>JAJKFI010000033.1:2571873-2609110 GCA_029204185.1 Lerista edwardsae
GGACAGGGAGGCCTGGCGTGCTGTGGTCCATGGGGTCGCGAAGAGTTAGCGACTGAACAACAAAAGTATTGGGGTGTAGAAGGATCATGTGGTCCTTGTCCCAATTCAGAATACTGGTGGGGGAAATTGCAAGATTGAGTGCTATCCAATAAAAAAAGTCACATACAATTTCACCATATAGAAAAGTGAACGTCAGGGAGGCCAGGCTAGAAACCTGATATACGTCTTTCCATTGTACTTCCATCTTTGATGAAAGCTCTTCTAGAAGAATAAGCCCTGCAAAAAGAAGGCTTGTTTTTTCTGGCACGTAAGATGTAAGATCTGCCTAACCTTCTAGAGCTTATGGGCTGTGTCAACAAGCATACGGGTAGCGGCAAAGCAATTGACATTGTAGACTTGGACTTTCAACAAGCTTCGACAACATTCTTCACCAAAGACTTTTGAGTAAACGTAGCACTCATGGAATAAGAGGGATGGTTCTTTTATTCAAAGATGTGGGTGTTCCAAGGAGCTGTACTGGGACCAGTACCTTGACCTAGACCTTGGGATAAACAGCGAGGTGGCCAAGTTTGCAGATGAAAACAAACTATCCTTGCTGGTAAAAAAAAGTTATCCAAAAGGGCCTCCCCAAACTGAGTGAATGGGCAACCAAATGACAGTGCGGATAATAAAAGTGACTGATGTGGTCTTAGTTTTGGAGAATGAACCAGTGAAGAAATCTTGGGGTTATGGTGACTAAGAAAACATCAAAGAAAACATCAACCCAGTGTGCGGCAGCTATAAAGAAAACAAATTCCATGTTAGGACTAATTAGGAAAGAGATGAAGACTGTTACTATAATTGCCCTATACAAAAACAAACAGTGCAGCCACATTTGGAATAAAGTGTGATTGCCACCCCTAAAGCAGGAGATTGTAGAGTTGGAAAAGGTACAAAATAGGGCAACTAAAATGATCAGAGGGTTGGAGCACCTGCCTAACGAGGAAAGGCTAACATTTGGGGCATTTTAGCTTGCAAAGGAAATGATTAAAGGAAGATATGACTGAAGATACGAAAAATTAGAATCTTCTGGAGAGCAAAGAGCAAAATTTTCTCTCTCATACACAATGCTAAAACCAGAGGTCATCCAGTCAAACTGTTTGGTGGGAGGTTTGAGAGGAACAGAAGGAGGTACTTCATACAGTGAAATTCATTGCCACAAGGTGATGGCCACTAGCTTGGAATTTGACAAAGGGAATTGTACGAATTCATGAATCTATTGATAACTATAGGGAGGCCCCGGTATCTGTGGGGGATAGGTTCCTGGGCCCCTCATGGATACCTGAAACTGTGGATAAGAGTGAACCTATGTTCAGCATAGGGTTCTCCCCTGCCCCCATCTCTGAGAAAGATTTTTTTAGCAACCCAAAGCAAGAATAAAGGAAGTGGGGGCAATTTGTGGATAATTGAAACAGCGGATACAGAATCCATGGATACAAGGTCCACCTGTATTAGACATGATAGCTATTGTTTGGCTATGGCTATGGCCATGATGGAGGTAGGTAAACCTACCTCCAGGTTTAGTGGCAGTTGTCCTCTGAAAACAGTGGTTGGGCAGCAAAGGGAGAGAAGTATGCCTTTCTCTCCTGCTTGTGGACTTCCCAGAGTCGGCTGGTGAGACAAGAGGCAGACTAGGTGACACTTTGGTCTGACCCAGCAGGGCTTGTCTTTCTCTGAAGCAGTAGATCCTTCAGATCCTTCCTGGTCCTGAGCCAAGAAGTTCTCCTGCCTTCATTTACCGACATTTTTCATCTCTTAGTGTAACATAAAAGCTACATCATTAGATTGATGCTGGGAAGGAATTGTGCTGGCAGGCTCAGTTTCTGATGCACAACAAGATTCGAGCCTGACCATCAAAAGAGCCAATTATTCATACCCCTCACACCAGCATCCTCATCATAAGCTATTGTGCCCACACAGCCACACACATTATAAGATAAATTTGTTGTACAACAGCTTGAGGGGTGGACAAAATGCTAACGGAAACAGAAACATCTATTTCATTAGGAACACAGTCTTCCAGACTCCTGGCAAATCACGGCCAGTATCCATCTTTTGACTGTGCCATTCTGATGATATCTGTGTTTAAAAGCAAAAAATAAAATAAAAGTATGTTTTTTAAAATCAATGTTATGTGTAGAAACAAGCAGTTCTTAATAAACACTCAAATAATAATGCCAGTAAGAATTTGTACGCTACTATCCGCAGCATCTAAGCATGCAATCTTAACTTGGAGTTAGGGTGGCACTGGCTGGCCAAGAGCCACCGTAAAGCACGTTTGGACCATGCTTGGAGTCAGGGAGGATGGCGCACATCTGTGTGCTGGCCTCTCTGATGCCAAAAATGATCCAAACATACTTTACGGTGGCCCTTGTGCTGGCCAAACCTTATTGGCCTAACTGTGCCGGCCTAACTCCAGGTTAGACTTGTGCCCTAAAAAGTCTTCATACATTTTTGGGAGACCTTTATAAACAATATACAATAACAATTATATAAACAATATATAAATGATAACAATATAAACGATAATAACAAAAAACCTCTCTGTAATAAATATATTTTTCTGGAATCCAAGGTGCTTTCATGGTGAGGCCCAACTCACCATGTCAACAGAGATGCAGCTAGAATAAAAATGATTTTCAGCATATAGAAGTCAATTCACTGGGCATAGCTACTTGGAAACTCCTGTTAAGCCAAATGGAAATTGTGAAGGAACCTTGCAAAACATTTCAATAAATGATGGTTGCACAGCAGCAGTGCCATCCCTGAAGACGAATCTCACAGTTCCTGTCTCCCATCTTGTCTCAGTAGGCAGAGATTTGGGTGGGATTGGACAATAGCTTCTGTTCATCGGCACTGGGTTGTGTCCTAGGATTGTTTCTCCCAGTCCTCCATCCACAAAAAGGAACCCTTAGGATACAATCCACTGAGACCAGTTTTACCACCTGCGTTCTGATGAAGGTTGCCACAGCTCAGTGATAGAATAAGATCTCCGGTGCACAATTGAAAGAATTAATTTAATTAATTAAAAGGTCCCCAGTTAAAAGAACCACAAGTTGCACTTCTGAGAAGCTCCAGGCTAGCCATGGAGCTAAAACATGACATTGGCTAGTTTACAAACACCAGCTGTATGGGGGCCTGACCTGGGGTGTGTGTGTGTCCGTGTCCTCTGTGCCATTTTCCCATTGAAAGACATACCTTCAGCTGCTATCCTAAAGGGACCATTTGTAGCAGGGCCACCTTGGGGAGGGTCGCAGCAGGCCCCTGCCCTGTACAGCTGCTATTGTAGCGTAGCCTCACCAAAATAATTAGCATCATATCTAATTGGGCCCTTAGATAGGATTACCGGTAACAAACTGGGACAGAGTGTCTACACCTTTAACCCTTTACTTGTCTAGAAGAGAGAATTTTGGCAGGTGCAACTTTTGACCCCCTTCCATGATGAGCTGCACCTGCCCAGGGAAAATGCTGCACCAGCATTGAGGGAAAAGCTGTGGCCAGCTGAAAAAGACAGTACTGAGTTTGGTAGATCGACAGTCTGACGTTGATACAAGGCCACCTTAAAGCTTCGTATCACAGCATCACACCAGTGAAAGATGCAGTTACTATATAACTGCACCCTCCACCCCTCTGCCTAGCCTCCCCTCCTCACAGATATGAAGCAAAAGGAGAGAAATCAGGACGGCCTGGGGGCAACTAAAGCAATATTGTCTTTTGCTGTAATGGCCTTGTTACAACAGGCATGACCTCCAAGCTGGAACCCAGCCACCATATCGCTGATAGTTATATAAGTACCCGTTGATTGATTGATCAACAGATCCCTTTAAAATGACTGGCAGGGGGTAAAGCATATCCTGACAAATGAAAATATGCCATCTTAACCAAAGGTAGTACTTCTGAGCCTGCACCATGTTAGGTCCATAGACCAAGATAATATAAAGGATTTGGGCAAAATGACGATGCAAGAATAACATCTCAATATAGAAAAGAGAACCAAGGCAGAAAACATTCATCGCAGCATTGAGGGAAAAGTGCAATTATAAATATACATGACGGTAGATTCTATTTCACATACGTTGGCTGACAGAACCCCGTTCCAAAACCAGCCATTTGCTGCGTGCCGGTCAGTACCAAGCTAAGTGGAAGGAAATGATTTGTTTTCCCAGAACAATGTGTTGCTGATTTCTCATTCCACTCCACCGTCAACAAGCCTTGACATTTCAATAGTCATAATAATATTTTACAGCTAAATTCCTTGACATGGGAAGAAAGGTCACACAAGTAACTCCATGGATGATTCCATAAGCAGAAATAGCAGCATTTCCCTGTTCAAGAACACATATCTACACTTATCCTACCATTCAGCAACTTAAAATGGGTTTTTAACATCTTAAATTGGAATACTGCAACTATTTCACTGGGAGGATGGGATTCGGGTCAGGAAAAGTAATGATCGACTAGGTGTTCAAGACTCCAAGTTTCAAAAATGTCTCCTGTTTTATTTGGGTTTTCAATACTAACTATTTGAGAATCAACTTTGACACTGATCCTGTAGTGTCTCTCTCTCTCTCTCTCTCTGTGTGTGTGTGTGAGTGCATAGGGGAGAGATGCCAAGTGTGCACAAGTTTTCAAGAGTTTCTCCACTTCTTGTTTCTATGAATGGAAGTCTATGCACAGAGGAATTCTTGAGGTACACTGGTGCAGATGAGGAGCTCTGGACTGGGGTGCAGCTCTTTGAAGTCTTGACAGAGCATAGAATCATGGAAGGTACCTACAAGATCATCTAGTCCAACCCCCTGCTTGTGAGGGAGAATCTACCACCTCCCTCAGCAATGTATTCCACTGTCAAACTGCCCTTATTGTCAATAAATTCTTCCTGATGTCCAACTGGAATCTCCTCTCTTGCCGTTCGTACCCAAATCTTGTAGATTGGGCCCACCCTTGAATAAATGGAACCAGAATTCCAGCTTCTCAAGGGCAGTGAGCTCTATTGACAAGATGCAGTGATTCTATGTAACAGGGTTTAAAAAGGCCTATTTGGATTGCTTGACTACACTGAGACAAGGTATCACTGAAGCCTGACAGTGAGATAAGAAGCATGGCACATTTTTGTTGTCGCTGGTGCTGTTCTTGCAACAGTGATAAATGAAGGCATACAAAAGGAATGACAGAAATACAAGTTTTTCACATCTCAATCCAGGTGTGGGCAGACACCAGCAACTGAACCATGGCTTTTAAAAATTAAAGTGACAGAGCTTGATTTAAGTGGTTGCATTAAAAAGAATTGGGTGGATTTGGCGTTGTTTGCAGTCCTATCACAAAGTGGTACAACACAGAGCTATCACACATAATTTGGCACAGTTGGCAGTCCCTTGTCAGGAGAGAGGTCTGAGCTTTCTCCCTAAGTGGAGTGTCCTTTAGTCAGAAGAAGTTCTTTCAAGGAGCTACTCAGGAAATGGGAAACGTTCAGGAAATCCGAGCCCGCAAACAGGGCCAGGAGAACTTCAGTTTGCACTACAGCTAGTCTTCCTCCATGTTCAATCACAAAGATTTCAAAGCCATTCTAGAGAGATCCTGCCTATAGATCTGTTATGGTACGTCAATATAAGTGCAAAATTGTGCTGAATTGCAATTGAGGAATAGCAATGTCGAACCTTTTTCGACCTCAAACCAAAACGCTATATGGCAATGAAGAGGAAAATAAGACCAACAATGGATTAACAGTATTGAAAGCACCTTTAAGTGTTATTACCGTTTAATGTTTTTCTCTCTGATTAGCAACGCTAAGTGCCAAGGATTGCACTGAAGTTTCTCTCTGTATGAAAAGTTTCCTGCCGGGGAAATTGCATAGTCACCAGGCTGTAGATGCAGGTGTATATTTCATGCACTTTGGGGGGGGGGGAGGCTGCTTTGTGGGTTAATGGAAACTTTTCCACTGTGCAATGCAATCATCATTCGGGATGGGAATGCCAATGGCCTATACATGAAAAACAAAAAGATGCAAAGCCATGGAGGTAAAGCTTGAATTTTCAGACCCAATTGCAATTGAACAGATCACTTTCAGATCAAAAGATCTTACTGAGGCAGGGTTGTTTTGTTTTTGTTTTTAAATGAACAGTCAATCAAAAATCAGGAGGAAAGAAAAGGAAGGAAGAAGCTGGGGAGGCCTAGTGATGTGGTTTTCAACAGACGCGGCACGTAGTCAGTCCGCCTTCGGAATAGAAGGCCTTTTCCCAGAGTAGCCCCAACCAGCAGGTTTATCGCTCCCTTTGTGACGATCAGCAGGCCGAAGAGGGGCTGTCTGCTTTCCTTCCCGGAAGAAGGGATGCGTGCGCTATTTCTGAAATGAAGTCCTCGGCTACGGGGCTCCTCTCCTGGCCGCATTTCACCCACCTTGCATATGCTGTGTGTGCTTTGAATGTCTGCTACTCGAGGGGAGGTCTCGGAAATTATACCACCGCATTGTTAACATCAACTGTCTTGTTGTTGTCCGAGGAGGTCATTGCATATTCAGCTCGACTTGTTCCATTCTCTTCTTTTCTCAGCGGTTTCCTTTGTGGAGGCCCAATAATAATTTTTGAAAAGGAACAAGAGAAGAGGGGAGGGAAAGGGGACAGATCAACAGCTTCATTATTGATATACAACATTTCAAAAGCATCCTGTCCTCATAATTAGAGCGAAAATGTATTGGGCATTTAAACCTTTTTTTTTTTTTTTGAGGTTCATTCTTTTTGCATTCTATAAATCTGCAATGTTGTTACTGAATAATGATGCATTATTCTGTGAGGCTAGTCATGTTTTTAAAGATGGATGGATAAAAACCAGAATGATCAATGGTCTTGGAATTGAAAACGATAGCCACAAAAATCCAGGGAAAGACTATATTGCCTGGAGTCATTCATGTCTGGGCAATTGAGCTACACCAAGGAACAAAACTCCTAACAGAGCAAGGATCAAGCCTTGCAAATATTTGCAAGTACAGGCATGCCCCTGGGCCTCCCATGGATACCTGAAACCGTGGATAAGAAGTATAGGGTTCTCCCCCCCCCCGCCCGATTATTGTTTCCCAGTGTGCTAAGTATATACCATACAAGGCTAAGATCTGTTGCAGGCGTAAGATTCCCAACCTTCTGACCATGGTAAGAGCTTACAAGTATGCTTACTTTCTTCTTTCCCTCTTCTATACAAATTCCCCAATCCCTTCCAGAGTTTCCTTGAACTATGGTGGGCAGTTATCTAGATTGGTGCTAACCATATCTCATTCACAACCAAGGGTTACACATCCACTTTAAGTCCTGGATTCAGACTCCAGTAACGAGACTGGTAAGGTTCAAGACTGGTAAGGTTCAATCTGTGTAGGGCCTACATAATTTTTAAGAACCCAACAACGTTAAACAGGGTAGGCTTCAATGGGAACAGGGTCCAAGGTTTCTGATGATTACATAGTGAAAGATCAACTTGACAGATCTGATATAGTTAAGAACAATTTCCATTTTCCAAAAAAAAGAAAGCTTGTTGGTGTTTCTTGGCAGATCAGAATGTAGTTTGTTAATGTTGGTTAAAGTTTTAGCAAACGCAGAATCAGAACAGTACTGGAGGAGGAAGATAATAAAACCTGCTTTGCTGATGGTTTGGATGGTTCCTGGGTTGTATCTTTGGGTTGTATTCAGAATTGCACAAGAAGGATGCTCAAGAGAACTTTCCTACCCTCTCCTTCCCATAATAGCTCCCTCAGTGGCATGCCTAGGCGGTGGCAGGGCACAATTTTTGCAAGGTGCCTTTCCTTGCCATGTAAACCGCTCCTCTCTCCCACCATCGTAGCCAGTAAGCAACGTGGAGGCGTTGCTTTCCCAGCAAAGGACTGGCTATGATGATGAGGAGTGGTTTGGACAGCAAGGTAAGGCACCTTGCAAAGCATAGCATTCTGCCCTCTTCTAAGTACGCAACTGAGCTCCCTGGACCCTCACAATGCTTCCCCCCTCCCCAAGGGTTAGAGGCATCTGGAGAAGAGATGGGAATTTGCTAAAAACCAGTTGGAACTAGTTTCGTTAAGTGGAACGCCTCTCCTGAAAGATGCCTCCACTCACACCTCACCCTACCCTGTTTCTGGGCATGCCCTGTTCTTCAGGGATGTACAGGAAAGCAGGGGGTTACTATGGGGAGGGTAGGAATGGTCCCTTGCACACGTTCATCTCATGCAACCCTGACTACAACCACTTAATGCTCCCTAAGGCATCTGGTGGGCCACTGTGACATACAGGAAGCTGGCCTAGATGGGCGCTTGGCCTAATCCAGCAAGGCTCTTCTTATATTCTTAGATGACTGTTTTATTTATCTCATATTTACCTCAGAATTTTACCTCAGAATGGCAGATGCAAGGGGGTGGCAATAGGTGTCTTGCGTGCTCCCTGAGGCATCTGGTGGGCCACTGTAAGATACAGGAAGCTGGACTAGATGGGCGCTTGGCCTGATCCAGCAAGGCTTTTCTTATGTTCATATGTTCTTAATTTGATTTCTAATTAGCCATCCTTTTAAAGTATGAATGAAATTGGTTCCTTTTTCATTCTTATGGTTCTGCCTCACCTATTGTTAGATATTTACATAATTATCTGAAGTTATCTGAATATCTGCAAAGTACTCAGGTTTTAAAAATAATTATCCAAATGATTGTAAACTTTGTAATTCATAGTATGGGGTGAATTTAGCCTAAAGTTATACATAAGTTAAGGAAAGATGTATGTTTCATATGGAAACCATCAGCTGTGACTCATTGCCTAATTTTGCAACCATGTACAGAAAACCATCTTTTCTATTCAGCTTTTTTTTTTGTTTCTTGCCTCTTTTTTTTTTTTATCTTCAACGTAATTCTTTTGTTTCATCATGTTGATTTTATTCTGCTTATCTGCCCACTCCAGTACACGGTTTTAAGGTAAGGCTTCACAATTAGTATGGGTGAGAGCAATTCATATAGATAATACTCACTCCATGACAGGAGATATAAGCCGTTCTTTAGCAGTGGATCCATTTGTTTCAAAATGTACTACATCTAGTGATTATGCGATGCAGCAAATCACTAATTGGACTCTGTGCAAAATGGACTTAAAAGGAATGGAACATTGGCCCTGTATACATGCAACTTTTCTATAGGGTTCCCCACATTGGCATCTGCAACCTTTCGATCACTCCCATGTATGCACGTTCATGAAGCCTAAAACCAAGAAAACACCATTTAAAAGATATTTAATGAAATTGTTTTGGCTGTAATTTGACATTGATTTCTACCAACGAAAAATAACAAATTGCAGTTACTGGAAGCAAGAGGAATGATCCACCAAAAGACAGCTGTGGCTACAGACCGTTGGAAGCAGATAATTTAATTATGTCTTTGTTTTTTCTTCTTCTCTGAACTGGGTCCACTTTCTTTGGCACCTGTTCTCTAGCACTGTCTTTGAACACTGAAATCTAACTTGCACGCCAATTCTCACCAATTCCCCATGTGGTGATGCAGCAGCACCAATGAAATTTCCACTGTATCCAGCGGAGGAGCTCTGGCATGTTGAGGCCTCCTCAGGGTAAAGAAACATTTGTTCCCTTGCCCCAGGTAAGTCCCAGCATCCACCATGGGTCAATTTGCAGCTACATCAACTCTATGGCGCAAGTCTGTGTTGATCCATGAAGGCAAATCAGGCCTGGGAAAGGGGCTAGGATTTGGCGGGCGCTGCCGCCACTGAATGCTTCCTTCCCGGGCCCGATCGACCCCCCTTCCCTGTTCCAACTCCTCCCCGTTCTGCCCACCAACCACCTGTTGCACCCCTCCTAATCTTCTTCCAAACTTCTGCACTGCTTTACCTGCTCCAGCGGGAGTCTGGCATCTGTCTTTGCGCAGACCCAATCCTATCTGGGGGGGGGGCTAGGATCTCCAGCTGTCCCCGGCCAGGATTGGGCTGTCGGGGAAAGGGATTTATGACAGTGGAAGTATCTTCTGCTACTGTAAAATGGTTGCCGACGGAGTGCACAGCACTGTCTTGGTGGCCATCTTGGGAGTACCGCCACAAGAGACGGCAGTTTGTCACTGGTTCCCGCTATGCCTGTCAAACCAGCTAAGGCAGCAACAAGGGTGGGTTGAGAGGAGACAAAACTGGGTAGGGAAGGAATGGGGTGTGGAGGCGATGGGAGGAGGTGGATCCCATGACAATGGAGTGAGCTGTTCTTTTTTGAGCCTTCTCACCCCATTCTTTGGACGCACTAGCTATAGATCTGGCACAGGAGACCCACTGTGGACTGGGATGACATATGGAGTGGAAAAGGGATATAATTTCGTTTTCCCCTCCAAAGCTTCCCAATCCATCCCCAGCCCCACCTGTTACAGTGCATTTGTTTTGGCACAGCTGCATCGGCGGGGGAGAAGGGTAGGACTCCCTTGGTATGCAAGGCAGTGGCAAATAGGATGCAGGCATTTTGTTGTTTTGTGTACTCCTGGAGGCATCTGGTGGGCCACTGTGAGATGCAGGAAGCTGGACTAGATGGGCTGCTGGCCTGATCCAGTGGGGCTCTTCTCATGTTCTTAAGTCTCTAAAGACTTTGAGCAGAATAAGTAGGACAGTGATTCCCAAACGTTTTAGACTGGGACCCACTGGAAGTGATGTCATTAACCTGGATGTAATTTCCTAGCTGGAAGTGACATCATCAAGCAGGAAGTGCCGTCAGTGTGACACAATCAAATGACACTCCTGGAATGCAGACTGGCATTCTTGGACTGCAGCAATTGTACAATCATGAAACAACTTTGACAGAGAGCAAGATTAGGACAAAATATTATGTAAAAGCACTGAACTAAAACAAAAATTCTAAAAACCCTCACTTGAAAATTCAAACTGTTAACACTCATAAAAGGAATATAGCAAAAGTAAGATCTGCAGTTTCCAAGATGGCTGCTCCCAGCTTTCTGCGACCCAACTGACAACAAATTGCAACCCACCAACTGGGTCCCGACCCACAGTTTGAATAACACTGGAGATAACTGAGTACATGTATATCCACACAAGTTATATGTCCACCCCAAAATCCCTATTTTAGATCAAGAGACTATAACTGTCTACACCAGTGGTGTCTCTACACGGAGGGCAGAGCTCTAAGTTTTGCAAGAAGCCTTACCCTGTCATGTAAATCCCGCCTCTCCCTTGCTGCTGTAGCCAGTAAGCAACGCCAAGATGTTGCTTTTCCCTGTGATTGGCTAAAACGGTGCAGGAAGGGAGTAATTTCCACTGCAAGTAAGACTTCTTGCAAAACCTAGAGCTCTGCCCTCCCTGTAGAGATGCCACTGGTCTGCACATCAATGCTCCAACTGATGTAAAGATATATATGTTAAAGATAAATGTACTTAAAATATATTAAAAGATACATTTACTGGCCTTTCTGTGGCATGACCTTAAATAACCCTTCACTGTTTTATGTGAAAAACAGGAGGCAGGCACATACTTTAAAAATATACAACATGGACACACAGTGCAATCCTACGGACTGTACAGCATTGGCACAACATGGTTGCACCAACGCACCAACATGGGGGTGCCGATCAGAACCCCCGCATTGGCACTAAGGCAACGGGACAGGTGCTGCAGGCCATGCCGGTCCCATGCACCCACGCAGCGCCCCCCTCACATTGGCCAAAGCTGGCCAGTGCGAGGGAGGCACCATGCCGGGGCAGCTCGGGGATTGGCGGGAGGAGTGTGGGAGGAGCGTGGGACGTAGGCAGGACGTGGGCAGGTCCAGGATTCGGCCTTATGGACGAATCCTAGACCCGTTTGGGAGGCTGCACGGCCCCTTGGATCTGTGCCTCCTGTTTAGCAGGTGCAGATCCGAGGAGCCCATAGGGGAGGCTCCCTTACGGTAGGAGAGCGCACGTTCCCTTGCCATGGGGAGGCTCCAGCCTGTCCTAAGCAGCACTAGGATATGGCGCTGGCCCGTCAGCTTTGCCAGTCCGGCACTGCTTAGGATTGCGCCCACAGACACACACACACACAAACCTGGATCTCTTTTGGCATTCGCAGATGAGAATAAAGGGTCCAGACAGTGGCGGACGCAGCCGAGGCTCCGCTCCGGCCGGCCACTGCTCGCCACCCCCAGCTCCCCACCTTGCCCTGCCGTGCTCTATTTGATTGATTTTTTTCACATGCTAAAATAAAATTCATCTGGAGCTTCTCCTATTAGTTCTCCTTGCTGGATTAAATGACACAAAATAAGAAATACAGATCTGCCCTAATCTCTTTTATATGATAGGAGACAGATACAGTCTTCATTTTAAATAAGAAGATGTTTTTTGTTCTTTCAGCTTTTATATAAGCATCTTACAACAATAAAATAACGTGGAGCTACGAATATTAAAAGAGAATTATGTAACATATGCTCCTTTCCATATGCTATTTTAATTGTAGGGCTTAGCCCTTTCCACACTGCCTGCGTTCCCCCATAAATCTTTTCATCTTGCTGCTAAACGTACTTGCTTGGCAAGCAGGATGCAGAAAGCAGATGTTTTGTGTAATCCCAGTCATGTTGACTAAAAAATAAGTCCCACTGTATTCAGTGGGACTAGTTAGTGCATTTATGGTCCAATCCTATCCCCCACCAGCACAGGATGCTGAAGGGTGTGCAGATTGCAATGGTGGCAGGTGGCAACCAGATGACCTCTCTGTAGGTCAACAGCTCACCTCTGCACTATCCTCCTACTGACAGTGGCTTCCCTGCCGCTCCGTCCCCCGTGACCCCCTCTGGACCCCCCACTAGACCTGCCACTGCTGCTGGCCTATGACTAAGGAGAGTTAAGGGGCAGTTTGGACTGGAAAGGGGGGATAGGATCTCAGTGGCAGCGATGCACATCAAGATCCTATGCCCCCTTTCCAGGATCTTGATGTGCATTGCTGCCACCGAGATCCTCCCCCACCCACCCCCTTCCCAGTTTCAAACCTCCCCCACTGCCACTGTACCTGTTCTGGTGGGTGTGCAGAGGCTATGGCCATTTCCACCACCATAAAAGGACTTATGGCAGCAGATAGCAAGATCCGCCACTGTAGGCTCTACATTGGATTGTTGATCTCATTCCACTAGGAAAGCAATTCTTACATTCTGAAAGTCCCTCCCTTTTTATCCTAGTTCAAATCCTGAATGAAATCTGGTTAATCTGACGTTAAGCAGCAGCGGTTTCAGGCTACAGGGCTGTTGCTAGGACCAGAAGAACAATATGGCTGAAAAAAGGACCAGAATGAAGAATAGTCCTTAATTGGCTAATCCAATTAGCTGTTTCTCCAAAAACAGTTCTGAGGTTCTGAAACACAGAGAAGGAGGCTTCAAATGCAAGTTTAAAATTATGCCTAGTTTGATTCTAAATGGTGCAGGGAAGAGGGAATGTGATATTGGAAGTGAATACAGGTCGTATGTTCCCCATAATGACCACGCACAGTACCTGTTCCTGCACCGGCATGCAGAAGGGAAAAGGGGAAATAAGGGCTCTGTTATGCCCTATAGGCATCCCCCATACAGCGATGATATCTGGTAATGAAGATCCGGAACACTGGGCGGGACTTACGTGTGATTGGCAGCCCGTCCGTTCTGTCGCCTGCCCGCCCACCATGTGGGCTGCCCTGGCCCCGGAGGGGGCGCCTGCTCGCCGGGGGGACGGGTGGGGGGTGCGCCGGGTGCCTGGGCGAGCAACGGTGGGGCGCGCCAACCAGGGGCAGCCCGCACGGCGGGTGGGCAGGCGGCGGAACGGACTGCCAATCACACGTAAGTCCCACCCAGCATTCCGGATCTTCATTACCAGATACCATCGCTGCCCCCATACACAGGGGTTTTGTCTGCGTGAACCAGTTTCAGTTCGTTATAGTCATTCCCTGAACCGTGTCAGAATATTTACAGTGTAGAAAGCTACATTCTTTCAGAGGAAAGTTATCTTGGCTCATTCCCTTGAAGTTTATCAATAAATATCTCTTTAAAAGGAACAAGGAACTGGTGTGGGATGCTGCCAAGAGCCCCAGGCAATAGCAGAACTTTTATTGAAAAGATTGACTGGAGAGGTGAAATGCTTTTCTGACTCAAGGCAAACAAACAAACAACTGAGACCGATTTCAGTCTGTGAACTTTCCTTTTATAGACATCCACCCACACCTGAGCTGTGTCATAACACTTGACCCACCTGAGCTGGGTCATAACACTTGAAATGTGTTTTCTTGGTGCACACATGTGTACCCGTGCACTGGTAAATCATCAGAGACTAACCAGATCCACAATCACATCAAGATTTCTTTCTTACAGTGTTTTATCAATACGCACATGTGCATCAGTAAAGGGGTGTGTGTGCAAATAGGCTGAAAAACTGCAAGTTTGTCCATTTGTACTGCACAAATTTAGGAACAATGACAGAAGTGCAATGGAGGTTTCCTAAAGGAGCAATGCCACTTTGGAAAAGAAAAACGAACCGATTATTCAGATTTCCAAAATCCAGGGTGAATACTGGATACATCCCTAAAAAAAGAAAGCCATGTAAGCATTTCCATTCTGAGAAAACATTTAGATTACAAGCAATCTCATGTGTGTTCACTTGAAAGTTTGATGGGCTTTGTGAAGTTACAAGAAATGTAACTCAGTTCTAACCTGTACTGGCACAGCTAAGCCATGTGGCCTGCACTGTGCTCAGCACAAGTTAGGGGGTGGCTAGAGGTCTCCTCGAAGTAAGGGAATATATTACCACTTACTCCAGGTGAAGCCCCAGCCGGCCCTATGGGGCTTCTCAGATTCGCATAGTGCAAATCCAGGAATTCTGGTGTAACGCTGGATGGGCCAGGAAGGGGTCTAGGGTCCTGCGGAGGAGGCCTTCTGGGTCCGATCTGCCCTCCCCATCCCCAGAAACGGCATCTCCCCACCATCCTCCCCACATCGCCTAGCACAATCTTATCTGAGACAGCTGGCACTGCTCTGGAATGTAGCACCAGTGAGCTGACGCTGGTGGCTCATGAGTGGTCACAAATGTGCCTTATGGCCAGCGGCATCATGCAGCCGGAACGCTGGGCGGGAGGAACGGGTGAGCGGCAGCCCACCCGTTGCGTACCGCTCCGTTTCGCCGTCTTCCCCGCCCCTGCGGGGAGGCCTATTAAGAATGTGTATGTAGACTACCATAGCTTACCAACTGCAACAGTTATGCTCAGGTATGTGAAAACACCTTGAAATTTTTTTCCCCAAATCATATTTCTCTGTTTGGAGTTTCCATGAAAACGCTGCAAAAATGAAACTTTTTAATGTTGCGTAAACACATCTACGGTAGTAAATGGGGTCTTCGCGACCTCCTGAAAAACCACTACTGTGATATGTCCATAAAACAGCTCATCTTGCCACTCTGAGCTGGAATAACCACACACACGCACACACTCTTACCTTTTTATGGCTTTGTAGCAAATGATGAAAACTAGAAAGAGGAACACTGGTGTGGTGCAGCATGCTGCTATAATTATAACTGGGCCTGGCCACCAGGTATTTTCGGGGAGACAAACAGGAGGTGCGGGAGCTGTAAGAGATAATGTGAAAAAAAACCCACATAGTTCAGTTCTATCAAACAAGGCGATCCAACGAACTTCATTTATCCAAAATTTAGTGTTGTAGACATGGCCAAAGAAGTTGGTTTACTTCCAATTTTTTTTCTTTTTCTGGCAAGGGTGGGATCTCTGCTTTGTTTTCCCCCAGTGGCAGGGGCAGATCAGGGGCTGAGTAGTAGTTGTTGTTTTCTTCCTGCTACACTAGTTCTTGGTGCACAGGGAGGAAATGAAAACAATTCAGCATTGCTGGCAGCTACAATCTCTTGGTGGCTGCCCATCAGATTCACCATTTGCTCTACCAAATAAAATAGCACGCTGCTATGGTAGGCTTTTAAAATAAATTAAGGAAGATTTATCTACAACAAAGGGCAGGATCTGTAATCATGGCTGCCATTCTAATAACCTTGGATAGAAAATGAGGGGTATCTTTTTTTAAAAGAACAACAACAAGGCCCCACGTGAACCAAGCTGAAGAAAAGATGTTAAAATGCATCTATTTTTCACTCCATATCTGAATTCCACATTTCAGTTTCACATACTTTAACATTTAGGGTTTTAGAATCTGCATCAGTGAGGATCCATTTTAAATATATATCTTATACGGTATTCATGAATGCACTTCAGTGACTCCTTGACATATCCAGAATGTCACCACATCCGCTTCGCTTCACAGTTCCTGACCCTCAGAAATGCATCTGGCAATGCCTGATCAGCCATGAATGACATGGAAAATTGCATCAAATCTTAGAGCAGCAGCAGGAGGAGACACCGATAATGGCAAGCAGTTCTCAGGCAGGTGTGCCCAAATCCAAAATCCTTCACAGTCCACTGGGCTACAGATCTAATTGGCAAAAACCCAAGTTAAGAGAATGGCCACTAAGCACATGAACAGCCACTAAAACCAATGAGCTTCCATTGGCTTGATCCTTCAGGGTGCAATCCTAGCTTGTGCTGGAGCAGGCATGCCGTCATGCCTGCACCGTATCCAGTGCAAGCTAGGCATGTTCACACCCTTACCCCAGCATGGGCACCAGCTGCTCCAATGGGCTTGCTTGGAACTGCGCCTGCTCCGAGCACGCTGCACAGCCTGAATTGGGGGCGCGTGGCCTGGGGACAGGGGTTTGGATGCAGCCGAAAAGCCACATCCCAACTCCCCCCTCCTTCCAGCTCACCCATTCCCACCCAGTTCCATCCTCCCTCCAGCCTTCCCCCCACCCAGAAATGCCAAACTCAGCTGTCACAGGAGCGTTGCCGGCTTCGGCTGGCATTGCTGGGCCAACACTGCTGCTAGCGTTGGCCCAGCGGCAGCAGCTCTGGCGCGAGGGTGCCGGTTGGCACACTTGCACCAGTGCTGCTGCCGTTGGGCCGATCCTAGCAGCTAGCGTCGGCCCAACGTGGGGATTCTGATAGGGCTGGCAGTCTCAGACAAAGTCCAATAAGGAAGACAATATCATTTACTAAGCATACAGGATGGACAAAACTGACTTTCAAGCACAGGGCTTCCCAATATCCTACAAGGGATTTGGCAGCACTGTAAGTGTGTGCAGGGGACGGGTTATGGCAGCAATGAGGTTCCCAGGAGCTCACTGTTGCATGAACGTAAGAACATAAGAGCCCTGCTGGATGAGGGCAAGGTCCATCTAGTCCAGCTTCCTGTATCGCACAGTGGCCCTCCAGGTGCCTCAGGGAGCATGAGACAACAAGATCCCTGCATCCTGTTGCCACTCCCTTGTATATGACATTCTGAGGTAAATAACTTGCAACTCAATTTGGGCCTTAAAAACATAAGAGCCTTGCTGGATCAGGCCAAAGGCCCATCTAGTCCAGCTTCCTGTATCTCATAGTGGCCCACCAGGTGCCTCAGGGAGCACACAAGACAACAAGATGCCTGCATCCTGTTGCTACTCCCTTGCATGGAGAGAGGGTTTTTTTTTTCCTACTTACTTCTGCCAGTGACAACCTCTGTGGGGAGCATGGTGGTATGTGGGGAACCCCACAGATGCCTCTGCAGGGCTCCCCAAGCCTACTGAATGGGAAAAAAGATTGAAAACCACTTCCTGGTTCTGATCAAAAATGGGAAGTGGTTTTCAATAATTTTTGTATTATTATTTTGGAGGCTTGGGGAACCCTGCAGAGGCATCTGTGGGGCTCCCCACAAACCCCGGAGCCTGGCATTGGCAGAGGTAAGTAGGAAAAAAACCCTCTGCCCCTGCAGCAGTGCAATCATGGGGATCACATTGCTGCCTTCTCCCTCCCCCTGCCCCTTAAAGGGACAGTGACAAGTGCTGTTCTAGTGTGTATTTTGCATTCAATTTAAAAGTTATGAAGTGAGGAGGAAGCTTCCTTTGCTTATAATTGGAATTCGCTATTTTGGTTCCCTCATTAGAGAAATCTTTCTTGCACAATGACTGCAATTTTCCTTTGAAGCATTTAACAGAAATACATGGAGCTGAATGGCCACAGGCCAAACCTTCCTTCATTAAGTTTACTTCTTATTACTTCTGAGCCTGCTTGGTAAACCCTAACTGCATTACAGAGCAGCAACCAAAAGCATTTCCACTGGATCTATGCAGGACAAATTCTTAATGGATTGTGCCTTTCACTATTACAAGGATTCAATTAGGACAAAAACTAAAACACAGCAAGCAGAAAAGAATTGCTAAAAGTGTATAGCTAAAAGATTCCGCTGACTGGTTCAAATCTGTATGTGATTTTACACCCTTGATCACAAAATTAATGGAAACAACCACTTTCTCTTTAGCATTTCCTCCGCCTCTGCTCAAATTGCAGGAAGGCTAGAGGAGGCCCAGGCAATAGTATAGCTACAGGGGGAGCGTGTGGTTAGTATTGCAGGCACCGCTTGCCTTCAGAGCCATTCTAGGCAGCGACAGCTACCTGCAGGAGATGCCATTTGGTTGGGCAAGTGACTGCACGCTGCTGTCGCTGCCCATAATGGCTCCAATGGCAAGTGGGAGGGGCCACTTATACAGCCCCTTGCAGTGCCTGCAACTTACTGTGCAGCCCCCCTTATAGCTACACTATTGAGCCCAGTCCCATTCTCTATTGTAATCTTCCACTTGACCTAAAGCAGTGATGGCAAACCTTTTAAGCTTTGTGTGTCAAAACTTTGGAAAATGTTTTAACTTGATTCTGCTGGCGTGTGAACCCTCCCTCCCAAACAAAATAGAAACAATTTTTAATATTCATTTATGTAAACAAAAGATACAGCCCAATCATGTGTGGTGCTATGTATTGCATATAGAAACAGCAAATAATTGCAAAAAATGAAAAACGAGTAGAACTCAGGGCGTAATCCTACCCAGCGCTGGAATGGCAAGGCTGGCCGGCCAGCGTCATATCCGGTGCTGGGGGGGGGAGGGTGCCCGCCCTCCCTTACCGTAGGGAGACTCCAGCCTCCCCTATGCACTCCTCGGATCTGCGCCCGCTAAAGAGCGGGTGCAGATCCGAGGAGACCACATGGCCTGAATTGGGGCCGCGCAGCCTTTGGAACGGGCTTAGGATGTGGCCGTATGACCACCTCCCAAGCCCGCCCACGTCCCGCTCTCCCTCTCCCTGTGCCGCTTCGGCACGGAGCTTCCCCTGCGCCAGCCGCCTTCGGCCAAAGCAGGAAAGGCTCGCCATTGGTGCTGTTGGGTGGTGACTGGGTGGTGATTGGCACTCCCGTGTCGGCGCCCTGCCTCTTGCGTTGACGTGATGACGTCACATCGACGCAAGAGGGCAGGTAGGATTGTACTGCCCGTTTTTGTTAGATGTTGGCGAACACTGGTTGTGTTCATTGTTGTGTGTCACCTTTGACACGTGTCATAAGTTCACCATCACTGACCTAAAGCCTTCTAAAAAGCACAGCTAAGGGGAACATTATAGTAGTTGTACAGGATAGTATAGTGGTTTGGGAATTGAATTTAGGCCTGGAAGATCCAGGTTCAAATCCCTGTTGAAATCCTTGGGCCAGTCACTCTCCCTCTCTCTCTCTCAGCCACACCTACCTCACAGGGTTGTTGTGTGGACAAAAGGAGGGAAGGAACCATGTACACCATCCTGGGCTCCTTGGAGTAAGGGTGGTATAAAAATGTGGAATAATAAATAGTAGAGAACAGGACTGGCCTTCCCCTAGCCTTACTGCAATTTGTAAGTTCAGAGGTAATGTTTGTGTACAGTATTTCATTTAGGGTTTAACACCTTGCCCCCGGCAGTAGTGATGGCATCTGGCCTAGATGCCTTTAAAAGGGGATTGGATAGATTTCTGGAGGAAAAGTCCATCGTGGGCTGCAGGCTATGATGGGTTGTGCAACCTCCTTATGTTAGTAGCAGGCTACTTCAGAACGCCAGGTGCAAGGGAGTGGCAACAGGGTGCAGGCATCTTGTTGTCTCGTGTGTTCCCTGAGGCACCTGGTGGGCCACTGTGAGATACAGAAAGCTGGACCAGATGGGCCTGTGGCCTGATCCAGCAGGGCTCTTCTTATGTTCTTAAATGAACACCCTAGCACACTGGAGTAGATTGATGTGTATGTGACAATGGTGGAAAAGAACATCAAGCCAGTCAGTAGTCTGTTTGAATTTCTCTTCTGGCTCATTTTGGCTCTGGTTTGCAGCTGCAGCTTGGTACAGCAGATCCCAGCCAGCAGCTGGGTATATCGGTCCCAGACAAAAGTGATATGTGCCCAAAGAGAAAACATGTCCAGTATCATTTTTTTAACATTGCCAAAGGTGACTGGAAATGTTATACAGGTACTTCCAAATACATCCATTTTCTGAACAATTAAATATTTACTTGCTCATTCAATTCCATAAATGTCTAACTTTATTTACATAGGAAATATAAAACAGCTTTTAGAAGGCTTTTAACTGTGACTGTGCATTTTATACAACAGGCATAAAAACCCTGCATTATTGTTGTGCAAAACCTCTCCCATTATTATTTTCATAGAGTTTTCCAATTTCACTTTTTACTGTCACGTATATCCTTGGAAGGTCTACAAAAGTGAAAAATCCTTGACTTTTCAATGAATTTATGCACACGTAAGGTCCTTGGTTTCTCTTCCTCTGTATGCAAATTGATGTGCAGACTAGCACATGATTGACTAGTGGCACTAGTTGTGGTTGGGAGTAGACATCCCACTGAGAATACATATTCCAATGGATTCCCCCCATATTGAGTCATCATTTTTCTCCCCAAAGAAATTAAATATAATTTATGGAAGGACTGGGACAATTGTTCATGCCAGCAGGACAATTAAATCAATGTGTCTCAAAATTTTTGGCACTGGGGTCCACTTTTAAAAATGGCACTCTATCAGGACCCACCTAGCATTATATTGTTGTTGTTGTTGTTCAGTCGCTAAGTCGTGTCCGACTCTTCACGACCCCATGGACCACAGCACGCCAGGCCTCCCTGTCCTCCTCTAGCTTCCTGAGTTCGCCCAATTTCATGTTCATCGCTTCGGTGACACTATCTAACCATCTCATCCTCTGCCGCCCCCTTCTCCTTTTGCCTTCAATCTTTCCCAGCATGAGGGTCTTTTCTAAAGAGTCCTCTCTTCTCATGAGGTGACCAAAGTACTTCCAGCTTCAGCTTCAGGACTTGTCCTTCCAGGGAGCAATCAGGCTTGACTTCCTGTAGGATTGCCCGATTGGACCTCTTTGCAGTCCACGGGACTCTCAAGAGTCTTCTCCAACACCACATTTCAAAAGCATCTATTCTTCAGCACTCTGCCTTCCTTATGGTCCAGCTCTCACAGCCATACATTACTATTAGGAAAACCATAGCTTTGACTATGCAAACCTTTGTTGGCAGGGTGATGTCTGGCTTTTTATTAAGTTGTCTAGGTTTGCCATGGCTTTCCTCCCAAGAAGTAAATGTACTTTAATTTCATGGCTGCAGTCACCATCTGTGGTGATCTTGGAGCCCAGGAAAATAAACTGCATTATGAGAGGGCTCAATCCTGAGCCCGTTATCATCAGCAGTACACTTGTACCGCCGGCTCCATGTGTCATAAATATGCCTATAATGGCCAGCCTTAGGCCTAGCTTCTCCTCCCATTTTATGTTAAAATCTAGCTACTGTCTCACATCACACGAAGGTGGGGGAGCTACCTGCAAGCCCACTGAGCAGCTCCCTTGAGAAGCAAAAGAAGCTGGACTCAAAACAAAGACTTTGGCCTCAGTCCTTGGTTGATGTTATTATATGGAGAATGGGGTGATATGATGCTGTCCACTTCAAAGCCCCAAACAATGTTTATCTTTTGTGTGTACCAATTAAGCCAGGTGCCCGCCATTGAGGGAACATCTCCTGTTCTCATGTTTGTCCCGTTATCTTTAGCACGTGACTGATAAGATGTCCCTTATCTGTCGCAGGTGCATAACAAGAGGTCTTCTAATGAGAGGAATGTCTCCCACTTGTTGAGATGAAACGTCTTTTAATGATGTGACCCAAGTAGTAGTTTGTCATATATCATTGTGCTGTCAAATAGTTTGTTTTTGCCAATTAGTACTGATTTTCTCATAAGCAAGCACCTAGCCTATAAAAGACTCTGTATTTGGCGATTGCTTTGCTCTTTTCCGAGCTTTTGCTCCCTTTCGAGCCTGGCTCCCTCTCAAGCCTTCTGATCAACACTGAAGGTCGCCTTGCCATGCTCTCAGATTGCGTGGCAGAGTCACCTGAAATGCTGTCTGATGGTGACTGAAGTTTATTTATTTATTTATTTAATTATTTATTTATTTATTTATTTATTTAATTTATATCCTGCCTTTCTGCCCCATGGGCACCTAAGGGAGCTTACAACATTAAAATACAATAAAATCACAATTTGACATTTAAAAACAATAATTAAAAACAATATTAAAATAACTAAAATTTAAAACAACAAGCCCCGTGGATCCTAAAATATACAAAGAGAGTATAAAAAGCAAGCAAGCCTGTCAACAATTAAAAGCTTGTTGAAATAAAAAGGTCTTCAGCCCCCACCGAAATATTGCCAAAGAGGGAGCCGTTCTCAATTCTAAAGGGAGGATATTCCAAAGTCGGGGGGCCACCATCGAGACGGTCCTATTCCATTCCTAAAGATGCCTGTATACATGCCTTCTGTCTGAAACTAATGTAAGTCTGTGCCTGGAGACGCCTCTGGAAGCCTAGAGGTACTCCTTTAATGCTCTTGTGCTTTAGAATAGTCATAAGAACATAAGAAGAGCCCTGCTGGATCAGGCCAAAGGCCCATCTAGTCCAGCTTCCTGTATCTCACAGTGGCCCACCAGGTGCCCCAGGGAGGCATGAGACAACAAGATGCTTGCATCCTGTTGCCACTCCCTTGCACCCGGTACTCTGAAGTAGCCTACTACTACTGTAAGGAGGTTGCACAATCCATCATAGCCTATAGCCCACGATGGACTTTTCTTCCAGAAATCCGTCCAAACCCTTCTTAAAGGCATCTAGACCAGATGCTATCACCACCACCTGTGGCAAAGAGTTCCACAGATTAACTACCTGCTGGGTAAAAAAGTACTTCCTTTTATCTGTTTTAACTCTCCCAACCCTCAGTTTTAGCGGATGCCCCCTGGTTCTGGTGTTTTGAGAGAGGGAAAAGAACATCCCTCTATCGACTCTATCCCTTCTGTGCATTATTTTGTATGTCTCAATCATGTCCCCTCTCAGGCGCCTTTTTCCTAGGCTGAAGAGCCTAGAAAAAAGTCCAATAAACTTTTATGCCAGCCTTGGCCTGGACTTGCTCTTTCCTCTGATCCAAAAGAACCTTCAGCCCTCAGTCATCGCCATGGGCCAGAACAGTGCCATAAAGCACATTTATGGCACCTGGGGAGTAGGGAGCACCAAGGCTTAGTGATGCAACTCAACTTTCACCTACTCCCACGGTCCGTCATTGACGGACTTGGAAAAAAACACAGCAAAAAATGATCCTCAAACATGTATATCCTTTTCCAATTATACCAATTGGAAACTTCAGGAGGTATCTGATTTTTGAATAGCCTCAGGGCTTGAGGCAATTAGTTATCTGATCTTTCAATCACCCAATACTTTCATTGGAGGCTCTGTGGGACCCACCAGAAATCAGGTCATGAGCCACCAAGTGTGTCCCAACCCACAGTTTGAGAAACATCAAACCTGTAAGATTTCCATGGCAGTGCAAACTTGACAGCAAGCACAATCGCCTCTCACCATGCAATCAGTTACTCCTACATTTGTTTCAGGGCACAATCCTGAGTTAGGCCGGCACAGTTAGGCCGACAAAGTTTGGCTGGCACAAGGGACACCATCGAGTATGTTTGGAGTCAGAGAGGCCAGCACACAGACGTGCGCCAGTGATGTCATGCAGGGGGTACGCGGGGGTACGTGAGTACCGGTTTCTAGGATTACAGCTGGCCCTGCCCATTCGCCCCCCCACTCGTCGTCTCCGCCCTCTGCAACATTTGAATTTCCTGCATGTTTGAGTTGCCTGCATGTTCTCAGAGCCAGGCAGGCAGCGAGCAGAGCCTTTCCTTTCCTTGCCACTGAAAAATGAGTTGCTTTGGGGTTTTAACATGATGCCAGGCCTCCTTAACATGTTCTGGGGGTGCTGTGGAATACTGTTGCAACTGTTGGGTCAGTTTAAAATCATCTGAGGCCTCAAAAAGGGCTTTTTTCATGTCACTTCCTGCCACGACATCACTTCTGGCTTATGACGTCACTTCCGGTGGGCGGGTCCCGACACGTGCCAATCAAAAGTGAGTACCTGTTCTTAAATCATTTAGATGACACCACTGACGTGCGCCCATCCTCCCTAACTTGGAGAGTGGTCCGAACACACTTTATGGTGGCCCTTGTGTCAGCCAAATTGGCCTAAGCCCTAACCGGCCTAATATAAGTCCAGGTTAGAACTTTGCTCTTACCTAAGCTTGAGTCAGGCATTGCTTAGAGCTAGATCATACATGGCCCATGTGTCATCAGTCTATCTGCACATTCAAGTTCTCATTTACATCTACCCACTCATAAACCATAATCTGGGATGCGAAGCTCACCTACATAAGCTAACTGCTAACTGCAGTTACCCCTGCTAACTGGACAAGAGGCACTTTTTCAAGTGGTGCTCCTCTTATATTTAGCAGGGGGAGAGTAACTGTCCCTCTTCACCCCTGCGCAGTCTTTCTAGTGGCTGTTGCTGGCGGTCTGCCTTGTTTTTGTTTTGTTTTTTAAGATTGTGAGCCCTTTTGGGACAGGGAGCCATTTAACTTTATTATTACTATTTGCCTGTAAACCGCTTTGTGAACTTCGTGTTGAAAAGCGGTATAAGTACCTGTTGATTGATTGATTGATTGATTGATTGATTGATTGATAAGCCAATATGCACAAAGCCACTGTTCACACATTCCAGTCCCCCCTTTTTTCCAGTAAATTACAGATTTTGTGGGTGTGCCCTTGCATGTACAGTATAGGCATACTTACGTAGGCCTCTTGCACAGTAAAGATTAATATAAGGTTTCCCCACGACCGAAAGGTCTAGTTGTGACAGACTATAGGGGGCAGTGCTCATCTACATTTCTAAGCCGACGAGTCGGCGTTTGTCCGAGGACAGGTTTCCATGGTCATGTGGCCAGGATGACTATATGCCGATGTGCATGAAACGCCGTTACCTTCCCACCAAAGTGGTACCTATTCATCTACTTGCATTTGTACATGCTTTCGAACTGCTAAGTTGGCAGGAGCTGGGACAAGCGACGGGAACTAACTCTGTCGCGTGGTCTCGAACTGCCAACCTTCCGGTCAGCAAGCTCAACAGCTCTGCGGTTTAACTTGCAGCGCCACCACGTCCCACAGAGCCTCTCCAGGAGCCTCTCTACATTTATAACATAATATTTCCATGTTTACCTCCCATTACAATAGGTATAAATGTTGTCTTTCAGATAACCACAGGTGGCTGATGTACACGTAGGGCTTCTGATTTCTTAACCATGGTGCATATTTCATGATCCGTTCCCAGAGCTGGCTTTAAGCTTCATTAAAGCTTTCAGCAGCAGCAACCTTAACCATAGTTAAGGTTAATCAGAATTTTAAGGTGAGTGGTTAACTTCAGAAAGTTAACCAGCAGAAACCAACTTTAAACCCTCATTCCAAATGTCCAGACCAATAGCACATTCTCATTAGGAATAAGCATGGTGAACGTCTGGGCAACATAAGCTGCATCCATGGTTAAGGTTGGTAGGGCTTGAGGGCGTATTCTGCTGGACAGGGGAGAGTTTAGGGGCAGAGAGTGCATAAATCAGAGTATTTTATCAGTCCAGAGGATGACAGAACCTGAAGCTCATTTCGTCCACAAGTCACAGCACAATCCTGCACTGCCTGTTGCGCCGACGCTACATCATAAGAGTCAGCGCGACGCCTCTAGCATTGACACGGGAGCGCCGATTGGCACCCCCACGTCAGTGTTAGAGCAGCAGGACCAGCGCTGCAGGCAGCGCCAGCCCTGCTACGCCCGCACTGAGCCTTTCTTGCGCCAACTGAAGCTGGTCGGCATGAGGGAGGCTCTGTGCCGAAGCGGCACAGGGATTGGTGGAAGGGAGGCAAGGGGGGGGCGGGACTTGGGCGGGCTTGGGAAATGGCCATATGGCCACATCCTAAGCCCGTCAGCAAGGCCGCACGGCCCTGATTTGGGCTGGGCGGTCTCCTCGGATCTGCACCCACTCTTTAGCGGGCACAGATCCGAGGAGCACATAGGGGAGGCTGGAGCCTCCCCTATGGTAAGGGAGCGCATGCTCCCTTGCCGCGGGGAGGCTCCAGCCTCTCCTAAGTAGCGTTGGATATGGCGCTGGTCCGTTGACCTCGCCTCTCTGGCGATACTTAGGATTGCGCCCTCAGAATCACATATTAATGCTCACACAGACTGACCTATGGCAATCTAGATCACAGTATACCTCGAGGATAGAGCTCATGTAGCACACCAGTAACTAGCTGAACAGCAGGATACCTCAAACACTCCAGTCAAGCTATAATATTTTTCAATTTCTCTTTACACCCCTAAAACCGCAAAGGAGACTCTGAAAAAGGGTGAAAATGCTTATTTTTCTGGTATGGGTCTTTGAGGAGTTACCAAGTCAAATGATGCCAATCTAGGATAGAATATTACACCCAGCAGCAATTAGGAACCCAACAAAGAAGCAGTGCTTTCAAATTTGAAGCACAAAGTGGTTACCACCAGCCAGGAAACCCCTTATCCCCCCACCCCCGGCCACAGATTTTTGTGGCACTACCCCCTCCATTTTCTCCAGAATTCTCAGGGCTTCAGAAAATGGCAAGGGGAATTCTTTCTTTTCTCTCTATTAAGGGTATATGTACCTATCCATTAAGGTGACCACTTTGTATATTATGTGCTCTAGCCCACAAAAACATATGCCATAATATACCTGTTAGGGCACAATGCTAGAGTTAGGTCAGCACAAATCCTTTGAGCTGGCCCAACAGCATTGCAAATGCACTGTGAAGCATGTTTGCACCACTCTGTGAGTCAGGGAAGCCAGTACACGGACATGTGCTATCCTCCCTGACTCTGGGAGTGGTCCAAAGGCACTCTACTGTGCCTTTGTGACACACCTGGGCCGGCACAAGGGACTTGTGCCAACCTAACACCAGGTTAGGATTGCGCCGTCACTCAAGTGCCACAAATCTCTTTGGTGCCTATATTCATTAGGACCCATCAAGCACTCAACTTAGAACATGCTCCTCAGTTATCTGAATGCATGCATGCAGATAATCCAATACAAAATTATTTTCTTCAGCATGTATAATTGCTCCCTACTTAGGGCTACAGCTTAAATGAAGAGAAACTCCCCATATAGAATCATATGTTCTGATTCTGAGTTGGAAGGTGCCTACAAGGTCATCTAGTCCAACCCCCTGCCTATAGCAGGAAATTCTCCTAGAGAAACTCCATGTGCTTGTCAAGCCTCTGCTTGAATGTCTCCAATGAGGGAGAATTTACCACCTTCCTTGGCAATCTATTCCACTGTCGAACCGCCCTTATCATCAAGAAAGTCTTCCTGATGTCCAACCGGAATCTCCTCTCTTGCAGTTTGTACCCATTGGGCCTAGTTCTACTGTCAAAGGTGGATGAGGGCAAATTTGTCCCTTCTTCCTTATGACAGCCCTTCAGATATGTAAAGAGTGCTATCATATCCCCTCTCAGCCTTCTCTTCTCCAAGCTGAACATACCAAGTTCCCTCAACCTTTCCTCGTAGGACTTCCAAGCCCCCTGATAACCTTTGTTGCTCTTCTCTGAAACTGCTCCAGTTTGATTGCATCCTTCTTGAACTGAGTGCCCAAAACTGAACACAGTACTCCAGGTGAGGTTCCACCAATGAGGAGTAAAGTGGAACCACAACTTCTTAAGATTTGTAATCTATGGTTCTATTAAAGCAGGCTAAAATTGCATTAGCCTTCTTTGCAGCTGTATCACACTGCTGACTCATGTTCATCTTGTGATCACTGCAACTCCAAGATACTTTTGCCCCAGCAAAAGTATAAAATACTTTTTTATACTTACAATACAAAGGATGGCTAGTCAGTCATGGACTGTATAATAATACCATCTAATACTTTGTACACATTCATATGGATGACCACAAAGAAAGCTGTATCAGCAAACCACAGACCAGGAAAGAATATACATTCCATCACAACTCTGAATCAATGCACAGTATTATCCTATTGTCCTAATAGGACCATTCACTCCATAGTACAGAGAGGAGCAAACCAGGAGAATGTTGAGCTACAGATTCTGTCAGCTAAGCATGATTTTAAATTCTGGCTTTCCCTGCTCCTGAATGTGTAGAAAATACAGTGCTACAATGTTGCTACAAATCTGGAGTCATTTTTTAAAAAGTGTACTGACTTTATTTCCCTTGGTTCCATTTTTGTCGGTATAAGCCCCCACGGCAAGATCTAAAAATAAATATAATGAATGATACATGGAGTTGCACTCACCATTTTTAAAGGATAAATGTTATGCTTGCAAAAGGTGCCAGGCTGCCAGCCTTGGAGAAAGAACCTTCCTGTTCACAAAAGAGACACTGCCGAGATACCAGGGGCACAAGCTCTGCTATCAAGCAGCTTGTGAAGGAAAAAATTATATATAAATCACACAGGCAATGTGAATCCAAGCAGCTTCTAGAACTATTGGCTCCTAGGCTTATGATATGTCTTCCATATCATGACAGATGATCATCAGTTCTTAAACAGCACATGAAAATCTCCCAATAATTTGAGAGCCTACAAGTCACAGATTTTATATAGAAGAGTTTTCAATGTTGGTTGTTGCCTCTGATCTTTGGGTTTACGCTGAGCCAATATGATACCACAGAATACTCATGAAATTTGCAAGGCCTAGGGGAATAGTTCAATGACAGAACGATAAATTGTGCAGTTTAGGTGGAGGAAATCAGTGGAGTTTTGAAAATACTTGCACAAGATCCAGTGGTTGGAAAGGTGTGTGTATAACTGTATGTGCGCACAGTTCCCACAGTAGGAAGTGGGAATATAATCATGGATGCTGGGAATCGGGAAATGGAGTAGGAAAATGCCGTAAGAACATAAGGCCAAAGGCCCATCTAGTCTAGCTTCCTGTATCTCACAGTGGCCTACCAGGTGCCTCAGGGAGCACAGAAGACAACAAGAAGTCTGCATCCTGTTGCCACTCCCCTTCACCTGGCATTCTGAAGTAGCCTACTACTAATATAAGGAGGTTGCACAACTGATCATGGCCTGTAGTACACAATTGACTTTTCCTCCAGAAATCTGTCCAATCCCCTTTGAAAGGTACATAGGCCAGATGCCGTCACCACCTCCTGTGGCAAGGAGTTCCACAGATTAATTACCCACTAGGTAAAAAAGTATTTCCTTTTATCCATTCTAACTCTCCCGACACTCAATTTCAGTGGATGTCCCCTGGTTCTGGTGTTGCGAGACAGGGAAAAGAACATCTTTCCATCCCATGAATAATTTTGTACGTTTCAATCAAGTTCCCTCCCCGGTGCCTTTTTTCTAGACTGAAGAGCCCCAAATGCAGCAGTCTCTCTTCATAAGGGAGGTGCCCCAGCCCAGTAATCATTTTGGTCGCTCTCTTCTGCATCTTTTCCAGCTCCACCATGTCCCAATTTTACTGAAGAACAAAGGGCTATATTAAATGAAAGAATTACACCTAAAGAAGTAGTGGATGCTAGAAAGGTATATTTCCAGTCCCAGTTGGTATACATGGAGTTATATATAAATGTTTTGAACAGGAATTGAGTATACTGTTACAAATTATGATAAATGATATTTCATTAAAGGGAAAGATGCCTGACTTGTGTAGAAATGCAAACACAGCATTGATATTTAAAGGACAAGAATTGGATAATATAAAAAACTTCAGACCTATATCACCATTGAAGAATTACTGTACTATAAGGTATTTGTAACAATATTATCAAAAAAGAATGGAGACTCCTATCAGCTTTGACTGCCCCCCCCCCAGTCTCTGGCAGAGCCATAATGAAAGGGGTGCAGTTGGGAGGAACGGCAGCCTAGGTGGAAAGAAGTTGTACCCAGCGATGGGATCTACAAATGAACAAGGGGAATGCTGGGCGGGACGTAGGCGGGACTTCCACTTGAGTGGCAGCCTGTCCGTAGCGTTCCGCGGCTGCCCTGGCCTTGGGGGGGGGGCTCCTGCACGCCACGGGGGACAGGTGAGGGTCGTGCTGGGTGCCTGGGCGAGCAGCGGTGGGGCGCGCTAACCAGGGGCAGCCCCCCTGACGCCAGGACAGCTGCAGAATGCTACGGACGGGCAGCCAATCACGCAGAAGCCCAGCGTAAGTCCCGCCCAGCGTTCCCCTTGTTCATTTGTAGATCCCATCGCTGGTTGTACCCCAGTGACTGCTGACATTTGTTGATGAAGTTGCTCAGTCACAAAGCAAGGGGGGCTGTATTTCCTAGACTAATTACAGCCCTGACAGGGGAAAAAAAACCATTGGTGGAGGGGGCAAATGTCTGTCATGTTTTGTCCACCATGTCCTGCATTCAATTTGAGTGGTTACTGTAATTTATTTTTGTTTTAAATGGTTTTATAAAACTTTGTGAGCCGCCGTAGGTACCAAGCGTGGTAGAATTTCAAAATAAACAAACAAGAAAATGCTGAGGCAAATCAATTCACATTGTTCTCTTGCCAAGGCAGGTGGTGTTAGCTGTCACCTTTGTCACTGCTTTCTTCGGCAAACGGTTATCCACATAAACCACATAACCAGAGGAGCGGCGCATGCCACAATCTTAGGGCGCAACTTTCCAACAAACTTTCTAACCAACTTTCCTGCACAGACGTAGCTGTACCAATGGGGCATGTGCTGCATTTTGCAATGGAGTAGTAGCTACAGAGGCCTCCTCAAGGTAACGGAATTTTTGTTCTCTTACCTCAGAGCTGGAAAGTTGGTTAAAATGGCACCCTCAGTTCATTGGAACTATCTCACTAAAAGTTTCCTGCATGCATACACAGAGCAGCTCAGAACATTGAAAAAAACAAATACGTCGAGTTCCCTCAAATAACCTCTGTTTTCCTCTCTTAAAAGTAGTTACATCCATAAACTCACAAGGTCAAGACACAGAGTACTGCAAGGCCCCAGGACTTTAGAAATAAGAATGCAAACCAGGATTTTATTCCTCTGCTGTATAAAACCCAGAATTAGAAGTCTGAATAGTTCTTTTATTTAAAGGCATAACCATTCTGCCTACTGAACACAGTAACAAATTATTGTACTCAATATTTCAAAGATATTTTAATCCAACCTTTCAATGTTAGAGTCATCTGTGAGATGACAAGCTACACTTGCTTAAATTTAGCCCTTCTACACAATAGTTAAAGGTCCAGGAGCTCTAAAGGTTGGTCACGCCTGTTTTATTCTATTATAAATTGCAATCTATTAATTGCATTTTTATCCCAACCTTCTGTGAGAAAGTATTAGAGGGCCCTGCCCTGATTCTGTCCTTTCACTTCTTAAAAATAAAAAAACAAAAACCCAGACAATCCACAAACACACTGGATACATTATGCATCTAATGAAACTTCTGGCCATTATCAGTTCTCAAGCACAGTTCTTGCTTGAGAAATGCTTTTTGTTCTTACCAAAATAAAATAAAAAAATCCTTTGAACTCCTGTGATTATCTGAGAAGGAATCTCCAGACCTGCTTTGAATGTTGCTTCAGGTAAAATCCAGTCGCAACCTAGACAGATAGGGTTTAAACTGGGTCAGAGTGCCTCTACCTTTAACCATTGTATAGAGGAGGGAATTTGGGCAGGTGCAGCTCATCATGGGAGGGTTTCAAAAGCTGCACCTGCCAAAATTCCCTCTTCTATACAATGGTTAAAGGGTTAGGTACTCTGTCCCAGGTTGTAACCTAAACCTAGATATGCAGACACAACCTCCCGACTATGGAAAGGCATGGTTCATGGACTGGTATACATGCTAGGCCATGTTTAAGATCCCAGACTTGGTTCCCAGCATCTCATTAAAAAACCTCAGGTAAAAGGGTTATAAAAGACCATTGCCCTATGTTCAAAAAGAGCCAATTACACCCAAAATTAGAAAAAAAAAAACATGGACAGATGGACCAATGGACTGATAGAGTAGAAGACATCTTTGTATGTTCACTCACTGCCAAGAATGGAATATTTTTCCCAGATAAATCAACCCAGGCACCTGCCTATTCTTTTATCTTTTATGCACCAAGCCAAAAAACTGCTTTATTTTTTTTCTTCTTTTGGCAAATGACAATACAACCTCTGTTTCTATTTTAATGCTGTTACCAGCTCTGTTTATTGTGGTAGTCTGTTTTTAGGCTGATTGTTTTTCAGTTGTTGGTTTTAACTCATGAGTATTTGACCGTAAACTGTTTGAGGGCCCGATTCTATCCAACTTTCCTGTGCTGATGCAGCCATAACACAACCCCAAAATCGGGGAACAAACATTCCCTGATCTTGAGGAGGCCTCCGTGACTGCTCCCCCACCACAAGATGCCCAGTCGGCACAGCTGCATCAGGTCTGGAAAGTTGGATAGGGCTGGACCCTCAGACTAGATCAGGGGGCTCCAAACTCTGGCCAGTGGCCTGGATCCGGTTTCCCCTGGACCCTTCCTCCAAGTGAACGGCTTCTGTCATTCTGCTTGGGGGAACGCGAAGACCTCGACTACAGCCCCCCAGGGACCTTCGTGGCAAGCCGCACCTGTGCAGAACGCCATGCACAAGGCATGCTGGGGTGGCTGACCCCAGACGTGGCTCCCTGCGAAGACCCCTGGGGGCTGTAGTCAGGGCCTTCGTGATCATCCCAGGCAGAACGACAGGCGCCGTTTGCACTGGGGACGATTTTCGGCGGTGCAGCCGTCTCCAGTTTGGAGACCACTGGATTAGATTATACCGCCCTGAAGACCTTGCAAGGTGGAAAGGCAGGATATAAGTGCTTTTAATCAATTACTTGATTAAGGACATTGGTTAGCCCTATGAAAACTCTTTAGCCTTTCATTAACCTCCTCAGATATTTTGCCTAACAGCCCAATCCTAAGTAAGGCTGACACAGTAAGGCCGACATAACAGGGCTGTATAAGCAGCAGCAATGTTCAGGACAAGGGGAGGTTTTCACCTGCGTAAGCCCCAGTCCCCCCCATGCGCCTGCTTGGATCTGCGCCTGCTATTTTGCAGGCGCAGAGGAATGTGGACAGGAGCAGCCCGAATCAGGGCCGCCAGGGACGGGCTCTAGGATATGGCACTATGGCCGTCCGGCATCACCGCCCCCATCGCCACCCACTGCACAACCCAGTTATGCCCCCAGCACGCCTCTGGAACGCCCTTGTGGAGGCCCTGCGTCAACCAAGCGCTGCCGCCATGTGACCGGCACAAGGCCGGCGCTGCTGCCGGTTGCGTTGACACCTGAGCGTCGGCACTGCTGCTTGCGCCGGTCCAGTGCCGTAGCGCTGACGCGGACGCACTCGACGGCATGTTTGCGGCAGCATTCGGACGGCGTAAGAGCATAGCGCTGGAACAACTGGGGTATAGGATTGAGCTCTGTGAAAGTACGTGAAATCTACTTTGATTTTCATTTTAATTGAAATGTTGGTATCAGTGTTATTATGTTATGTGTTTGCTTTCTGATGTTTCTGATTATTCACTGGTTCAATCTGCCAGTGTACTTAAAAAAACACACAACAATGTAAGGCTTTTTACATTCTTTTTAAACAAATGCAAGCAATGATAATGAATCTCCACTAGGTCAAAGTGTGTGTATAGGCATTCAGTATTTAAGAGTGCAATCCTAACCTGGAGTTAGGCCTGTGCAGTTAGGCCTGCAAAGTTTGGCTGGCACAAGGGCCATCATAAAGCACGTTTGGACCACTCTTGGAGTCAGGGAGGATGGCGCACATCTGTGTGCTGGTCCAAACATACTTTGGTATCCAGGTTAGAATTGCACCCTAAGACACCTGGGATATTTTAACTGGGCAAGGCTGCCTTCTGCCAATTAAGATAAATTCACTGAATTTGGACGGAGGCACTGCTCTGTTCCTATCACTGCTGAGAGAGTCTAGAGGTTAAAAATCAGCAGTATCTGGCTCATCACTAACTTTCTCTAAAGCTTTTTACTCTTCAGTCAGTGGAGTACAGGCAATGAACAAGCAGGAAAACAGTTTTTTGCTAAAGCCACAAAGCATTGCAAAATAAAGAGGCTGATTCAAAGTAAGACAACTGGGGGATTCTAGCTAGTTATTTGGGGGGGGGGGGAGAGAGAGAGAGAGAGAGAGAGAGAGAGATATTCCAGTTCAGGAGCAATATAAAAGGAAAGCTAATAAAAGCTGTGGAATTCACAACATTTTCGCACACTGAAGAAGTGGGGCCCATACTCGGAAGGACTATTTTGCATTGTCCCATACTATGATGGTAAAGCCTCTGTCCTCAAAGCACTGGCATACCTATGGGAGAGTCAAGAGGGGGAAATGCCCCCAGGTGCAATGCTTGCAGGGTGATGCCACACTGCCATCCACTCCCCCCATGACACCCTTCACTACTTGTAGGCTCTCTGATCTGCAACCGGACTGCATGCTTCATTTCACATCAGCGGGGACATGCACGCATATGCACAGGCAACATTTGGGGAGACTGATGTGCTGCGGGGGCACCTCTGCTTCAGGCGCCAGAAGGTCTCAGGTTGGCCTTCAATAGCCAAGCCTTTTAAGCCGTCTTCATTGTCATCTGTAGGAGCATTTCAAGTTCAGAACTGAACTGTACACTTTGTACTGGAATATTTGCCAAACAGTGACTGTTTTGCCTTTTTTTTTAAAGTTGGCATTCATACAAGTACAAATCACTAACAAATAAGGTCCATTATTGTGGCTGAGACTCAAGACCTTGAGTTTCAGAGATAAAAAAGCAAAAACCAGTACAATTATAGCTCAGAGAGATTAGGTATCCTAGTCAATGATGTAGTTGCTTTTTGCCCTGTAATCGTTACTGTATTAACTGGGAACTTAGGGCAGCCTTTGCTGACCTCAACATACGATGTGGCCGGTGGTGTTATCCGCAAATGAACAACCGGAGCGCTGGGCGGGACATGCGCGGGGCTGTCCTGGCCTCGGGGGGGGGGGCTGCCCCCAGTTAGCACGCCCCACCGCTGCTCACCCAGGCACCCGGTGTAACCGTTACCTGTCCCCCGCAGCGAGCGGGAGCCCCCCCCCCGAGGCCAGGACAGCTGCGGAACGCTATGGACGGGCTGCCAATCACGCGGAAGTCCCGCCTACGTCCCGCCCAGCGTTCCGGTTGTTCATTTGCGGAAGACACCACTGGATGTGGCCATAAACCAAACCAGAAAACTTGGCTATCTAGATCAGTACCGGCCACAAGATCTGGCAGCAGCTCTCTAGAACAGCGGTTTTCAACCTGTTTCCATTTCACAGCACACTGACAAGGTGCTAAAATTGTCAAGGCACACTGTGAGTATATTGACAATTGAGAAAGCACCCCACACTGACAATGGGGAGGGAGAGCTCAACCCTCCCAATGGCCCTACTAATAAATGCTCCTCCCCCAAACTCCCATCAAACTCCCCCAAACCACATCATTGGTTGAACATCACTGCGCTAAAGTTTCAGAAAAGGCTCTCAGATCTCTGGAGTTCCCTGCCCAACCTAGAAATGGCAAGGGTTGAAACTAGCATGGTCTGAATGCAAAACATGTACTCTACCACTGAGCTATGGCACCGGGTTCATGGGACTATGAAGAACTAAGCATATCTCCTTATGTATGTGCACAAGGGGTAGCCTCCAAAAGTTCCCTTTGGTGAATGTTCCTGGACTTTGCTCTGCTCTTGGACATCTAGGTAGCAGTTTTGGCCCAAAGTTCCTTTTACCACCTTTGGTTTGTGTAAGAGCTGCATCCTCTTCTGGAAGATGCAGAACGAGGCGTCATCATTCACGTATTAGCAATTGCCAGATGGGATCACTGCAACGTGCTATACAGGGGGCTGCTTGAAGACAGTTTTGAAACTTGAACTGATAGAAAAGCAGTGTTGCTCAAACTGTGGGTTGAGACTGACTTGGTGAGTCGTGACCTGATGTCGGGTGGGTCGCAGAAAGCTGTGAGCAGCCATCTTGGAGCTGCAGACCTTACTCTTGCTATATTTCTTTTGTGGGTGTTATCCAGTGCTTCTCAAAGCTTTGAGTACCGGGACCCACTTTTTAGATGACAATCTGTCCAGGACTCACCAGAAGTGATGTCATGGCTGGAAGTGCCATCATTGTGACGCCAGAGCCTGCGGCTTTCCTGAGAATGCAGCAATAAGGTGGGTTATTTCTCAGCCATTTTCCAATAGCAATCAGAAAGAAAAAGCCTTTTTACAACCTTGACACAAGCAAAAAAAACCGCACACCCTTCCCCCTTCCAGCATCCCATATTTTCAATATGGCTGCCCTAGGTCCTTTGCAACCCATGTGAAATTGGCTCGCAATCCACTGGTGGGTCCCGACCCATAGAGAAGAAAACAGGCAGAGAAACCTGGCCACAGTGATATCCTTTGTTTTACAGATTTACAGAAAAGATTGTAGAACCTGAGTCAGTACATGGTCCTCTTAAGTGCTGACCTGTTTTCTTCCTGAACTGAAGTCTATCGACTTTTGTTTTTAAAGCTGTTGTTTTGTTATAGAGTATACCTGCCAAATGATTCAAAATACTGTTGTTTTGTCCTTTGCTTTACACCCCTGAGGCATGGCATAGATATAGATGAATATCACCTTGCAAAAGAGACATTTAAAAAAATGAAAGGGAAAAGAAAATGAGAAAAGAAAAAGATAAAACGCTTCTTTAATGATTTGCAGATCAAATCTTGCACAGCAACTTTGTTAATAAATTCAAGACCAAAGTATGCATTACGATGAACGCATGACTTTGGCCGTTGTGGTTTTTTGTTCATTGTTGTTAAATAGCACCCTGGTGTAAAATGTGAAATACTGTGAAGGTGGGGGATTAGGAGCTTGATCTCTTAGAACCTGCTCCCCCATATGCTATTTTACACACACACACACACACACACACACACACACACACACACACACACA
>JAJKFI010000033.1:2609120-2669726 GCA_029204185.1 Lerista edwardsae
ACACACACACACACACACACACACACACACACACACACACACACACACACACCAAGGATCAACCTCGCAGCATATGGACTCCCTGCAAGAACTGGTCATGCTTTTTTGATTTTGAAAATAAGAACAGCAGGGTTTTCAATTGGGGGGGGATGAAAAGTAGCATAAGAAATTGTCAACAGGTATCACAAAATACATTAATTTTTATATCCATAGCATCATCAATATTGCCTTCCTATACTGATTTATAAAGAGGCATTTGAGTGCTGGTAGGAATAAAAGAACCACGCTCTCTTTCTGAGCACCTGGATTGTAGAAACATAGGCAACTGACAATTTCTGAAATACAGGCATGCTTCAGTATCTGCTGGGGTTCTGTTCCAGACCCCCACCCCGTGGAAACCTGAGAACATGGATACCGGGGACACCTTTTTAAAGATGAGGGAACATAAGTGGTTTTGCTGCAACAGGGTAAAAAACAGAGATTTGTTTAATGTTCCCCTCTCTTTTTAGTAGGTGTCCCAGTATCCATGGTATCTGTGGATAACTGAAACAGTGGATACTGAATCAGTGGATACTGGGGCACCTGTAATAAGTTGTTTTTCTCTGCAAGACTTTTCTTATGGGGCACCACTTCTAACCTGGTAAACACCCCTCCTCGCATGCAATGAGAAGATAACCCATAGCCTCTGCAATGGGGCTTCATTGAATCCAGATGAAAGAATTTAATCATTATTATGAATAACAATAACTATTACGGCAACACTCACACAGACCTACAGCAGAGTATGTACTATACCCAAAATAGTGTCAGGGGCTTCTCCATTGTGCAGTGGGAATGCACTACTGCCCCACATGAGCATCACAGTTCTTGTGTACACGAAGAGCTCTGGGTTGCCTAGGGGGGTATCTGTAGAGGATTCCACTCAGTCACTCACAGAAAACTTTAGGTCAAAGAGTGTGTGTCTCTGGCCTTCCTGCTGGCGCAGTGGCTACTTGTGTTGCTGCAGAGCACTTTATGGCTGCTTTAGAGCAGCCCATGCCCAAAGAACACGCATTCTATAGAGAGGATTGGGCCACTGGCCAAATATGAGAAACGTTATCCTGATTACAAGGACACACATGCACGAACACAAACACACACTCTAATAAGAACAGTGAGGAACATCTGGAGCAAGGCTCCAAAGCCCAAAAATACAAGGTGAACCCTGGATCCAAACATATGCAAGGTAAGAACAGAGTGACCCCTCCCTGGCCAATCCTACCCAGCACCGGAATGGCAAGGCTGGTCGGTCAGCGGCATATCTGACCCTGGGTTGGGGAGGCTGGAGCCTCCCGCGGCAAGGGAACATTCATTCCCATACCATAGGGGAGGCTCCAGCCTCCCCTATGCGCTCCTTGGATCTGCGCCTGCTAAACAGCAGGCACAGATCTGCAGAAACTGCACGGCCCAAGTTGGGGCCGCATGGCTTCTCAAACAGATATAGGATTTGGCCTTATGGCCAAATCCTGGACCTGCCCACGTCCCGTCCATATCCTGCCCTCCTCCCACCCAGAGCAGTCCCGTCATGGTGTCTCCTTCACGCCAGCCGGCTTTGGCCGATGGGAGGGAGGTGTTGCGCAGTTCCATTACCTTAGCATCAACACAGGGGTACTGATCAGAACCTCCAGGTCGGCATTAAGTGCGCAGCGTCAATGCAACCCCATCACAATTCGGCCAGCAAAGTTTGGCCAGCATAAGGAACACCATAAAGTATGTTTGCACCACTTTCTGAGTCAGAGGCCAGCACATGGACATATGCCATCTTCCCTGACTCTAAGACTGGTCCAAACATACTTCACAGAGTTCCTTGTGCCAGACAAACTGTGCCGGGTTAACTCCAGGTTAGGATTGCGCCCTGGGTATTGTTCTTGCAATGTGAATTCATACTTAAACGGCAACAATTGCCTTCTAAGGTTGGGAAAGAGAACCCCAGTTTCATCCAAGTCTGATTCAACATAATCCCATTTCCTAATAAATGCTCATTCAGCAGTTTCACATCAAAGCCTGCTTTTGAAGTCTTTGCGTGGAAGTATGGCGACTCTGAGGTCAGCAGCTGTGTGTCCTGGGAAACTAAAATGTTTTCCCACTGACTTCTGAAGTCATTTGTGTCTATTTATTCTCTTGCTTTAGAGACAGATAAAAGTGCCCTCAAAAATACGCATAAAAGTATATTTTTCTAAAGTCTTCAAACGCTCTGTTTCTTTTCGTTTGCAGACAATTTAAATATCCAAGAGATTTTCGAGATATAGGTTTCTTATTCAGACAACAAAATCCAGACTATTCCAAAATCTGGACTATTCCAAAATCAGACCTTTTTGTCCAAGACGATTTTTTAAACTTTCTGTAGTGTGAACACTAGTAGGTCTCAGATGTTCATTCTCATGCACAGGCTGTAAATTCTACTCCCTGCACTGTGGTCTGTGCCATTATTGAAAAATATCAAAGAGGCCAGGAGACACCCAAATGGGTGACAGCGAAAAGAGCAAGAAGAAGCATTTCTCAATTATTTATGCATTTACTGCATAAAAGCATTTATGCAAATTTTTCCAAACTCCCGAAAAATCTGAAATTGAATCCCAAGCTGTCCAGATAAGGGATGTTCAACCTGTACCTTCATTAGCTCAGTGATTTCCAGGGCTAGCTGAAAAAAGTTAGCAATTATGGCTTTATGTAGCCACTATGGCTAAAGTATGAGACTGACACCCCAATCCACATGTGCCACACCCCCTCCTTTCCATTGGCTGAGGAGGAAGGCCAACAAAGGGAATAAACAGCAGAAAGTTAGAAGTCATTGGCTGCAGCAGAAGCACCAGAACTTCCTTCCAAAACTGACATGAGAGTGCCTGGTTCTCTCTGTGCTGCCTATTCCGCAAAGGAACAATTCACTTCCACCATACCAGGAAAAATGGGCCTTTTAGCCAGCTCTCAACTTCTCCTCCAACATCTCCAACTGGGAAGGTCATCTGGTCATGAGCAACTAATCCAGACAGCACCATCCAGAAAGGTAAGAGTGACAGAGCTCCTGCCTTGCTTGCAGGAGACTCCAAGTTCAAGCCTTGCTATTTCCAGTAGAGCTGGGAAAAATTCTGATATGAAACCCTGGAGAACTGCAGCCAATCATTGTAGAAAACACTGAGTGAGATGGAGCAATGATGAGACAGTATAAGGCAACTTCCTATGTCAATACGAGGCCCTCTAAGAGGGAAGAGGGCCATGGGAGCCTACAGCTACACAGATATGCCCCAGTATCTGCTGGGATTCCATTCTAGATACCAGCCCTCCCCGTTCTCCCCCATGGATACCTGAAACCGTGATACTGGGGACGCCTTTTTAAAGATAGGGGAACATCAGTGGTTTTGATGCAACGAAGTAAAAAAAGAGATTTGTTTAATGTTCCCCTATCTTTTTAATAGGTGTCCCAGTATCCATGGTATGAGTGGATAACTGAAACCATGGATACAAAATCAGTGGATACAGAGGCACGCCTGTAATTTTAGATAGCTCAACCATCCATCCTGACATAGCCCTCTGCAAGACAGATTACATGAACAGGGCTGAACATGTATTGCACTGCACTTCTGCAAAGCCTTTTAACCCCTTACTCCCTGCATATCCAGACAAAGAACCACATTACTTATACCAAGTGAATGTTGAAAAACTTAGGACAAACTCCATGCTGACAGAAGCTGACATTGCCTTTTACACTCCAGAAATCCAATCCACAATCACATGACTTTTTTTTTTCCACTTCCGGCACTGTGTATGGAAGTGAGTTTGTTAGGTTATATCTACAGAAAATAGTCTAAATAAATGATCAAATAGTCTAAATACTCCGTCATAAAACACTTTCTACATGCCTCTGCAAAGCCTTAAAGAAACACACACAGAGAGCAAATGTCTTTTTCTGCTCCAGTGCTAATGCTTTGTTTTGAGAAAGGAACCGTACGGTTTAGAACCCTGGGAGAATTTGTTTGGCTCCCCTTAGAAATCCCTGATCAATAAGCCAAAACATACGTATGTCTTGAATACTTCTGCCATTCTTCAATGGTACAAGGCAAGTTGAGTAAAATTTGCTTCTCAAGTACTCACTATAGATTCTTCCCAAATGCCTACTTGCCCAATTGCCTGCTTAGATATAGAGAGAAATATTAATATATTCTACTTACATGAAGCCCCCAGCAACCTGGGCGGCGGCGGAGGAGGCGGTGGGGGTGGTAATGGAGGTGGTCTACATTGGCAGATCTGTTGGCACCTGTCTGAAACCTTCTCTGCTACAGGCTTGGAGCACGACTTCTGGGGCTCACCCTGAGTGATCTGCAAAAGAAAACTAGTAAAAATTATGTACTGATTGCATGTCTCAGATGGTTAAAACAAATCAATACATACTGGTATTCTAAATAAGAAGAGTGATAAATAATAATTGCCAAGTTGATGATCTAGTGGTAATCATGCTCAGACAATGACTGTGGAGAAACCAAGAGATGCCCGTCGTCAGATCTCTACATCAGCGTCCCATTCACTTGACCTACTGGGCCACAGTTCCCCATTAGGACTACAATTCTATACATTGTAAAGGGCGAGTTTTTTCGTGAGGATGCCACGGCTCTCCTGGCTGGTTTCCACAGCTTCCCAAGGAGCAACAGCTCAAAGTTTAGGAACCACAAAGCAGATTTTTTAATGGCTGATTTTAAAATAAAAGTTCTAGATATGGAAGGTGCCTTCTTAGAACAAACACTATCTCCTCTTTCACACACACAAGGGGGAATGTGCCGCTTTTAAGCTGCTACCTGGTGCAACTCAAGCATGTATCATTTAAAAAAATTTTTTTTAATCAGATCTACTGTTTTCTGCATATGCAAATATAGGCAGATTTCTTTTCTACTTCATAATAAAGCGCAAACATTTTATAGATCTAAAAACTGACAAAAGTTTACATACACCCATAATAGACTTTATAAAAAGGAAAAAAAGCAATGCTATTAACACCAATAAGAGTGACAGCTATTAATATAGTTCATCAATACAAATCATCAGGAAAATAACATTCATCCACACATATTGTCGACCTAGACCTGTACTCAACCATGCAAAATTCATACTAATTCCAGAATCTGCTCCCTTAGTCGACTATTCCTGAAGTTCTTGTTCCTGTATACAATAAAGGCAGACTATATCTCTTTAAGTTGTGCTTCAGCTTGATCAGCCCCTTGCCTTCCCTACACTAGCACCAAGTAGGGACATTTGGAATTCACTGATTCTCTTGGACGGTGGGCTTCAAAGTCCTATTTGGACTTTGAAGACACTGTGAGTGCTTATGGGAGTGGGGCGGGGCGAGCGCCTGGCGGCTCTGCAGCGATCACAGTGCTGTGGGTGTTTAGGAGCGTGTGCCCTACCTGGAGGGGTCAAGGGGGTGTCCAGAAGACTTGGGAGGCCAACAACCACCTCCATGGGCCTCCCCAATGCTTGAAATAGCTCCGTGGCCAAACTGGAGCTTACTTCGTCTTTTCACATGAAAAAGTTACCCCTTCCCCCTAACTCTCCGCACCCAACTCCATTGGCCCTATAGGATCAAAGGTTCATTATGTGACAATATGCTATCTACTAGGATTTCCGAGAACCTAACCCTAGAGGAGAGCAAGAACTGATTGTGCATGCCTTAGAAAGGAAGGGTGGGAACAAACAAGGCATACACATTCTCCTGGGGTAAAGAGAAAAATAAAATAAAATTTAAAAATCACCTTTTCTATATCAACATTTGAAAATTAATCCACCTCTGTAAATCAAGATAAACACACACAAGCACATGATCAATCTTGGGGGAAATTCACCTTTGAAATTATGAAGAAGTGGGCTCCTACAAAAGACTTGCAGTAGTGGAAATAAAAGTTTCTGTTACGCTTCTAATTTACCTGGAAAAGGGCCAATGGGCATGTTTCAAAGGAAGACCAGTTAGGCCAAGTGCCTAACTCCCATTGAGATCAATGGCAGTTTCAACACTAAGCAGCAGTGTTTAAGAGCACAATCCTAACCTGGAGTTAGGCCGGCACAGTTAGGCTGGGAAAGTTTGGCCGGCACAAGGGCCACCATAAAGCACATTTGGACCACTCTTAGGGCGCAATCCTATGCAGCGCCAGAATGGCGAGGCCGACTTGGCAGTGTCATATCCAACGCTGCACACGAGAGGATAGAGTGCCCCACCACCACCACGGCAAGGGAGCATGCGCTCCTCGGATCTGCACCCGCTAAAGAGCTTAGGATGTGGCCATATGGCCACCTCCCGAGCCAGCCCACATCCTGCTCAAGTCCTGCCCCCAGCCTCCCTCCCTCCCACCAATCCCCATCCCGATATGGGACAGAGCCTCCCTTGCGCTGACCGGCTTCAGTTGGCACAAGGGAGGCTCTCCGTCACCGCTCTGAAGCCGACGCTACGAGTACATAGCCCCATGTCGGCGCTAAGCACATAGCAGCGACACAACGACATTGCGTTGACGCTACATGCAATCTAGGATTGCGGTGCCCGAGTCAGGGAGGATGGCACACATTTGTGTGCTGGCCTCTCTGACTCTAAGAGTGGTCCAAACATACTTTATGGTATCCCTTGTGCCCACCAAACTTTGCCGCCCTAACTGTGCCAGCCTAACTCCAGATTAGGATTGTGCTCTAAATTTAATTGATTCTAACAGGCCTCAGGTTTACCTAACTTGCTCTGGTTTGTACCCAAAAACTAAATGGGCAGTGCAATCCTGCACTGCCCGTCGTGCCGACACTACGTCATAGCGTCGGCGCGATGGCCCTAGCATTGACACGGGAGCACCAATCGGCATTCCTGTGTCGGCGCTAGAGCCGGTCCTGCTGCACCGCCTGTCTTGCACTGACTGAAGTCAGTAGGCACGAGGGAGGCTCTGCACGGAAGCGGCGCGAGCAGTGATGACATCTGGGCAGGACAGTCCAGAACGCCGTACCGCTTGTTCCGAGGACAGGCTGCGACGGGGCGCCATTGCGGGGCACATGCCGCACGCTGTTTGGCCTGCCCTCCCCTGCGCTTGATTCGCTCCGATATGGAGCTATTCTGGGCGCAGGGAGGCGTGGCCGGGCTCCGCACAGGGGCGGGGAGCGGCCACTCAACCGTGCGTTCCGGTTGTTGGCGCTGATGGATGACATCACTGGGCACGAGGCTTGGTGGGAGGGAGGGAGGCGGGGCAGGACTTGGGCAGGACCTGGGCGGGCTTGGGAGGTGACCATACAGCAACTTCCTAAGCTCGTCAGCGAGGCCCTGATTCAGGCCGCATGGTCTCCTCAAATCTGCGCCCACTCTTTAGTGGGAGCCACACGCTCCCTTGCCATGGGGGGGGGGCTCCAGCCTCTCCTAAGTAGCGCTGGATATGGCGCTTGCCCATCGGCCTCGCCACCTCGCCAGTCTGGTGCTGCTTAGGATTGTGCCCTCATTTTTGCATTTGCTGAAGTCATCCTACACCCAAAGCAGCACATTATGAAGCTAAGGTACAAAATTAAAGGTTGTGTTTAATGACCGCAAACTCACACCTGTAGGAGGATTCTATAAAGAATGATATTTAGCTGAACATTCATGTGATTATTATTTAAGGGCAATTCCTTTGAAAACGAAACAGTGTGGTTGCTTAAACCTCCTTGCTAGCAACATCCAAATTGCACACATAGCAAGTCCACTCCTCAAGTCAAGTCTTTTTGCATGCATAAGCCTAACAAAACCGCAGCTTATGTACAGCACAATGCACATCAGCGCAGGCCAGATGCAGAAACGTAAAGCATTCTTTCACGGATGGCTTGGAGACATCATTTTGTACCTCAAAGATCCAAAGGAAAGGGGAGGAAACAAAGAATGAGAAGAGCTATGCTTAGCTGAACTGCAAAGAACTTCCAGAGGCCACATGTTAAAAAAAGAACTTTCAACCCTTTGAATAGCTCGCTGGAGCCCATTAGCAAACACAGGAAAAACCAGATGGGCAGCCCAATCCAACCTAACTCCTCACATGGTGATGCAGCAGTGCTAACGTGGTGCCCATAGTGTCCCATGGGGAAGTTTTGGCAAGTTGAAGCCTACTTGAGGTAAGAGCAGCGGCGTCATGCAGCCGGAATGCTGGGCGGGAGGAACAGGTGAGCGGCAGCCCGCCCGTTGCGTACCGCTCCGTTTTGCCGTCTTCCCCGCCCCCGCGGCTGCCGCTCACCCGTTCCTCCCGCCCAGCGTTCCGGCTGCATGACGCCGCTGGGTAAGAGGTAAGCCCCACTGCCTCCATGCCATGGGTCAACTCGAACCTGTGCCAGTAATACTGCGGGCGCAAGTCCACATTAACTGGTGAAGGTGGAGGAGGCCCAGGAAGGAGATTAGGATTCAGTCCACCCCTTTCCCAGGCTCAATCCATTATGTTCCCCACCACTATCTCCTCCCTGTTCAGCATCTCCTACCCCACTACAAGGAGTGGAGGGGAAACTCAGGGGAGGGGAAACTCAAGGGTGGGTTTTTCAGTGATAGCTAAATAAAGGGTGCAATCCTAACCAACTTCCCAGTGCTGACATAGCTGTGCCAATGGGGCATGAGCTGCACTCTGCAGTGGAGTAGTTGTCACAGAGGCCTCTTCAAGGTAAGGGAATGTTTGTTCCCTTATCTCAGAGCTTCATTGCCCTTATCCTGGTGCTGGAAAATTGGTTAGGATTGCACCCAACAACACCTAACTCAGATTTCTGCACTTCTCATTTTTGTTTAAAACAAAACAAACCACAAATCTGCAAAATAATAAAACCATTCTCTAACACCTCTACATGCATATGGCTAGATCTGCTGACACTATACCACCTATATCACTGAATAAATTATAATCGCTTTATAAAATGCACCCTTGGAATAAAAACATTACACCACTTTATGCACTTCTAACTTTAGAAAACACCGAAATCCATGAAAAAATAAAATCATTTTCAGCCACCTCTACCCATTTCTTAAAGAAAAGAAACCGCTTTCTGTTTCAATCGGTCAAACACAGGATTGGTTACAAGAGAATGTTAAGAGGAGTTAAATGAGTCAACTTTTTCAATGGAAAACTACAGTACTTAAGGCACAAATCTAACCAACTTTCTAACAGTGGGATAAGGGCAATGCAGCTCCGAGGTATAGGAACAAACATTCTGAGGCAAATGGGCCGGGCCTGTGACTGCCCATTTGCACAGCTACGTCAGTGCTGGAACGTTGGTTAGGATTTTGCCCTCACACTATTGTCAAGATCAAAGTGTAAGCCTATAATATTCTGGCCAGTTATGCATGCACAGATCTCATGGAACTGATAAGCTTAGCCAGGCATAGAACACAATTAAGCTAGAACTTTATCACCAGCTGGAGCTTAATGGCGCATTCTATAATTGGTTTTATTACTCAGCAATCTTCATTCACTTTTGAAGGGATCCTCCGCAATCCTTATGCTTAAAAAGGACTGAATGATAGAAAGAATAAATGAGGGCGTAATCCTAGCCAGGAGTGTCGCAAATATGCCATCAAGTGTGTTTGGACCACTCTTGGAGTCAGGGAGGATGGCGCACAAGGGACTTGTGCAGGCCTAACTCCAGGTTAGGTTTGTGCTCTAAAACAGTGATATTAATCCGTTGTGGTTTACACACATTATCTCAGCAATCCTTATAACAATCACATAACAGGTTATGGATTTTATTTCACTTCTGCAATCTTAGGGTGGAATTCAGAGTAGATAAGCATAGGAATGCACTGTCCTATGCACTGTACAAAGGACGAAGGTAGCCATGGCATCTGGCCTAGGTGCCTTTAAAAGGGGATTGGACAGATTTCTGGAGGAAAAGTCCATCGTGGGCTATAGGCCATGATGGGTGGTGCAACCTCCTTACTTTAGTAGGCTACTTCAGAATGCCAGGTGCAAGGGAGTGGCAACAGGATGCAAGTATCTTGTTGTCTACTGAGCTCCCTTAGGCATCTTGTGGGCCACTGTGAGATACAAGAAGCTGGACTAGATGGTACTTTGGCCTGATCTAGCAGGGCTGTTCTTACGTTCTTATGCTCTTATGACGGAGCCAGCAGCAGTTCTAGAACTCATATAGAGCTGCTTTCTTCTGAGCCAGAACATTTATGCATCATCTAAACCAGCACCATTTGCTCTGAGTGGCATAGAGCTCCATGGTTTCAAGAAAAAAAAAGGGTCTCTCCCTGCTTAACTAGCAACACTAGGGACTCAAACCAGGGACCATCTCCTTGCAAAACACATGTCTGCACTGGGCCACTGCCACTTACCCAGGACACAACTGTCACTGAAGCAGCAGCAAGATACTGTATTGAACAACCCAAGATAGAACAGTGTCATTTTCTTTGAAACTGAAAACAGAGCATTGTTAGAATTTCAGTTTTTGTGATGAGATGAGATGGGTGCCAAACTAGTCTTGATGGGTTTTTGGAACAAATAAGAAGAGCACTGCTGGATCAGGCCAAGCAGCCACCTAATCCAGCTTCCTGTATCATAAGAACGTAAGAAGAGCCCCACTGGACCAGGCCAAAGGCCCATCTAGTCCAGCTTCCTGTATCTCACAGTGGCCCATCAGATGCCTCAGGGAGCGCACAAAACAACAAGCTGCCTGCATTCTGTTGCCACTCCCTTGCATCTGGCATTCTGAGGTTAATTCTGAGGTAAAATTCTGAGAGAAATATTAAGTAAATAAAATGGAATTTGCTATCCTGTCCGTGGGGAGGGAACTATAATAACTTGCAACCCAATCTGGGCCTGAAGAACGTAAGAAGACCCCTGCCTGATCAGGCCATTGGCCCATATAGTCCAGCTTCCTGTATCTCACAGTGGCCCACAGTGTGCCTCAGGGAGCACACAAGACAACAAGATGCCTGAACTCTGCTGCATCTGGCATTCTGATGTAGCTTACTTCTAAAGTATAGAGGTTGTGTATCTCACAGTGGCCCACCTAGGCACACACAAGAATACACATACCTGTATTCTTTTGCCACTCCCTTGCAGCTAGTATTTATAAAATCTACTGTAGAGGTTGCATACAGTTTGGATGAGAATTCTGAAATTCCAAGTTTAAACCTCAAATAAAGAACATAGAGTAATCTGTGGAGAAGCATTTCCAAGCTACCTCAAGGTACTCCACATCTCATATGAAAATGCAAAAATGACTCATGTTAATTTTTTTAAGTGAAAAAGATGCCTTTTCCTTCATGAACCCCTTAATTCACCAAACTGAACATCTGATATTACTAGAAACTGTGGGAAAGGCTGCTGCTCTCACAAAAGCTTAATGACTCATATGGTGTGTTGTTGCTCTTTTCTTTCTCTAGTGCTTATCCAAGCTGCTGTGAGGTTGGTGGATTAGAAGGCAACAAAAGTTGTGCCCGCCAATGAACGAGTTAGCTAAATATACGGTAGGTCTTAGAAATCTTACAGTTTGTTTTGCCTTTTATTTATTACTATTTGAAGAATTTGTATTCTGCCCTTCCCATGCTGAAGCAAATGCCTAAGGTGGCTTACACTGGCAGGCTAGTCTAAGCCTAGCCCAGCCTAGCCTAGCCCAGCCCAGCCCAGCCTAGCCTAAGCCACTTTTCAATGGAGTTTTACAAATATACAGTATTTGTGATTCACTGAATCCTCAGTCCCAGATGCAGCCTTCACCGTGTGGTTCTCTCCTCTGACTGTGTGCCATCCAGTTTTAGCAGGCAATTGTAAGTCAAGCCTGGACAGGTCCTCAAAGTCGTACTCCCATTCTTTTGCCTGCTGGCCTTCTCACACATTGCCATACTGGCTAATCAGCTCCACAGTGACCCCATTCTGCCAGAACAGGTACTGTAGCTTGTCACAACCTGGCAAGAGGCACTTTTTCAAGTGGTGTTCCTCTTATATTTAGCAGGGGGAGAGTAATTGTCCCTCTTCACTCAAGTAGAGTGTCTTTTCTAGTGGCTGTTGCTGGTGGTTCTTGTTCAGATTGTGAGCCCTCTTGGCACAGAGAGCCATTTAACTGTATTTTTTGCCTATACACTTTGTGAACGTCTTGTTGAAAAGTGGTATATAAATACTCTTTGATTGATTCTGTCCCCCATCCAGAAATAGACCATGGATTCTCCTGCTTAGCTTCAGGTAGTACCAGCAGCTCAACCACCTGTCTACCTCCTGCCCTTTTAAAGATCTTACAAACCAATATCAAACTGGCTTTCATTTGTTGTTGTAGCCCACCCCCTCGACACACATTTGGAATAAGGTCAGTCACATCTGATGTGCAGCTAGTTGTTTTATGGGACTTTGGCCCCGGACATTAATGCCAATCTGGGTGACATTTTGTATCAGAGGACATGATGCTGGACTTCTGTCCTAGCCCACTTGAGACAGAGTTCTTCAGCTTGAATCGACGTTAAGCTGAAAAGCAGTCAATGATGTTTTAATATCTCCAGCTGTGGACAGCGTGAATTTTGACAGTCTATTTTTTAAAATACATTTTAATTGTTTATGACACGGCATGGGAATGTGCATGCATGTGCATGGCAGAGTGTATGGGAACTTTCTAACATAGTGAAAGCAGGCAAAAAATCTCCATATAAAACGGAAGCACCAACTATTTCTAGAAAAGTAAACAGAAGTTAGTTGTCCCTTCAGTCGTTCCTTAAGCGCCATGTCACACAATTCTGTGAACTTCTGAGATCCATGGAGCTCATTAAGATGACTCCTGTCCCTGGTTAGGAGATTTAAGATTGCTGCATTACATTACAATTCACAAGTTGCTGTTGTTGATTGTTACATGCAAGGAGATTCCTTTCATCAAATGAGTTGCAGCATCTGGCTTGAGTCAGGTATTTTTTAAAAAAAAAATGCTTGAATTAAGGGCACAATCCTAACCTGGAGTTAGGCTGGCACAGTTAAGCCACCAAAGTTTGGCCGGCACAAAGGACACCATAAAGTATGTTTGGACCACTCTAGGAGTCACAGAGGGACGTGGTGGTGTAGTGGGTTAAGCCGCTGCTGCTGGGCTTTCTGACTGGAAGGTTGGGAGTTCAAGACTGCGCAATGGAGTAAGCTCCCATTGCTTGTCCCAGCTCCTGCCAACCTAGCAGTTCGAAAGCACCTAAATGCAAGTAGATAAATAGGGACCACTTCGGTGGGAAGGTAATGGCGTTCTGTGTGCTACGGCGTAGAGTCATGCCAGCCACATGACCACGAAAGCTTGTCCTCGGACAAAACGCCGGCTCTACAGGCTCTGAAACAGAGATGAGCACCGCCCCCTACAGTCGGTCACGACTAGACCATTCGGTCATGGGGAAACCTTTACCTTTAGGAGTCATAGAGGCCAGCACATAAACATGCTCCATCCTCCCTGACTCTGAGAGTGGTCCAAAGGTGCTTTATTGTGGCCCTTGTGCCGTCCAAACTTTGCTAGCCTAACTGTGCCAGCCTAACTCCAGGCTAGGATTGCGCCTCAAGTGTGGTCGTACTGGAAATTCATGCACGGTCTTTAATATATCAAGCTACACCCATATCAACACTTCTGCAGTCTGAACCCTGTCATGCAGACAAGTATGCCACAAGCCAAACAAAAGCACCTGACACCACAGATTCCTGAAGCCAACAAAGGCTGCTTCACACGAGTGAAGCTGCGCCATTTGTACAAACCATGATCTCAACTTATAGTCTCCCAAATGTAAACTATCACAGCAGCAGCACACCAGTAGGCAGGCAAGCTGGATTGAGAGTGAAAAAGTGAGGTGTATATGCAGAAATCCAAGCATGTGTGAGACAAAAAAAAATGAGTCCCTAATCCATATAACCTGCAAGGCATATTCTGAATCCTTTGCAAATAAGATCAACTGATGTCACAAATTTAGCATCTGCTGCTAAGTCCAAAGATGTCTCTGTCAGGTGATGCAACAACAACCTGGGCTTCAAATTTACACACAAGAGATCAGAAGTTATGTCTGTCCTATTTTGTACAGGCAAGCCCCAGTATCCACTGGGGTTCCGTTCCGGACTCCACCATGGATACCTGAAACCGTGGATACTGGGGGCACCATTTTAAAGATAGGAGAACATCAGTGGTTTTGCTGCCACAAGATTAAAAAAAAGAGATTTGTTTAATGTTCTCCTATCTTTTTAATAGCCATCCCAGTGTCCATTGAAATCGTGGATACCGAATCAGTGGATACTGGAACATGCCTATATTTTCATCTGACACCTTATTCCAGTGGTTCCCAAACTGTGACCCATGGCTACACAGGGAGCCATAGAAACCAGCCAGGAGCGCCGCATAATGAAAAACCTGCCACCCTGTACAATGCATAGAATTGTAGCCCTAATGGGGAGCCCCAGCCAATGGCACAATAGGTCAAGGGAGCTGCCAGTCTAAAACATTTGGACACTACTGCCTTATTCCATACCCGTACAATCATCAATACACTAACAGTTCATCCACATGATGGCATTCAAATCACTATTATGATAAGTAATTATTGCTAATTGTTCTTTTTCATTATTGATATTGCAGGATTTTTTAAAAAAAGCAAAACTTTGTGCATTGACGTCATTGACTTCAACCAGTTAGAAATGCTGAAAACTTCCTATGGTACTAATAAATCTAGGCATGAATATTTCAAAAAGATGAAAAGGCTATTCGAGCACATTGACCGACAATTACAAATAACGGTGAAAAACGTTGACATCTTGTTTTTAAGTGAATACAGCCGAATTTCCGCTTTTTTGCCTGTTGTACAGTACTACGATGGATAACTTGGGAAACAGACAGCTACTTTTTAATCCACAGCTGTCCAAAGGCAACAATGAACCAGCTGCTGACTCTCTTCCTCTGCCCATAGATGACTCAGTGCGCAATCCTAACTTGCGCCAGATGTGCGCCACAGACATACACCATCCTCCCTGACTCCGAAAGTGGTCCAACCACACTTTATGCTGACCAAACTTTGCCGGTCTAACTTTCCCAGCCTAACTCCAGGTTAGGATTGCATCCTTAAAAGCCAAGTGAGAATAGTTACAAGGCAGCAGAGAAGTTCTTATTTCCACTGTACTTCCGTTTTCAAGTCCTCTCTCTGATGTGGAACTATACACTGAGCAAGAACAGACAAGCAGCTCTGAGACTTCTACCCACTGGTGGAGCCAATAAAACTACTAATCCATTAACAAACATATTCTCAGCCATTCTACTTCTGTTAACAAGAGAATCTTGCATTCACATGAGCTGCTGGTCTTTGTCCAACCAATAGCAGTTCCCAGATAAGCGGATTTTTGGTGGCCACTAGCCATGACCCAATTATCAATTGCTGCCTATATTATTTAGTATCCTTTTGGTCCATCCTTCCTTCGAAGAGGGCAGAGTGGCATATATGGTTCTCCTCTTCTCCCCTCCCATTTTATCTTCAGCTGATGCAAAATGGGATGTACCAAGGTAGGCTAGGATGAGAGATAGTGAGTGGCCCAAGGGCCAGGTTGAAATCCAGGTTGTGCCCAACCCTCTAGTCCAGTGGTTCCCAAACATTTTTGCACTGGGACCCACTTTTTAGAATGACAATCTTTCCAGGATCCAGATAATGTCACAGCCAGAAGTGCCATCATTGACACAAGAGCCTGCTGCTTTCCTGCAAATGCAGCAAGAAGTTGGGTTATTTCTCAGTCATTTTCCAATAGCAAAGTGACTCAGAAAGAAAAAAGGCCTATTCACATTTGCACACACAAAAAAAATCGCACACCCTCCCCATTTCCAGTGTCTCACCTTCCCATATTTTCAACATGGCTGCCCCAGGTACTACGTGACTCATCTGAAACTGTTTCACAACCCACTGGTGGGTCCCAACCCACAGTTTAAGAAACACTGCTCTAACCACTACACCAAACTGGCCCAGCCCACAATCACCCGTGGGTGGTTTGTTGAGCGCAAGCCAGCTCAAGCCTCAGGCTTGCCTTCTTCTCTCTCCTCTTCACGCACAAAGGAAGGTGATTAAAAAATTTCCTTTCATAGTTTGTAAGAAATCAGTTTCTCATTTCATTTGACTTTAACCAGCCAAATCCTAGTTTGATAGCCTAGTTCCTAAAATAACCGTGGTTTATACAAACCACAGTTTTCTGAGATCAGACACACCGGGGAACAGCTACTTGCAATCAGCTACTTGCTACTTACAAGTTGCAAAGTGATGCTTCCAATCACCACTTGAGAAGAAGGGACTCAGGCACTCAATCCTGAGGCTCACGCTAATAACAAAATATAGTTTGTGGCTATTCCATAGATACAAAGACAGCAGGACCACATGCACTGGCCATTTCCCCCCACTTGTAGCTACCATAAATTATGCTTTCATGAGAAAAAGATGGTATGCACGCAGACCACTGATCCCAGTAAAGGAGACACATGCCTGATTTTCCTGTTCAAAGCTCTCTGTCTGGACACTGGACACATTACAATTGAAAGATCAGTTCTTGAACAGAAAAATTAGACTTCTTAGAAGTTACTTCTGTAATGGAAGGAGAGGTCTGGCAGACATAATTTCTTTCACCACAGTAAAATTGAGACAGAAGAAGCAGCAATAGCTGAAATTCTCCCTTCTATGAATTTTTAAAACATGCTCCACACCCTGGGGTGTGAATTAGGCAATTCTATAGCACGCTTGTCTTAGGTAAAAATCTTCAATCATATCCCATTGGAATAAATAGAGCTGTATTATCACTGAAAATATCCATAATGTGCTTTACTTAACTGACTTCCATAGAGGACTATTTCTCTTGAGAATCTAATGTGCCACAGAACAGAAGTTCATATTGATAAAAATGTGAACTATGTATACAGCTGATGCAAAATCAATCAAGGTGTAATGCAAAGAAAGGTCCAGGCTTATATCTTTTGAAGACACCAAAAGTACAGACCCTGTATGCAAAAGTGCAACTGCTACTCATTCCAAGGGTCAGAGGAACAAAAGAAAAATATGTCATACTGCCTGACTTGTTAATGGAGATTTCTGGGCTACAAAACGATGGAGTTCAACCACCTAATAAAATGTATTATTGATTTTTAAACATATCACCTATGAAGCTTGCGTAAAGGATGCTTATGTAAGCCATGGCGACGGACTGACTGATTGGAGGGTGTAGGTTTCAAAAAAAGCAGCTCATTTCACATAATTAGATTTCCCCCTAAATGTGCACAGTATCAATTACACAAGTTTGTTTAGCCACCCAGATTCCAGTGCAAGGCAAGGCGGCCCAATGAGAGCCTGATGTTGCAATTGGACCGCTGACGGATCTTAAAGCAAGAGGTGAAAAGTTAAGCCAAGCAAAATAAACAGTAAAATGTGGAACCAGCTAAGTTTAGAACGGAGGAAAAGGACAACATTCTCTTTGGTACGTACAGTACCAGGTTATCAAATACTCCTTTTGAGACCAAAGATATGAGAAAAAATACATGTGATTAGGGCTTCATTACTGCAACTGCCTGAACTGGGAGATCACCATTCTATTTACTATGGATGTACAATATTACTACACACATTTAGGCTGTTTACATACTTCTGAAGTTAGTAAAACAGCCTGACAGTATAATTTCAGCCTATGTGATTTTCTTTGGGCCACTGTGGGAATCAGGAAGCTGGACTCGACGGGCCTTTGGCTTGATCCAGCAGGGCTCTTCTTCTGTTCTTATTTATTTTCTCTGGGTTTGTCTTCACAATGACTCCTTGTCATCACATATTAATACTGAGGTCACCCCACATGGCAAAACAAGAACCGGTAAAACTGATTCAGCCTGGACTTGGTGGATTCTAGGTGCCTCGTGAGATACTAAGGACACAATCCTAACCTGGAGTTAGGCCGGCACAGTTAGGCCAGCGAAGTTTGACTAGCACAAGGGACACCATAAAGTATGTTTGGACCACTCTTGGAATCAGAGAGGCCAGAACACAGACATGCGCCATTCTCCCTGACTCTGAGAGTGGTCCGAACGGGCTTTACGGTGGCCCTTGTGCAGGCCAAACTTTGCTGGCCTAACTTGTGCCGGCCTAACTCCAGGTTAGGATTGCTAACCTAACAATTAGGTTAGGCATTAACAATTAGGATTGCTAATGCCTAACAAAAGTAAGTAAAGCTATTTGGAAAGACCTTGTTTTGAACACCCCACATGTCACTGAGTCATTATGCTTTGCAAACCTTCTTTCCTGTCAGCATGTTTAAAATGACATCCTGCTCCAAATGAACAAGCTGATGTTATAGTTTCGAGACCCAACAGTGCTAAATGCATTGAGGCTCAAATCCCATGGACTTCAGTCTAGGAGACACAAATAGCTGGGATTGTTATTTTTTTTTATTATTATTTATTGTCATTGCATTACACAACGAAATTCACTGACACCCGGAGACCAAAACCAACGCACACACTAAGCTCCCAAACAATCCCCCCACATCCCCCCACCCCCCACCCTCCCTTAAAATTCCTCCCCTAAACACAAACATGCACACAATAGACAATAGTACAGTCCGACTGCCCCTATCTACTGGCACTTAAGTCCATTGTTCAATGCTATTATAGCTCTAGGGTAAAAACTGTTTATGAAACGTGTCGTCCGAGTTCTAATAGTCCTATATCTCCTGCCAGAAGGCAGCAATTCAAAAAGGTTGTAAGCAGGATGGGAAAAATCTCTAAGGATGTTATGTGATTTCTTTAAACAGCGGGTGGCGAAAATATCATCAAGGGTAGGTAGCCGGAGCCCGATAGTATGCTGGGCCACATTAATAATTCTCTGTAGTGCCTTCTTATCCCCTACAGAGCTGCTCCCGTACCATACTAAAATATTGTATGTCAGGACACTCTCGATGGTACTGCGATAGTAGGCCAGAAGTAGACGCTGAGAAAGGTTCATCCTCCCAAGCACCCTTAGGAAGTACAGCCTCTTCTGCGCCTTCATCACTAGCATATCAACATTTAATTTCCATGTGAGGTCCAATGAAATGTGGGTACCCAAAAATTTAAAACTGCCAACCCTCTCCACCTCCTCACCGTTTATATACAAAGGCAAATGCACATCTCTCTTCCTCCTAAAATCAATTATAAGCTCTTTAGTTTTTTTGGCATTAAGTGTAAGATGGTTTTCTTTACACCACAATATCAGCCCTTGTACTTCCTTTCTGTACGCAGTCTCGTTGTTCTCATTAATAAACCCCACTACTGTCGTATCGTCTGCGAATTTGATAATAGCATTGGTACCATACAGTGGGGTACAATCATATGTGTACAGAGAATAAAGGAAGGGGCTTAGCACACAGCCCTGAGGGGCTCCTGTGCTTAATATCAGCAACTATGACAATTGCGATTTAAACTGGATTTGAAGGACAGTTCTTTCGAGGGGGGGGAAGGCAAAAAAAATAAATCCATAATGAATTTTGGTGTGCCAAAATATGGAGTGATATTTTGAAAAATAGATACTGAAACACTAAGTGCTCATAAATGATTATCTTCACTACTGTCAGCATATGGATTCACGCATCAGAAGATGCCATCTCCCAAAGGTGAAGGAGATGTTTTGTCATGTCTCTCTTGGGTCTGAAATGTTGGCACAGTGCAGGGATACATTCATACACCCCAGCAACCCACAAATGACTCTCTCTCTCTTTCTAGAAAGAGAGCCATAACAGTGCAATTGTACAGTGTGTAGCTAGTAGTTAGATTCAGATGTAATAACAAATGACGGTTTGTTACACACACACAAGCTGGGACAAGTCTCAAGCTCATATGCTGCTCCCTCCCTTTCCTGTCTCCATCATGCACCAAAGGAAGAGAGCTTTTAGTACACCATGATCTTTTTACTTTTGTCCAAACATAGGAAACAGTGGGTTGCACAAACAGTAACACAGGTAAACACACATTTTGCTGTCTTAAAAGTTAGACCTATTCCTGGGTATATTTGGGGTGCTGATTCCAAAAAATGGCATCAATTTTGCCCCATCATATCTAATTTCGCAGTTTCCTCATGAGGAGCCATTCACTAACAAGGCTATGCCGTATCTCCAAAACTAGATGAGATAGGGCAAAACAGATGCCGTTTTTGGAATCAGCACCTCAAAATAATATAAAACCACCATAATTTTTTTAAAGAGTTTCTGACCCTCAATTTTGCAGGCCTGTGTAATTAGTTAATAATAAACAGCAAACCAGGAACTACTGTGATACGATATGCTGGCTTGTAGCTACAGTTTTTACAAATCAGTTTCCTGTATTTGGATGAAACAAGAAAACTGATGCCTGCTATAAACCATGACCTAAAACGTAAAATTTCCTCCAGTTATTCATGAATGAGGGAGTGTGTCTGAACCCAAAGCCTGTGCATGTAACAACCAATCATGGTGTGTCACTATGCCTGGTCAGGTGGTATACTGGCTAAAGTGCTGGACTTTGGTGAGGAAGACCGGGGTTCAAATCTCCACTTGGCCATGAAACGTACTGGTGGATTTGGATCAATCACTTTCTCAAACTATAGCGCATCTGTTTCAGCCTGTAGCAGCTCTTGCCGCAGGCTGGAGGTTCTGTGGGATCTGAGGAAGGAGCCAGCCCAGTCCGAGGCTGAGGGGATAAAGCTCTTTTTTCCAAAGCAAGGCAAGGTAAACAAGACAAAACTTAGAAGGTGCTGGCAGGTGGTGTGAAGGTGTCGAGGGTCAGGGACTACTGCTAAGTTAGTGCAAGGCTGTATGAGGAAGTGCTCACTTCATTGGTGCTTAATTGGCTGGAATTCAACAAATGATGGAGGAGTAGGGCTGTTGTGGGGGTGATCAGGCTGCAAGCAGGTGGGAAACAAAACAAAATTCCCACGGCCAGGGAGAGTGCCGCAGGTGATGGTAATGAGGACAGGAGGATGGCCTTGTCCAATCCGTTCCGGCCAGGGCCCTTGGTTTGTGGCCAAGTCCCTGCTGCCTCCCATAGCAACAGAACCGGCAAGGACTTTGGGATGTTTGGGAGGCAGACAGACAGTTTCTGGGCCCTGCACGGTATCTCATATGGTTGCTGTAGAATAAAACTGGGAGGAAGCTACATACAGCACTCTGAATTTCTCAGCACAATGGTGATGTTAAAATGTAACGAATCACATACAATGATCCACTAACAGCCCAGCCCTATCCAACGTTCCAGCACTGGTGCAGCCATGCTAAAGTGGAGACTGCATCCTGCATTGGGGGGGGGAGGCAGTCACGGAGGCTGCCTTGGCCATGGAGGTAAGGGAACCTTTGGAGCTGCATTGTGGCTGCACTGGTGCAGGAAGGTTCGATACGATTGGGCCCGTAGATATTTTTGTTGCATTTATGAGATTCCTTTGAGAATCTCCCATGTTCATGAAAAGGAAGAAAGTTGTCAAGGAGTGTGGACAGTTCTCAGCCAGCATTCCCCAAGCTGAAAGTAATGTAAAACCAAACCAGTTACATTATCAAAGTTGAAACATTAAGTCAAACATTAAACATTAAGTCATTAAGTTGAAACATTAATGTTTTAAGTAAAACATATCGATCGGTGAGCCAAGAAGCAACCTTCAACAGCAGTCCAATTGTCAGGAACACACAGTAATGATGAAAGATGAGGTCTTGAGGCTATTACTACAGCGTTGAGAACTCTAAACCACACCCTCTAGCTGAGCAACAGAATCTTCCCAGCGGAAAGCTTTCTGGACCACAGAGAGCGTGGCGCAGGTCATTTAACCCAACCACCTAAAGCAGCAAGATTTTCTAGATGTAAACTATTTTGATGAAAACATACAAAGGGCAACTCTATGGGGCATCTACTTCCCCAGCTCAAACATGAACAAATCATACATCTGCCTTGCTTAACCTTATTTCTTCACTGCTTGACCAGTTACCTTTGAAACAGCATGCAAATCCTCATAAAGGCAGCATTTGCTTGAAATCAATGTGAGTGGCTCTTACTTCTGAGTAACCATCCTTCAACGTAGGTGGCAAATAATCTCTTCCTTAAACTAAAAACATCAAGCTTACATTGTATTTCAAAACCCTTCTAAGTTGTTTATTTTAACTATTTTCGGAGATATTTTTAATTTACTCTAAGTGAGATTTCTGACCCGAGAAACCACATAAGTTTAGAAGATTAAAGTAGCTGTCTTAGACAACAGCAGGACAAGCCAGAAAGTCCTATAGCAGTGGTTCTCAAACGTTTTAGCACTGAGACCCACTTTTTAGAATGACAATCTGTCTGGGACCCACCAGAAGCAATGGCCGGAAGTGCTGTCATTGTGACGTCTGAGCCTGCTGCTTTCCTGAGAATGCAGCAGGAAGTTGGGTTATTTTCCAGTCATTTTTCAATAGCAAAGTGAATCAGAAAGAAAAAAACCCGCACACCCTCCCCCTTTCCAGTGTCTCCCCATACTTTCCAGTATCTCCCCATGGCTACCCTAGGTGCTTCTGCGACCCAACTGAAATTGGCTTGTGACCCACTGGTGGGTCCTGACCCACAGTTTGGGGACCACTGTCCTACAGCACATTAGGGGTCCCTCTGCCCATGACTGTCCTGCTCCATTAATGTGTAAAATGGGAATGGTGGTGGTTGCCATTTGAAAAGCTAAGGGGCACATGTGCGACGTGCATGCTGAGCTCTCCCTCTGCCCAAAGCTTTTCTCCCTGGAAAGATCATTTCCATTATCACTGGGGGATAATGGAGGATATCTCCAATACCTTGGCTGGGAGATGAATGTGGGGAAAGAAAGAACAGCAGGAAGGGGGAGAGTTCAGCATCTCTACCTACACATAGAGAGAGACAGGCTCCCCTCCACCCTCCATACACATGACTGGCACTTTCTTGATGCAGATCTGGCGAGTCTGTTTTGCCATTGGTTTCAGAGAAAAACTCATTTCATCTGGCATGCACGTTGATACCCAATGGCCCGTGCTACCTGAAGCAAGAAGAGAAATGCAGAACTAATTTGGACCAGTGCCCTGGGACACTGTGTGTATACCAGACAGCCACCTTGCTGACATTAAGCAGGTCGGGGTCTGCTCAGTGCAGGGTGACTGGCATGAGCTCCACGATGAAGGCATCGGTGTACTAAATAAAGAAGCAGGAACTCCAGATCATAGAAACAGAAAACAAATAGTGAGGCACAATTCCCGGATCTCCTAATCCTCCTGTCACTATACAAGAGCAAGGACCGTACACCGAAACTTGCTACTGGCTATTGCTGTACAGCGCTGAGCACAACCCAACTGTAGCTGCTTCTAACACCCGGCGGTTCCCCCAATTAGTCCAGTCTCCAGGCATCAGCGCAAAGCAAGCCACAACTGCCACCAGGCTCAAAGAGCCATCGTTTGCTCTGACGGTAAGGGACGATGTACACCGGTTGGCTCCCCTCCGAGTTGGGCAAAAGCCTGTGCGGCAGAAGCGCCTGCTTTCTCGGAGCAGAGGTGGATGGACACACTCAGAGTTAGGCGCACCTGTGCAAGGAATAGCATTACCTGGATGAAGCCCCAGATGGGGTGGAGTGCCCAGTGCAGCAGCAGGGAAGGCCAGCAGCAATGGAGGACTTCTTTGATGAGCATCACTCCTTTGGGTGCAGGGGGGATTCCGGCTCCACACAACCTGTGTCACTGGAGGGGGGGGGGGAGAGAGAGAGAGACAGAAATCGGACAGCAGCGACACTTGATAGCTCCCCATTTGCCAGCACATGATGTCCCCTCTCCGTTCCCTTCCCCAAAACCATGAGCCTGACTTGGATCTGGAGAGGAGGAGGGAAACTAGGCAATCTCTCTTTCGGCAGCTGCACCTCTGGTCGACCTCGCTGGGCTGTTGTGAGGGCAACACGGGAGGAGGGGGAGGAGAAAAACCAAGCCCCTGAACTGCTTGGTGGGATAAAAATACACTGATTTAGGAGCTCTCCCTGTTCTCGGGGAAGCCCAGGAGCCACTTGAATGCGAAATGAAAGCAACGTCTTCGACAAGCGCGGCTCTCCGCCCTGTCCTGAGAAGTCTGAATTAGACAGGGGCAGTCCCCTCGCCCTCCGGAGGGAAGACCCTCCATCCCGGCGGAAAGGGAGTGTGCGGGAGCGGGGGCTGCAGGGGGGCGATCGCGCGCCGTTCGGAGCGGACAGACCCCAGGTCGCTGCTCCCGCGGGTCCCGCCACAAGGGCTGCGGTGTGGGGCGCTCGTTTAAAACAACAACGACAACAACAACACAGAGTTTTCTTTCCCTTACCCTGAGGCGCGAAGGGGCCGCGTCGGAGCAGAACGAGGCCGCGGCGGGCGCTTCCTTTTACATGCTGGAGCGGAGCTGCTGGGGGCAGCTTGAAAAAAAGTTTGCAGCAGTCTCGGCAGCCAAGCGGGTTGTTCCAACCTGGCCGGCCCGCCCGAACTTCCCCTCCTGCTGCTGCTGCTGCTGCTCTTAGCGCTGGTGGGGGAGCCCACTCATCGGAGAGGGGGGGAGGGGAAAACTCCCCTCCAGGCGAACGAGCGGGGTTGGAACGCCGATCCTCTCATACGTATCCCGGGATCGGACTGGGGAGGGGATCAGAAGAGGAAAGCTGGAGCGCGGGGTGGGGGGTGGGGGGAGGCACAAATGGATCAGGCTGCACAGTGGGGCCCTGCTGCTCTCACACTCTCTCAGTGGCTGGAGACCGGCCGGGCGCGAAAAAAAAGCCTTCCCCAAAAGATATTCCTTCGCCCGATCCCTGTACTGCCTGCCTCGGCCGCTTTCGCTCTCTGCAACGCCAGCAATCGCGACGCGGAGAAGCGAGCAGACGCGGGGGGGGGGGGGAGAAGGACCAAAACAGAAGAAAAAGTGCCCAGCACGGTGCCTGGGAGACGCAAGTCCTCCCCTAACCCGGGGATCCCTGCAACAAGAGCGAGGGCGCTGAAGTCGTCCCTCCAGGCTCCAGCCCCGGGCAGAGCGCCCCTTCCTCCTGCAAGTAGTAGTAGGCTTGCTGGCGACAGCCTCGTTGCACAGCTCGCTGCTGGAGTATCAGGTCCTCAGCTGTCCATCATCCTGCAGAGCTTCGAAGCAGCAGCGCCAGGCAGGAGAGAGAGAGAGAGAGGAGGAAAAAAAAATTGGAACTAGTGGGGTGGAGGGAGGGACGGAGGGAGGAGCAGGAGCGCCGCACATGCAAAAGGACTGAGCGGGTGCAAGGGCGGGGGAGAGGCTGCGAGCGAAGCCAGAGGCTCTCCCGGCAAGCCTGCGAAGAATTTAATCTCTCCCCTGCCTGGTACTGCCGCCGCCGCCGCTTCTGCAGTGATTTTTCATACCCATCGAGCGAGTCCATTGTGCGTTTGGCACTGGGCTCCAGGGTGCGTGCGCGCGCGCGCGCGCCTCCCCCCTCCCACCCCATTCGGTCAGGGGAGTGGTGTGGCGGGGGAAACGGATCGGAAAGTGAGCCGCCACCTCTCTTCGTTCCTACAGCCCCTCCGCCCCGGCGCTGAATTAAAGCTAGCGTCAGTGCCAGCCTGGCTGCCAAACCGGCTTAGGTGGCTGCTTAGGACAGCACTCTGCGAGGGGCGGCCGCGCGGGGCTGAAAGAGCAGAGAGACCGGGCGGGAGAAGTGCCTGGCCGGCTGCAGTGGCGTTCCCCCAGTTTTGCAGGAGCCTGAAAGCCTGGGTAAAGCGGCTGCGAATGGCTGTGAAGACGAGGGGAAGGGGCCGCTTTACCCAGGCGCTCAGGCTCCTGCGAAACTTAGCATTGTTTGTGGCTCTAGGAACGCCACTGCCTGGCTTGGTCTTTAGTCCAACATTCAGGGCGCAATCCTAACCTGGAGTTAGGCTGGCACAGTTAGGCCCACAAAGTTTGGCCAGCAAAAAGGACACCGTAAAGTAGGGTTGGACCACTCTCAGAGTCAGAGGCCAGCACACAGACATGCACCATCCTCCCTGACTCTGAGAGTGGTTCAAGGTGGCCCTTCTGCCAGCCAAACTTTGCTGGCCTAACTGTGCCGGCCTAACTCCACGTTAGGATTGCGCCCTCAGAGACTGGTCAGATTTCTCCAGGTGCTCAGAAGCAGCTGATGATGGATCGATGGATTGGAACAGGCAGGGCCAGCTCTAGGAGCGGTGGCGCCCAATGCAGGGCATTCCCGCAGGACCCTCCCCCTCCCCACAGTGCCCCCAACTCACCTAGAAGAGTGCTTGTGGTCCGAAGCAGAAAGTGCAGCACCTGGAAATAGTTGGCAATGCCATGATGACATCAAGGCCAACTGCTTCCAGAAAGCCCATTTTGGGCAGTTCTGAGTCAGGGGCAGGTGGGAGGGCCCAAGGTAAAGCTGCACTGTTCACCCCACTGACCTATAGCCCATAGAGATCCTTTCTGCACTGGTGCAGGGCCCCCCAAAGTGCGGGGCCCAATATGATGATATTGATTACATTGGTATAAGGCTGAATCAGGCCCTGGGATCAGGGGTCTCTAGACTTTTCAGTACGAGGGCCACATTGTATATTTTACAGATTTTTGCGGTGCCCCCCCCCAAAAAAACCAGTTTTATAAATGAACGAATGAAATTTAAATGAATGAATAAGTTTTACTTGGATCTTTTTTTTTTGCCATCAGCATGATAGGATTCAGAAAAAAAGAGAAATGTGACATTTACAAAGAAACAATTCCATACTTAAACAGCGAAAGGATGAGTAAAAAAGTCAAATATTTTCAGTTGCTGTGGGCCAGATAAAATCTTGTGGTGAGCCAGATTTGGATTCGGGGCTGTAGTTCGGAGACCCCTGAATTGGATTGATTGACTGTGAAGCATCAGGCACTAAAGAGGTGCTCTCCGCCCTGCCCCTTTGCTCAGGGCCTCTATCCATGAATGCTGCATGCTTGCATGCACAGGGAAATGCACTGCAATATAGGGAACCCTCATACTTTGCAGAGCTGTTGTGAGGATCCCCTGAATAATGGACTGACTTATCTGAAGTCGGACCATTCTAACCCAGTATTGTGTTCCCTGACTGCAGTGTCTTCCCCATTGCTTGCTCCCTGGGAGCCTTTTAACCAAAGATGATCAGGACTGAACTTGGGAGCATCCACATGACAAGCAGAGGATCCACCATTGAGCCACTGTCATGTATGTGATATGCTTTGCATATTTCACATGCACAGCCTAAAAGCCAAGTATTCTTACTAAGGCAGAAGTTTTACCTTCCCACTTCTGCTGTTTTGGAGAACTCACTGGCTGGAGAGCATGTTTGGACTTAGGAAGGACGTGACAAAATACTTTTCCCGCCATAAGGATGCTGAGAGAATGAACTGCAAGGAAGAAGTCAAGGGAGGGATTCTCAGCTCCCCAAGAATGCGGAGTTAGTTTGAGACATGCAGGGTTGTAAACCTCCCTCCCCTGCCCCCAACGTTGCCATCTGCACTTCACTTACTAGATATCACGATTTTGATGGAAGCCCTGTAAAAGCAAAGCTGCAACTGCTTTAATAGAAGAATAGGAAATAGCACCAAATTCTATTACTAGGATCCCACAACTCCCTATTGAGAGCAAATGGCAGGATGGCTGCCTTGGAGATGAAATGTGGGAGACCGATGATGAAATGCAAAATGTTTCCTAGGATGCAGTCCTAACCTGGAGTTAGGCCAGCAAAGTTTGGCCAGCACAAGGGCCACCGTAAAGTGCGTTTGGACCACTCTCGGAGTCAGGGACGATGGTGCACATTTGTGTGCAAACAAACCTGGCCTAATTCCAGGTTAGGATTCTACCCCTAATCACATCAGTGGGATGTTAGTGACCAAGTGGCAGCTTGGATGCCAAAAGCAACACAAGCAGTGTGGGGGGGGGGGATGGCCTGACAGGGCTAGAGTAGGGGGGCTGGTGGGGCTGGCTGTGACCTCAAATCTCCCTAAACCCGAGGTGGCCTCTCCAGTGCTGCATGGGAGCTCCCTGACTCAGGTGGCTAAACCTCCCCAAAGCATTTCTCAACATTTCAGCTCAAGCAAGGATTCAACAAAGGTTCGCATAGTCAAAGCTATGGTGTTCCCAGTATGGCTGTGAGAGCTGGACCATAAGGAAGGCAGAGCGCCGAAGAATAGATGCTTTCGGTGTTGGAGAAGACTCTTGAGAGTCCCCTGGACTGCAAGGAGATCCAATCGAGCAATCCTACTGGAAGTCAAGCCTGATTGCTCCCTGAAGGACAAATACTGAAGCTGAAGCTCAAATACTTTGGCCACCTCATGAGAAGACTCCTTAGAGAAGACCCTCAGGCTGGGAAAGACTGAAGGCAAAAGGAAAAGGGGGCGGCAGAGGATGAGATGGTTAGATAGTGTCACCGAAGCAATGAACATGACATTGGGCGAACTCCGGAAGCTAGTGGAGGACAGGGAGGCCTGGCGTGCTGTGGTCCATGGGGTCGCAAAGAGTCGGATACGACTTAACAACTGAACACAACAACAAGAGATTCAACTGGCTCCTCCCAGTGTGCTCTGGGACAATGGGGAGAAAAATCTTGCAGAGGGGGTGGTGGTGGGGAAGGAACACTCAACTAAGCCACTTATCATTGGATCTGTGAGCAGGTCACTTGAGACCCAGCTGCTGTGCCCAGCAGCTCCTCCCTCTCTGACATTGGCCAATTAAAAAGACCTGCAGTTCTGGTGGTACCAGATACAGCACTATAATGAGAACTGGGGAGGCACTGACCAAAGCAAGACCATGTCCACTGCCCCAAGCTTTTTGGGTGAGATCTTCTTCTTTTACTCACTTTGTGGATCCTTTCGGATTAAAAAGATGGGGAGATATGAGACAAATAAATCACAACCCCTTAGTCTCCATAACCGACTGTAGCCAAACCTAGGTACTGGAAAACGAAAAAAAATGCATGTTCTTCCCCATTTCTCTCCCCTTTCCGTGGTGAACCCTTTTAGATTGTATGCCCCTTGAAGCAGAGACCTGATTTCTTGCACTTTATAATGCACCATGCACACAGTTTGTAGTAGCAGTAGAAGTAATAAAAGTAGAAGGATATCTGCTATAGTGATACATACACACTAGAGTGGTAAAATCTCATGTTTCTAGGACTTATGGCTCACTTGCTAGAGAGGTTGGCCACTACTGATGTGAGAAAAGATGCCCTTTCTTCATTCTTCTCCTCTCCCCCTGCCTACTCCAGTTTGTGTGATGTCTTTGTGTTCTGAAAAGACACTTTGTGACCTTCATTTGTATTGCCATTCCCATAATAATGAAAACATTGGGAGCATTTAGCAGAGCTCTCAGGGAAGCAAATAGCGGTCTTTTGTTGTTAAAGTGCCACCACAGTCTTGCCTCATTACAAACTCAGAGCTGAGCAAATGCAGAAAAAGGAAAACAAGCCAAGTTTTAAGCCAGCTTGTTAATGAGCAAATTGCAGGGAAGACTGCCTTGTGTGAATGGGGGCTGCTGCTACTCAGAAGTTAAATTTAACTCATGTTACAGATGCTAATAAACAGCTTGTGATGCTGATAGATGGAGTCGCAGTTTTCATGGCACTCTGTTCACATTAAACATATGAACTGTGGAGCTGGAAATGGTTTGCGCTTTGAAAGGATGACACACTGAATTTTCTGGGACTTACCTTCATGAACATTTTCATAGGATCCCAGTGGTGGCGCATTGTGTTTACCCAGAAATATGCGTATTTGGGAGTGTAACATTAATAAAAGAATCAAAACGCAGATCTGGATCTAGATCCAGTTTATGGCTCTGATCACTGAAAAGGTTTGGTGCAAATTTCTTGAATGTGAATATCCTGTACTGTAAGAGGCTCGCTTGGGGTTTACACACACACACACAAATTGAGGCCTGGTGTCTGTTATATGTCTAATGACATTGAGAGTGCAATCCTAACCTGGAGTTAGGCTGGCACAGTTAGGCCCGCAAAGTTTGGCCCGCACAAGGGCCACCGTAAAGCACATTTGGACCACTCTTGGAGTCAGAGGGGCCAGCACATAGAAGTGCGCCATCCTTCCTAACTCTGAGAATGATCCAAACGCACTTTACCCCTTGTGCTGACCAGACTTTGCTGGCCTAACTCCCGGTTAGGATTGTGCTCTAAAATACTGAGTGTGGGAATATGTAATTTAATTTTTCTGGCACACATTCTGCTGAGTTGCTGCTGACATAGCTGCTGTCTCATAAATGCTCCTTGTCATAGTAGAATGACAGAGAGGCCCTGAAAAGTTTATCTTGATTCACATTTGATCCTATTTTCAATGAAGCGATAGGGAAGTAAATGTAAGAATAATCTTCTCAAAAACCCAGGGCTTATGTCCAGTGATGTCATTCAGGGGGAACGGACCAGAATGGGCGTTCCGGATCCTAACGGGCTCCGTGGCTGGTTCCGGGTTCCCAACAAGTGCCAATCAAAAGTGAGTTCCTGTTCCTAAATCATTTGAATGACACCACTGCTTATGTCCCCACCTACACTGATGAATGGTCCAAGGGCTAAGGATTCTAAAAGCACAAAACAAACATGATTTCTTCAGTTACTCAGTAACTGGACGGAATATGCCTTGGGAAATCCAGTTAGACAGCTCCACGATTGCCAAAGGAAGACTATATATATAAAATTGGATGTGTGTATGTGTGTATGTACGTATGTTCCAGCATAGCTCTGGAACGCCTGGAGCGATTTACACCAAACTTGGTACGTGGTATTGTGTAAAAGCGATTTACACAATATGCCTTGTGATCTGGAAAGAAATACTGCGGGGGTAAGACCCCCCCTAGCACCCCTAGGGGTGGGGGTGCGAAGGGGGTGCCATGTAAAAATACTCAAAAACGACCAATATTGGTGTCGAATCCATAGTTTTCGGGGTCGCTGAGATGAACGGTGACACTCCCGATGCCGTTTAAGTCCACATTCAGCCCCCATCGGCATGGGGGTTGAGAAGGGGTGCAAGATACAGTGCTTGGAAATATAAGATCCGCAGCATGCTGATGGTGGCGTAGAGGACACCATTTGATTTCAGATTTCACAACTCATCCCACTTCTAGAAATACTGTGGGGTAAGGCACCCCTCGCACCTCTAGGGGTGGGGGTGGGAAGGGGGTGACATGTAAAAATAATAGAAAGCAACCAATATTAGTGTAGAATCCATAGTTTTTGGGGTCGCTGAGATGAATAGTGACCCTCCCGATGCCATTTCCAAGTTCAGCCCCCATCAGCATGGGTGGGGGTGAGAAGGGGTGACAAATAAAATGGATGTATGTGTGTGTCTGTTCCAGCATAACTCTGGAATGCCTGGAGCAATTTACACCAAACTTGGTACACATATGACTTACACTCTGGAAAGAAATACTGTGGGGATAAGACACCCCTAGCACTCCTAGGGGTGGGGGTGGGAAGGGGGTGACATGTAAAAAGAATCAGAAACGACCGATATTACTGTCGAATCCATAGTTTTCGGGGTTGCTGAGATGAAGAGTGACACTCCCGATGCCGTTTAAGTCCATGTTCAGCCCCCATCGGAATGGGGGGTGGTGGTGAGAAGTGGTGAAAAATAAAATGTCCAAAATGACCAACATTAGTGTCAAATCCATAGTTTTTGGGGTCGCTAAGCTGATGGATGACAGTCCCGATGGCATTTAAGCCCAAGTCGAATAGAACGAATAGAACTCTATAGAACCTTCTGGAAATTTTTAGAAATCATTATGCCCCGGTCTAGGACTCCAATCAAATACTTGCCATGTTACCAGGCGTAGTCACTGAATACAAGGCTATCGATACCGTAGTAGATGCCTATGAGGTCGTCAATTTCCTATCAGACTTCCTACACTCACTTGATCCGGCTGGATTGCCACCACATCGTCTTTTACTTACAGTGGGAGCTCCAACTATTTTACTACGGAACCTCAACCCACCAAAAGTCTGCAATGGCACAAGGCTGTGTTTCAAGAAGATGCTGGGTACTGTAATTGAAGCAACTATCTTAAAAAGAAAGGGAGAGGGTGAAACAGTTTTTTTCCCACGGAAAAAACAGTTCGTTCCGATGGATCTCCCTTTTAATTTTAAGAGATTGCAATTTCCAGTGAGACTTGCATTCTCGATCACGATCAACAAGTCACAGGGGCCGTCTATTAAGTACTGCAGAGTGGATTTGAGATCGCCATGTTTCTCCCACAGACAACTTTATGTTGCTTGCTCAAGGGTGGGTTCACCCAAGAATTTTATTCTTGCTCCTGGAGGTGAAACTGAAAATGTTGTTTATAATCAAGTTCTGAGTTAAATTAGTATTATAGTGAATTTGTAAAAGATTTTACTTTATAATTTTTATACTGTACTTATACTTTTAATTTCCTGTACATAAAATTACTTCGCTTTTACACTATAGATAGAATTCATTCCTTTTCCTGTCTAATAGAAGTTTGGGATACATAAATACCCAGGCAACGCCGGGTAAGGACAAGCTAGTAGTAAATAAATTACATAAGTATACAGATAATTTCACATGTAGCATATGAAACTTGGCTCTGGATTGGAAGAGAGGGCAGTGCACCAGAACAGAGAACCCCTGGGCTGCCACACCTCAGTTTTCCCATCTCTATAAAGGGGAGATGGGAACTCAAGAGTTGATGGGCTTTCACTCAACTTCTTTCTGTAGTGTTGATATTATTTTCATTCATTCCTAAGAATTCAGATGACATACTTCTTCCATCCCATTGCATTCCAGCTGTTTCCCAGGCATGTGTTCTCATTTTGTTACAGTGATTTGCAGAGATATCATCCCAATTGTAGTGCAGGGCTTTTGTGAACAGAGGCAGTGTCATTGTCTCACTTGGGTTGGAGGTGTTATCAGGGCCGTATTAACCTATGGCTGGGCCTCTAGGCTTTCGGGTATTTCAGGCCTCCTCCCGCATTTTCGGCTCCCCTCTGGTACTAACCTGGCCATGGGTTAATACAGCCCTGGGATGCCTCCCAGAAGAAAAAGGAGGGCACGCCCCAGTCCTTGTTACTTTCCTGATCCTCTCCTTGCACGACTCCTTCTGCTCCTCCCCTCCCCCGGCGCTGCAGGCTGGGCCGGGTCCTCGCAGGAGTTCCACGTCATCGCAGCTCGGCTGCCTGAGGTCAGGACAGAGTGGCTCGGCTTCCTGTGGCCTGCCGCAAGCAACAGGGCCTGACTTGTGCCCCAATATCGGGACAAGTTAGCAAGAACGCTGATGGGCCCCTAGGCTTAAGCCTAGGAAAATACCTAAGGCAATTTCCATAAGGAAATTTCTGCCTTATGAAAAATAACAGCCCTGGATGCTATTTAGGACATGGTTGGTGAGAGTGTCTGAGTATGCCTTTCTTCATTACCTCTCTGCAACGGTTCACAATTGCTCCCCCCATCTCTGCAGTTCCCCCCATCTCTGCCACCCAGCTTGTGCCATATCTTTTTTGGAGGTTGTTATTCAAATATGCTCCAAACATCCCAGTGCTAAGATGTGCGCACACGCACACACACACACACACACACACACACACACACACACACACACACAAATAAACACCCTTTTGGAAAATAGGTGTTTTCCAAAAGTTCCTGTTCTCAGAAGTTGCCGCAGCAGCAATGGAGGAGACTGCAAGAGCTCTTTATGGGGAAAAGGGTGGGTAGGTGAAGTTTCATTAGCAGCAAAGGCAGAAGGTTTACTAGAGTAGAGAAGTGGGTGTTACTCCCCCCACCTGCAACAATAGGGTCTCTCATCAAGGGATGAGGGGTGCCCAGAGGAATAGCTAACATCAGTGATGTCATGCAGGGGGTACGCGGGGGTACGCGAGTACCGGTTTCTAAGATTACAGCTGGCCCCACCCATTCGCTCGCCCACTCGTCGACTCCGCCCTCTGCAACGTTTGAATTTCCTGCATGTTTGAGTTGCCTGCATGTTCCCAGAGCCAGGCAAGCAGGCAGGCAGCGAGCGGAGCCTTTCCTTTCCTTGCCTCTGAAAAATGAGTTGCTCTGAGGTTTTAACATGATGCCAGGCCTCCTTAACATGTTCTGGGGGTGCTGTGGAATACTGTTGCAACTGTTGGGTCAGTTTAAAATAATCTGAGGCCTCAAAAAGGGCTTTTTTCATGTCACTTCCTGCCACAACATCACTTCTGGCTTATGACATCACTTCCGGTGGGCGGGTCCCGACACGTGCCAATCAAAAGTGAGTACCTGTTCTTAAATCATTTAGATGACACCACTGGCTAACATCCCCCAAAAGGCTATCCTTAGTGTGATTAGATACTTGGATTCAAACATGCCCTTCTTGTTTGAGTAGAAGGCATTTCCACACATACCACATGACCCCCTGATTTCTTCCATCATGCATATACGAAAACAATATATAAACAATTGCACAAACTGCCATTTTGTGACATGCTCCTACTTCCCAAAGCTGCCATTTTGTCCTCTCTCAAGGTTCTGTTATAAAAACAAAAGAAACAGTCACTCCCAAATTCATAAAATCTGCTTATCCCTGTTTTTTAAGTAACCCGGTCCCAAGTGGGTTAGGGTGATTTAATGGTAACAATAAACACATCTGTGTCTGATTTGTGCCCAGAAACAGACCAGTAAAGATTGGGTACAACTTGTACACTGCAAGTAGGGAGCAGGAGGTATGGTGTGGAGGTTGAGCTGTCGCCTTGCCTGAAAAAGCTAAGCAGGATCAGCCTTGGATTGGCCTTGGATGGGAAATTGCTGGCATATCTGTGGAGTCTGCCAGCAAAAATGGATAACATCTTTGAGAAACTGGTCTGAAGTTTGGTTCAACTGCCTACAAGAGCTTGGAAAAGCGCAAGCGCTGGCAGTCAGCATGATGACAGAAACTATGAAAGGAAGCAACTAGAGGAGTTTCTATGAGATTTTCTCATGGAATACTACTTGTAAAAATCCCATTGGAAAATGGGGTTCAACCTGCCTATGAAAAATGCCTTGAGTCTCTATGAGGAAGACTATATTAATACTGTAGTACAGTGGTTCTCAATGTTTTTAGAACAGGACCCACTTTTTAGAATGCACTTGTGTTGGAACCCAGTGATGTCATTACCCTGGAAGTGATGTCATAGCCAGAAGTGACATCATCAAGCAGGAAGTGCTGTCATTGCGATGTAATCAAATGACACTCCTGGAATGCATATTGGCATTCTTGGACTGCAGCAATTGCACAACCATGAAACTGACAGAAAGCAAGATTAGGTCAAAATATTATGTGAAAGCACTGAACTAAAAACAATTAAAAAAAACCCTCACTTGAAAATTCCAACTGTTAACAAACTCACAACAGGAATATAGCAAGAGTAAGGTCTGCAGCTTCCAACATCCTAACCAACTTTCCAGCACTTGACACAGCTGTGCCAATACGGCATGTGATACATCCTGTACTTGGGAGAGGCAGTCACGGAGGCCTCCTCAAGGTAATAGAATGCTTGTTCCCTTACCTTGGAGCTGCATTGCCCTTAACCAGGTGCTGGAAAGTTGGTCAGGACTGCACCGTAGGAATGTGATCTGAAAAGACCCGGGCCGGCCCATTCACGAAGGCCAACTGATGTAGTCGCCTCAGGTAGCAGATTGGTCTGGGGGGAGGGATTATTCATTCATGTCATCCTACTTGCTTTTGCTGCTGCTCTTCCTCTTTCCAATCCCTGGACTGGAAATTCCAATCCCTGGACTGGAAAAGGAAAAGGAGGTAAGAGAGGAAGAGGAAATGTAACGGGGAGGGAAGTGCTGAGGTAGAGCATTGGATGGGAGGAGGAGCAGAGGGAGATGCATTATTGGTTAAGAGAAGGTAGCATTTGGCACACTACCTCAGGCATCAGGAGGTCGTGGGCAAGCCCTGGGTACGGCTGCAAATTTTTGAGCAAACGCATTTTCTGCCTGAGGTTAGAAGTCGGAATCAGAGATACTGTGACCCAGCTTATAAACACAAGCCAGAGATTCCCATAATCATGCTGTACTCCTTTCCCGCCCCCTCCAGCTTCCCCTGCAAAACCCAGCACTTAATAGATTGTGGTGGATTCAATTATAGTCTTCCTGAACCTGAGACGCAAGAGATGCTTTGCTTTTCGAGCTTTCTGGTGATTTCCTGAAGGTATTTCTGCACTTGGTCACAGTACAGAAATAATAAATGGTACTTTCTGTGTACAGGCTCTTGATCCTGACAGAACGAGAGATAAAGCTTTAGGCACTGTGAAGTCAAAAACCACAGCACTGATTTTCGTTCTTCTTTTCGTGTTTCCAGTGACTTAATGTTGAAAGAGCTGCTGGTCTGGCTGCCGTTAGCAATTGTCCAAGTCTTATTTGGGGCTCTTAGTGTTATTCTTTTGGATCAAAGAAGCAACACCCAGGAACTGAGTGGGCCATCGTTTTCTCTCCGCATATACAGGGGCAAAACTGGAGCTAGCTAGCAAAGCTGCGTCAAGGGGTGCCAGAATGTGGATTGGGGGGCAGCAGTGACCTGCTTTATCATGGCTAAGAGCACAATCCTAACCTGGAGTTGGGCCGGCACAGTTAAGCCAGCAAAGTTTGCCCAGCCCAAGGGCCACTGTAAAGCGTGTTTGGGCCACTTTCGGAGTCAGGGAGGATGGCGCACCTTTAGGAGCAATGTGGGTACGAGGGAGGGCAGGGGGCTGAAAAACTCATAGCTTTTTTTCACACTGCTGCACCCCGCTGTAGCCAGCACCCGCCACACCCACCTCCTCCCCCCATGGCATCCTCCATACACCTCTGGCCATAAGACACATGGAGAAAGATTTATGGCCTGGGCGTAACAAACTGGGCATTGGTTCTGTCAGATTCCCTTGCCCAAATCTTATGTCCACAGTAGACCAATTAGCCTCCCTCTTTCAACAAATAACAGCCCTAATTTGGCACAAAGCACCACTGAACCCCACCACCCATATAAAAGCAACTAGCAGAAAGCTTGCCTGCTCAAGGAGTGGCACAGGTCCTCCTTCCTCCACTCCAGTCAGTGGCCCCTGAGGCAAGGCAGCGGACACACTAATTTCCAGGAATCTCAGTTCCAACAATCCTCAGGGCACAATCCAATAAGTGCCCTTGGGCCAACACAAGCTGCTTGTGTTGGCCCAGCTCACGCAGCACTGGCACAAGGGTGCCGTCTCGGGCCCCTGCAACACCGCTGCGTCTACAGGGTCGATGCTGGCAGCAGCATCTGCCCAGCAACGCTGTGTGAAGCTGGCACCACACCACTCCTGCTGGCAATTTTGGCTGGCACAGGAACAATTCCAGGCAGCTTGAGGGAGGGCTTGAGGCTTGAGGGCGTTTCTGGGTGGGGGGCGGGCGGGCTGGGAGGCGTGCTGGCCCGGGGAGGGGGGTGGAGTTGGGATGCAGCTGTTAGGCCGCATCCCAGCTCCTGTCCCCAGGCCCCATGGCCCCAATTTGGGCCACGTGGCAAACTTGGCTCTGTGTCTGCTAAATAACAGGTGCAGATCTGAGGAGCCTATTGGGGCGGCTGGATTGAACGTGCCCTTGCCTGGTAGAGGCACCAGCCTGCTCCCAAGCTGCGCTGGATACAGGGCAGGCCTAGTGGCCTGCCTGTTCTCTCAGTGTCCTTTGTCCAGTCCGTTTAGTCAGTCAGTCTCCATTAGTCACACTTTCCAAACTCCCTTCTTCCCAGCTCCTCCTCCGAGCTCTCCACACACCTCTTCCTCCTCTCTCCACCCTCACTCTGCAACAGTCTCTGCTCCTACACTCAGTGATGTCATGCAGGGGGTACGCGGGGGTACGCAAGTACCGGTTTCTAGGATTACAGCTGGCCCCGCCCATTCCCCCGCCCACTCGTTGACTCCGCCCTCTGCAACGTTTGAATTTCCTGCATGTTTGAGTTGCCTGCATGTTCTCAGAGCCAGCCAGGCAGGCAGGCAGGCAGCGAGCGGAGCCTTTCCTTTCCTTGCCACTGAAAAATGAGTTGCTCTGGGGTTTTAACATGATGCCAGGCCTCCTTAACATGTTCTGGGGGTGCTGTGGAATACTGTTGCAACTGTTGGGTCAGTTTAAAATCATCGGAGGCCTCAAAAAGGGCTTTTTTCATGTCACTTCCTTCCACGACATCACTTCTGGCTTATGACGTCACTTCCGGTGGGCGGGTCCCGACACGTGCCAATCAAAAGTGAGTACCTGTTCTTAAATCATTTAGATGACACCACTGCCTACACTCACACCTCCCTGGCAATTGAGCTTCCACCTTTCCCCCCCCCCCAGCTCCTCCTCATCCTACTAGGCTGCTGCTCGCTGGGAACCACACCATGGCAGGCAAAGATTAACCCTGTCATTCCCAGGCTTGCGCAGACAAGGGGTCACTGCTGATACCATTCCCCATCTCCTCGGGGGAATCTTCCACATTTTCCATTACAGCATTCTTCAGACACAAACTACTACCTTGTAGCACCATCTGGAGGCCCATCTCTTCCTTTGCTCTTCCAGTTTTTTGGGCGTTCTCCCATCCACCAACTGCTCTAGCTCTCTCCTAGCTCTTCAACAATTTCAGGGAAACTTAAATGAAAAAAGACAGGGAGTTTCTCTTTGAGGTATGCGGATGACTTAGAAAAGGGCAGATGCATTTTTCTTCTGGGGTTGGTGCTTCAGGAAAGGAGTAAGAGTAGAAAAGAGGGAGAGACAGCAAATTCCACGTCAAAACTATCCAGCAAGCTGCTAGAAGCACATTTCCAGTCCTCAGGCCCAATCTGTGATGATTTAGCACCTTGTTGTGCTCAACAGGATGAGCACTACTAAGCGCTGCTATATATTATCTGGGGACTCCTGCTTGGGGAAGGGCTGAGGGCTGAAGCAAATGAGAAGGAAACAGCAAAATCAGCAGTTCTCAAATGGACTGATGGGGGCCTTGAAAAATGATGCTGGCTTTTTCCTTAAGTGGGGGAGGCCATTATATGAGTGACATCATTCCCTGTAAGGGACCCCCTAATGCAGAGGGAATCCCAGAAGAATCATCATTGCCTTTAATACGGCCACAAGTGAGCAGTCTTGTACAGCACTTCTTCAGAGCATTCACATGCATTAGCTTGACACAGTCTTTATAGTGACCTTGTAAGGTAAGTAACCAGGCTGGGTGGGTGGAACAAGGATGGGGTGAGGGACCAGCCAGTGGTATATAAAGAGAGGACCAGGGAAGCACAAAGGCTGCCTGGAAGGGAGACTGAAGACCAGGGATGTCAAACAAAAGGCCCAGGGTCTGCATGTGGCTGTGAGAAGTTCTTCCAGCACCACCAGCAGTTTGAAAACATGGTCAAGATTTGTATATTTTCTCTTCTGTCATTTCTCTTCTGCTAATGAGTTGCTAAGTGAGGAAAAAAAGTGCTTATTTCTGGTCATTATCTGCTTAATATAGCAGGTAACCGCTGCTGCTGGGCTTTCCGACCGGAAGGTTGGGAGTTCAAGACTGCATGACGGAGAGAGCTCCCATTGCTTGTCCCAGCTCCTGCCAACCTAGCAGTTCGAGAGCACCTAAAAATGCAAGTAGATAAATAGGGACCACCTCGGTGGGAAGGTAACGGCGTTCCGTGCACTATGGCGTAGAGTCATGCCGGCCACACGATCACAGAAGCTTGTCCTTGGACAAAACGCCGGCTCTACAGGCTTTGAAACAGAGATGAGCACCGCCCCCTACAGTCGGTCATGACTAGACCATTCGGTCGTGAGGAAACCTTTACCTTTTACCTGCTTAATGACATCACTTCCTGCTTTATGATATTACTGTATATACTCATGTTTAAGTCTAAAACTTTATGCCTGAAAATTGACCCTGAAAACATGGATTGACTTATACATGGGTCAATACAGTTAATAAAGCTTTTAACAGCAGCTTGAGTAGGGGCTGGGCTAAGAAGCAGAAAGCGGGGGGGGGGGGTAGAAAAAAAATGGAGCAATTTTACTTACCAGTAATTGTCCTCAGGCACCAACAGACAGCAAGTAAAAAACCAGTAGCCATTTTCCTTCTCCAAAGAGGCAGAGAGGTGAAGGCGCTTTTGGAAATTGTAGTCATTATGAGGGCTGCTGCTATGGAGGTGCTGTGCTGTATTCCTCACAAAACCTACAACTCCAATAAGCACTTTCATCTCTCTCCCTTCTTGTTTGGAGAATAGCTCAATTTCTGTGCTGCCTCAGAAGAAAGTGAAATAGCTCCTTTTTTGTTGGCTTTCTGTTGCTGCCTCAGAACAATTACTGGTAAGACATTTTGAAAGAATTTCATACCCGCCCCCTAAGTTTCACCCTCAACTTATGCATGAGTCATAGCAAATTCTATTATTTTTGGCTTAGAACTTGCCCTCGACTTATCCATGAGATCGACTTATACTTGAGTATATACAGTACTTCCAGCCCGCAGCAGACATTATGAATGCTGTATGAAATGAGTTTGACACCCCTGCTATAGACCCTGTTGAGGCTGCAGAAGGCCCTGAGGCAGAGGAGAAACAGATGCTACAACCTCAGAGCAGAAGTTCCACATCGGCTACAGCCCCTATACAGGTGGGGATCCTGTTGACATGCAGGAGGCAAAGATGGGGTGAGTAAGACTGACAACAAGGAAATCTAGAGTTAAGCCCCCTCTCTTAGCTACTATGAACATAACAAGAGCCCTGCTGGATCAAACCAAAGGCCCATCTAGTCCAGCTTCCTGAATCTCATAGTGGCCCACCAGATGCCTCAGGGAGCACACAAGACAACAAGATACCTGCATCCCATTGCCACTCCCCTGTACCTGGCATTCTGAAGTAGCCTACTATACTACTAATGTAAGGAGATTGCATAACCCATCACGGCCTATAACCTCGATGGACTTTTCCTCCAGAAATCTGTCTAATCTCCTTTTAAAGGCCCCTAGGCCAGATGCCTCCTGTGGCAAGGAGTTCCACAGCTTAATTACCCACTGGGTAAAAAAGTATTTATCAGTTCTAACTCTCCCAACTCAATTTTATTGATGTCCCTGGTTCTGGTGTTGTGAGAGAGGGAAGAGAACATCCCAGCTATCAGCATGGTCTCCTCCACAAGACTGGGCAAAGAAGAACCAATAGTAACTGGGCTATCCCACAGTACAAGTCTCGCAATGGTGAAAACGATGGCCCAGGGGCAAGAAAAGCTTGGGAACACTGTGCTAAGTGACTGCAGGCTAAACGCACAGTGAAATATCTTGCCAGCCCATGCTTGAAGCATAGCCTTGGAATAGAAGGCGGAACCACTGTGTGATAGCTGATTGATTCTACTGCTGGAAGAGCTTTTTTTTTTTTAATGATATTTTAAATGGCAAGGGAAAGCTTAAATAATATATGAACATTCAATAATTAATACCAGTCGTCACCAACTCTCAGCTGAAATACAGCATTACAAATAGGATCTAGTCTGTGCATTACTGGTTTTTTTAAAAAAAATATTTGTATTTATTGGCGTTTGTGTCCTCTTGGCATGATGGGGTGAAGGAAGCATGAGAGGGCATGATGCATTTGGGGATTATTTTCTGTTGAAAAAGGGAGAACTTGGGGCTTTAGGATCTAGTGAAACTGATGTGCAGCAGGTCGTGATGAAGAAGAGGCAGTTTTTTTCCCCATAATACAGAAATATATATGGCACTCATAGATAGCTTCTTAGACTGTGGAGGACACATTCATTAATGATGGAACTAAACATGAACCTCTATGTTCCAAGGCAGCAATTTCCATGTTCCAGCCTGGAAAAAAGGCGCCTGAGGGGGGACATGATTGAGAAATACAAAATTAAGCATGAGATGGATAGAGGGATGTTCTTTTCTCTCTCACACACAACACCAGAACCAGGGGACATCCACTAAAATTGAGTTAGAATGGATAAAAGGACTTTTTTTTTACCCAGTGGGTAATTAATCTATGGAACTCCTTGCCACAGGAGATGGTGATGGTGCCTGGCCTAGGTGCCTTTAAAAGGGGACTGGACAGATTTCTGGAGGAAAGGTCCACTGCAGGTCATGATGGGTGGTGCAACCTTCTTTTAGAAGTAGGCTACAGCAGAATGCCATATGCAGGGGACTGGCAATATGAAGCAAGTATCTTGTCTTGTGTGCTCCCTGAGGCACCTGGTAGGTCATTGTGAGATGCAGGAAGCTGGACTAGATGGGCCTTTAGTCTGATCCAGCAGGGCTCTTCTTATGTTCTTAATTTCTATTGATTCTATGCATGCTCACAGAGTAGGTCCTATATTTGACAGAGCCAATAGGCATACTGTCATTCTAGAACTCCTAGGCTCTACGCAAAACATGATGCCTAGAATCACATGCATTCTGTGTACCCAAGGAGTTTCTCAAGCAACTGCCACTGTTGTGACTTGGCAAACCACTTTTGGAGGGGTCTATGGCATGGAGGTGTCTGCTGTTCAAACAAGTCAAAAGAACCCACTGGACAGACCCAAACATCCAGTCGGTCAATCCTCCAGGAAGTCAAGCCTGATTGCTCCCTGGAAGGACAAATCCTGAAGCTGAAGCTCAAGTACTTTGGCCACCTCATGAGAAGAGAGGACTCTTTAGAAAAGACCCTCATGCTGGGAAAGATCAAAGGCAAAAGGAGAAGGGGGCAGCAGAGGATGAGATGGTTAGATAGTGTCACCGAAGCGATGAACATGAAATTGGGCGAACTCTGGAAGCTAGAGGAGGACAGGGAGGCCTGGCGAGCTATGGTCCATGGGGTCGCGAAGAGTCGGACACGAATTAGCGACTGAACAACAACAACAACAACAACAACAAAAGAGTGCCTCCCAGCCACTGTGAAATGTGTAAATGGGACCTCCCCAGATGTTTCCCATGGTGAAACCCCTTGGTTGTGAGATTGGTGAGTTCCATTTCCTTCTGTTATGGTAAATGTAAATCATTTACATTCATTTACATAAGAATCATTCTTACTTTCCTGTGTATGTGAAGTGACTCACAACGTGCTTTGAGGCTCAGGATATAAATGAACATAGTCAAGTAAGACGAGGAGTGGAGGAGTCCACCTCAAATGGTAGTGCTTATTCTAGCGTTCAGGCCCTGCATGAAAATCATACCCATGCTATGGTCAACTTCCTGGTTCTGTTGTATACCACGCAAGGCACATTTCCATTAATCACCATCTTGTTCAGTATTGTGTGCGTCTACCTATGATTTCAGTGTAATGGGCCAAGGAATCAGATAGAGAATATGGGGGGTTGACTGCTGGCAAGCAGACTCTAGGCTGTTCTTGATGTGATTTCATTCATTCCAAAGCTGACTTTAGATCAGGGATCTCCAAACTTTTCGGCACAAGGATTGCATCATATATAAGGGCATTTAAATGGTGACCCCAGTATCCATGGGGGGCTCTGAAACAGAACCCCAGCAGATTCTGAAGTTGCACTGTATACATTCCCACTCAGCAAGTTGTTGTGGGCCAGCCCCACCACCGGACCAGGGAAAAAATATTCCAAAGGGCCAGAGGCGTCATCCTACCGGTACGGGGTGGTACCCCGTTCCGGTAGTTCTGGGGAGAGCGGGGCAGCACACGGCAGACTCCGCGCGCTGTTTTTGCCCAACCCCCCCCCCCGCGCCCGGATCGCTCTGTAAAAGCAAATCCGGGCGCAGGGAGGTGTTGCCGGGTGCCGCAAGGGGAGCTACAGCTCACCCGTCCGTTGTGGTGTTCCGGATCCTGGCGCCAGCAGCATTCTGGTTGCTGGCGCCAGTGAATAACGTCACTGCAGAGGGCCAATTTGGCCCTCGGGCCAGGGATTGGAGACCCCTGGTTTAGATATTGGCAAAAGCTCCCAATACTGCCCTAAAACCATGGTCAGCTGGAGTTATGTCACTGCTGATTTTCAGGAAATAGAAAAGAGGCAGAAAATAGAAGGTTGTACTTCGACATTACGGAGCGGCAAAAGAAAAGCTGGACTCAACCTCCAAATGGAGGCCTTTACAAATGTAAGCTATATCGATTCTTGGTTAAGAGTCCTGAAGCAAAGAGCCAATCAGCAATTGAAAGAATAATGGGGTCATGGGGTCTAATGCATGTTTATGGATGCAATCAATCTTTTAATATGCTATATTTGACTGTCAGCAATTCCAAGCCAAATACTGCAAAATTAAACAATGATGCAAATATTGTGCATCCAGTCTAAATAAGCCTGTTCCTCAGGCTAGACTAGTTCTGTTGACCGCATGAGTCTCACACGACTGCTGGCTGACAAATGGATCTGTGCATGTACAAGAAAGAAAACAGTTCATGTGGACATAGGATGTTTGAAAAGAAATGGCAAACACATTTTGATATTTTGCATTTCAAGCATTAATTATAATAGCAACATGCTGAGAACATAAAATTGATTTTCATTTAAAAAGAAATCCACATCAAAGGCATTTTATAATCATTATCATCATGTTTGCATTTATTGTCAAATATTTAAATAACATTGCCTTTCCTTAGGGAGGCTCCCATGGAAGGCAAGTTTAAGACTGAGGTTTCCATACAAAATAAGACCACAATACCACAGTCTGTGTTATTTTTGTGGGTCTGGTGTTAAATATTATTGGGGGGGGGGCTTGATCCATAACATCAGCAAACTCACTTAGCTCATTTACAGTTCCAGGTACCAACCAACCAACCCCCCTATAATAAGAGCTTTTGCATGTAGCATATATTCAGTTCTGCTAGTGCTGATCCAAATATATATGCCAAATAAAATCTCAGTCCATTTCAGGTTACAGGGTGGGGAGCTGGAGGTGGGATGAATCGCAATAGTTTCATGGGGAGGTCCTATGAAAGTTGAATTTTGAGAGATGGTGGGACAGAGAACTATAACCAATTTAGAAAGCCATCCTAACGTTCCTTTAGGCCAGTGCAGGCCCCCTGCATCAGCTCAGGAGGGTCACAAACGTACTGTAAAGCACGTTTGCACCTCCTCTAGAGCCAGCTGGGTGCAGAGGCTTCCTAGTGCAGAGGCTCAGGCGGGCTCATAGATGCTGGATCAGGGTAAGTTTGCACCAGACTGGGCAGACTAGGCCAGGGGGTGGGAGTGTGGAGGGATGTTTCTGGGCAGGAGAGGTGGATTGGGCCCAGGAAGGAGTAGGACTGGCCGTGGCAGCTCAGGCTGCATCCTAATCTGGACCCCTGGGCCCTGCATGGACTGCTCAGATTTGCTGAACCTATGTAATGGGAGCTATTTCCAAGATCTAAACCAAAGCTGACTTGGAATGCATGAAATCTCATCAAGAAAGGCCTTGAGTTTGCTTGCCAGCAGCCAACCCTAATCATGGTGGTTGATTCTTTGCCGCAGAACCACACTGAATTCGTAGGTTGACTCACAACATATAATATTGACAAGTTGATGATGAATTAAAATATGCATTGGGTGTGCCGAGTAGCCCCATGGGGTAGCTAGGGCATTACTCAGGGTAAGGGGGAAAATACCCCAAATTGCCCTGCAGCCATCTCCTAACCTGCTCTAGATACAGGGTAGGTTGGTTGTCTTGTTCCAGCACAGGTTAGGCCTGGGCTTCCCATCTTGTTTTACTCATCGAAAATGTTGCATATCTGTAGTACTTGTTCTTCCTGGCTATATGCTCCTGCCAGCTACCATTTCGGCACCCAACCACCCCTCTGTAAAGACCGGGCGAATGGTCCATACGTTCTCTGGTGCATTCCAAGGCAGAAGAATGCTGATCTGTGGATGGATGCTAGCAGATCTTCCCTTCAAGGATTAGAGTCCATGTGGTTCCATTGAAACCAGTGACTCTATGATAGAACAAGGCAACATGTTGGTGCAGCTGAGTTTTGATCAGATCTAGACCATAAGCATCTATGCAGTGAGAGCCAGTCACCTGGAAAGTTACAGTGGAGGGCTAGAAGGCAGAAATCAAGAGCTGAGATACTGAGGGTGCAATCCTAACCTGGAGTTAGGCTGGCACAGTTAGGCCAGCAAAGTTTGGCCAGCACAAGGGCCATTGTAACCACTCTCTGAGTTAGGACCACTCTCTGAGTCAGGGAGGATGGCGCACATCTCTGTATTAGCCTCTCTGACTCCGAGAGTGGGCCAAACATTCTTTACAGTGTCTCTTGTGGCAGCCAAACTTTGCTGGCCTAACTGCAGGCCCCCTCAGTCAGGCACAGTTGATCCTGTTGTTGATTAAGGAAAGACCAGCCTGACTTGGTAGTCCTTCCAGGTGAGGCTGAGGGTAAACCATTAGCTGACCTGGACATGTAGTCACTCTCGAGCCTTCATTGATCAGTGAACCCGCCACTCATTATAGGTGGGAAGGGAAGCAACACATAGAATCATGGGTTCCTGGTCCTAACTTTGACCGCTTTGTTATAGACTAGAGCAATGTTCCCAAACTGTGGGTCAGGACCCACCATTGGGTTGTGAGCCAATTTCAGGTGGGTTGCGAAGCACCTAGAGCAACCATATTGAAAATATGGGAAGAAGATACACTGGAAAGGGGAAGGGCTGTGTGGTTGTAAATAGGCTTTTTTTCCTTTTTGATTCACTTTGCTATTGGAAAATGGCTGAGAAATACCCCCAATTTATTGCTGCAGTCTCAGGAAAGCAGCAGGCTCTGGCATCACAATGACAGCACTTCTGGCCGTGACATCACTTCTAGTGGGTCCCGGACAGATTGTCATTCTCAAAAGTGGGTCCTCGTGCTAAAAGTTTTGAGAACCAATGGACTGGAGGCAATGAAAAGGACTAGCCAGGAGATAGGAATTTACTGTAGCAATTGCCTTCCTAGAGAATCAGGCTGTTAGTCACACTAACACAAAATCCTTGGGCTCAAGTCAAACTGGATTGTGGATGGGGCATGTCTAGACACAGTCTAAGCACAAGAGTCCTTTGGAAAGAGACTGGTTTCTTTGTCTTCTTGCAAAAAGCGAAGCCCAGTTTTTGGTCAGTGTGTGGTGTGGCTTGAGCGTGAATTCTGAAGGGCAGCTCACCCCCTTAGCTATTGTTTTAAGAATGCTATGGGGAGCATGGCTAAAATTGTCGTGGTGGTAAGTACTGGAGTTACAGATTCAGTGCCTTCTTCCTTCTTCATAATTTAAGCTTTGATGATGACCCCATCTTTCCTGATATACAAGTGAGTTGGAATTCAGGCTTTAAATTGCATGAAGACTTCATAACTCAAGCCAATCCTTGAACTTTGAAGATAAGACAATTTGAAAAGTTAATACAATATAAGCAAAGAGTGATTTACAGAGGCCGTTAGCCCAGGGAGTGTTACTCATCGCTCTCCATCTCATGGTGCTTGTTTTGATGGTTCTGTTGCTCAGCCAGATCTGGCTAAATACTAGACTTGGCTACGAAGTGCTGGAAGGACATTCCCACTGGATTGCAAAACGGGCATTATCATTTCTCATATAAACAGTTTACATTAATGCATATCCATTCCAGTTCATTCCCAAAACATTTCATGCGAGCGAGACACGGAAAACAAAATAGCTGAGCCACTATTATTTGGAGGTTTTATAAGTTACAAATCTAGTAAGCTCAGCATGAGTTTCTTTGATTTAGGCAGAAACACAGTTCCCAGGTGTTTATTAGAAATCATGGGGATGTAAAAGGAAAGGATACAGTTCCTGAAAGTGCAGATCTCCTGTGTGGGAGCATAGGAGGAAGGTAGCCATGCACAGTGTCACTTCAGATCCTCTTTTTCACACTTCTGCCATCTAGCACAGGTGGGACTGCAATATACACTGGGGTTTGGTTTTGAGCCCCCCACTAATACCAAAAACTGTTAAATAAAAGCAGTTACAACAAAACACAAGTCCTTCAGGCAGGCAGTTAGAACTGCTATTTTGCAGCTTGCTCAGAGAAAAGTGACCCCCTTTCCTAGTCCTCACTTACTGAAGAATGGAATGCAAAAGTGATTAATAGCCTCTGCATTCCATTGTTCAGTGAGGCAGGGCAGAGTCACTTTTCTCAGAGTGAGCTGCAAAACAGCTGTTCTGACTCCCTAGAAAAGCAGTTTTTAGAACAGGAATTGTAAAGGTATGTGTTTCCCCCTCTCCAGAGGGTCCTTCTTATTGGCAGGGTCCTTCTTATCTGCAGTAGCCATCAGCGTTGAGTTCCATGGATCAAAAATCTGTGTATAAAACATTTTGACCTGTATGTGACCTACTCCACCCCAGCAACACAAATCACAACTTGGAGGCGATATTTCTGTAAGTGTAGCCCAAGCACACTGCCTTTTTATAGCACCTGCCTCTGGAGCCTTGTGTGACATCCACGGGGCCACTGAAAGCATTCTGAAGCTTTTCGAAGGCCCTCCCAAAAGCTTCAGAATGCTTTTGGAGGCCCTGCGGACATCGCACGCAGCCTGCCTGGCTCTTGGCAGGAGGGCAGGTTGTGGTAGATCTGGAAGGAGGGCAGCAGCTTGCAGGGCCTTCCACCATGTGCCCAGGACCAAATGTATTATGAGTATATGCTAAACATAGACTTCTGGATAACTTAAACACTAGCAGAGTTCAGTGGAAGTCCCAGCTCACCAGCAAATTGTTTCTTGGCAAAAGACCACAATAACAAACGAGGTGTGGTACTTAGACATTAAGGCTTGTATTAGCAGATAAATTCCTCAGAGGATAAAGCAGGTAGCATAAGTCAGTAAAAACAGTCCAGGTCAGTAGATATATACATGTAGATAGCAGCAGCAGCCTTAGTTGGTATTAGGCAAGAATAAGCAGTTCTAACAGCTTCTTAATAGACAAGTACACACTTCCATAACTTACTGAAGTACATAGGTAAGTTCACTTCTCACACAGAGAGTTCTCCTCACTTCCTGATACCAGACAATGTGGGAGGAAATAAAGGTAGTAGAGAGACAAGAGTAGAGTGGATGGAATGATGAATGGCCCCACAATGTACTGCTTATATATCCCACTCTAAAAGCAATCAGCTTCAGGTGAGTATAGCCCACATGCCAAAGAGCACGTACCTACAGGTAAGATGCATTACTACAAGTAATTGCTCTCTTAGCCAAATTCCTTAAGCTACAAAAATTCCTTTAGGCTTATAATGGCACTGCAACCTGACAATATGGACATCTGGCCCCCCATTAGGTACACCTCTGGCACCAGCAATATCCAGTGGTGTCATCCTGGCGGAACAGCCCGGTACGCTGTTCCGCCAGTTCCCCAGACGGGCCCGGGCCACGCCACCTCTCCTGAGGACGGGCGAGCTGCTCCTGGGCCCACCCGCCCTCCCGCGCATCCGAATCGCTCTGAAATGGAGCTATTCAAGGCGCGGTGAGGCGCAGGGAGGCATGGCTGCCCTCCGCCATTGGGGCGGAGGGTTGCCAATCATCCGGGCGTTCCGGTTCCTGCCGCGCCCAGATGACGTCTCTGGCAATATCACTGGTGCAAGTATATTTTGAACTATGTCAGTGAACCAGGCCCAGGAAGGGGGAAAGTTACTGCCCACAGTGGCTCCACTGATCCCATCCACTTCCTGGGCCTGATCTGCCCCCTACCCTTTGTACAAAAAACCTTTATAGGAACCAGGCTTATTCTAAACACTCTATAGAAGCTGTATAGAAATCATGATAATAAAATTGGTCAGTGGCCACAATTCAATGGGCAACGGCCTCTCCCGCTTCACCATGTGAACAAGGAGCCCATAGTTATGCAGTCAACGCTCACAGTTATAGCCTCTTTACCATTTTTACATTAAAACAGACAAAATGGCCTTACAACAATGGTTCCCAAACTATCGGTCAGCACCCACCAGTGGGCCATGAGCCAAATTCAAATGCAAAGCACCTAGAGCAGCCATATTGAAAATATGGGAAGATGGGATGCTGGAAATGGGGACGGCTGTGTGGTTGTATTGCTTGTGTCAAGGTTGTAAATAGGCTTTTTCCGTTCTGATTCACTTTGCTATTGGAAAATGGCTGAGAAATTACCCAACTTATTGCTGCATACTCAGAAAAGCAGCAGGCTCTGATGTCACAATGACAGCACTTCTGGCCATGACCTCACTTCTGGTGGGTCCCGAACAGATTGTCATTCTACAAAGTGGGTCCTGGTGCTAAAAGGTTTGAGAACCACTGCCCTAGAAGCTTCTGCCATCCAAACTCCCCAGGTAGATGAGAAAGGCATAGATGGAAGACGAGCCACTGATCTGAAGAGCAGTTGCTACTACTTGCCTTCACTTGGCCCGGGTGCTGCTGCGGTTGTCCCTGAGAAATATCAAGCCTTTCTGTTCCATTCAGAAGCCACATCACTATTCTGTTTGCAGCCTGGAAGGGAGACCCATCTGTTTTCTAGCTGCAAGCCGACAGAAGGTGTTACCCCTCAACAGGTCACTGCATGATCTATGTTTGGAGATGCTGGTGCTGACACAACAGAAGGGATTCCAATTTAGCTGGCCTCAGTCACCATTTGAAAGGTATATTTTGTCAGGTGCTCTGTACTTGTCTTGAAGATAGAGCAGGGGGCGGCTATGTTCTGTAATGTTCTGTAATGCCCCGAAATCTGTGCTTGGCAATGTCACTCGCTCCTCTGGTAGACTTCCTTTCTTTCAACAGGGGCAGAATTTTAAGATGAAGCTACCAGATGAGGCTGCCTTCTCCCTATGGTCCAAACGGTCAAGACCATTTGCCCATCTAGCCCAGGACTGTCTGATTGGTAGTGGCTCTCCCAAGGCTGCAGGTCTTTCCAGCCTTGCAATCTGAGATCATTTTAAAAGAAGACACCAGGGACCAACCTGAGACCATATGTACAGAATGTGCTTGGGAACTGAGTGGCATCTGGCCTAGGTGCCTTTAAAAAGGGATTGGACAGATTTCTGGTGGAAAAGTCCATTGTGGGCTAGAGGCCATGATGGGTTGTGCAACTTCCTTACGTTAGCAGTAGGCCACTTCAGAATGCCAGTTGCAAGGGAGTGGCAATGGGATACATGCATCTTGTTGTCTTGTGTGCTCCCTGAGTTATCTGGTGGGCCACTATGAGATACAGGAAACTGGACTGCATGGGCCTTTGGCCTGATCCAGCAGGGCTCTTTTTCTGAGTTGTGAACCTCTCCCAAGAGTGTCAAAGGCTCCAGACATGAATGCACTGAGTTGTTACCCCCTTGAGAAGAATGGATTCTATTATGTCAAGGAAACGGAGAGAGTGTGTCCCAGGAGAAGGCAGCCTGACCAAGGGAAGTAGCGCCTAGTGGCTAGAGAGCCCACACCCCTTCCTGCTACCAGCTTTACCTTTGCTGGACCAGCAGTTGAATGGGGAAAAAATGTGGTAGTTTATATCCCCATCCCAGGATATAGAGACCTGGTAGAAGAGAGCCATCTGGGGTGAAAAAAACTCATCCCAAGACAGCATTGAACCCAAAAGGTTCTTATTGCAATTAAGACCAAAGTAGTTTTACATTTTTACATTTTTTAAATTATGGGATCCACGGGGCTTGTTTAAATTTTAATTGTTTTTAAACATTGTTTTTAATATGTTTTAATTGTGTATATTGTGGCTGTATTGCCTTTTAAATGTTGTAAGCTGCCTTGTGTGCCTTTGGGCAGAAAGGCGGGGTAGAAATCAAATAAATAAATAAATAAATAAATAAATAAATAAATAAATAAAATAATGTCTGTAGGGGGAAAAGACATGACAACCCGTTGAATTACGTGTGAACTAGGCAAATAAAGGATCAAAATGTAACTAATTTATTAAAAGTAGAAAAGAAAATGGGGAAGATAATGGGATGGTAAAAGTACAAGCAGGCTGATGGAAGATGCCTGAGCTTGGATGAAAAGCCAAATGAAGAGGGGTGATCAAAATGGATGCAGCAACCAGGAACACCTACCAGATGGAGCTGGGGTGCAGCTCGTGAAACTCAGGCCCCACACAACACCCAATATATTAAACCTGGTGAAGTTTGCAAGTTGGCTTGGAGAAAAAAAAGGCCCAAGTAAAACACAATTAACTCTCTGATCACCTCCAGCTAGAAATAGTCCCTATCAGCACAGGTGGCTTACATTTGTCCCAGGAGTCCTGGACTTCTATACTTAGGACCAGTAGTGTCATTCAGTAACAAGGAGACGGAACGCGAGGCAGGACTTACCCCTTGATTGACAGGGAGCCCGCGACGCGTCGCCGCCTGCCTTTCCGCCGCGGGGACTCCTTCCGGGTGGCGCCCCCCTCCACGGCTCTCCTAAGCACCCAGCGCGCCACCCAGGCAAGCGGGCACCCCCTCCGAAGCCAGGGGTGCCCGCGCAGCGCTCGGCAAGGCGGCGACGCGTCAGAAACGGGCAGCCAATCAGGCGGTAAGTCCCGCCTCGCGTTCCGTCTCCTTGTTACTGAATGACACTACTGCTTAGGACAAATAAGTGGATGTGCTTTCATGGCAGGTCTGGGCGGAATACCTTTATTTCTTTGGATTTGGGATTAAATACCTTTGGCTTGATGATGTCATCATGCTATCTGATTGGAGGACTGGAAACCACCTGGCCACTACATCCCGCCCCTTGGACCTAGACAGACAGGTTTGCTACCCAATACAGGCTAGCTCTAGGCAGAATAGCTTCTGCAGACACCATGAATCCACACCCAGTCCGTGGCTGTCTGGGAATGGTGTTTTTTAAACAAACACGCACAGGGTGTTGTGTTCAAAATTAAAGAAAAATAGAGGGGAAAACAGGGCATGATGAAACAGTGATGAAGGAAAATGTTAAGAACTGGGACTACAGTTCAGTCATAGAGATTGTACTTGGCTTATAGAGAATGAAAAGGGTTTGGTCCCTGGCATCTTAGGAGGCAAAAGGACTAAAGCAAAGAACTAGCAAAAGGCAGTCTGACCAAGGGAAATAGCAGCTAGTGGTTAATGCTCATGCACCCCTCTCTACACTGCCTTTTTATTGGGCCAGCAGCTGAATGGGGGGGGCAGGGACTGGTAGTGCTGTCTGAACATGTGGCCGTCCAGGAATGGATGACGTGCGCCATCCTCCCTGACTCCGAGAGTGGTCCAAACATACTTTACGGTGTCCCTTGTGCCAAACTTTGCTGGCCTAACTGTGCCGGCATAACTCCAGGTTAGGATTGCGCAGTGGTGTCATCTAAATGATTTAAGAACAGGTACTCACTTTTGATTGGCATGTATCGGGACCCGCCCACCGGAAGTGACGTCATAAGCCGGAAGTGAGGTCGTGGCAGGAAGTGACATGAAAAAAGCCCTTTTTAAGGCCTCAGACAATTTTAAAATGACCCAACAGTTGCAACAGTATTCCACAGCACCCCCAGAACATGTTAAGGAGGCCTGGCATCATGTTAAAGTGACCCAACAGTTCCAAAACCCCAGAGCAGCTCATTTTTCAGTGGCAAGGCAAGGCAAGGCTCCGCTCGCTGCCTCCCTGCCTGCCTGGCTCTGAGAACATGCAGGCAACTCAAACATGCAGGAAATTCAAACGTTGCAGGGGGCGGAGTCGACGAGTGGGCGGGTGAATGGGCGGGGCCAGCCATAATCCTAGAAACCGGTACTCGCGTACCCCCGCATACCCCCTGCATGACATCACTGGGATTGCGCTCTAAGTAAAACTCTCTTCCTCTCAGGCAGCCCAGTCCAGAACTGCCTGGCTACCCAGGTGAGCAGCAGTAGCCAAGCAGGTACTGCTGCACACTGCAGCAGGCAGGCAGCCTCAGGAGGCTCTGTTCGTCCCCTTCCCCACGGTAAGGGCACAGCGCAGATGATGGTTCTACTTGCTTCTGCGCTGGCACAGAGGCGAGGGCCTCCATATCAAGCCACATGGCGGCTGACATGGTCCCACCCCCAGCTCCACTCCTCCCCTGCCCAGACCACACCCCCACCTCACCCGAAAATGCAGGTAGTTAATCTGTGGAACTCTTTGCCACAGGAGGTGGTGATGGCATCTGGTCTTTAAGAGGGGATTGGACGGATATCTGGAAGAAAAGTCCATCGTCGGCTATAGGCAATGATGGGTTGTAACCTCCTTACATTAGTAGTAGGCTACTTCAGAGTACTGGGTACAGGGGAGTGGCAACAGGATCCAAGCATCTTGTTGTCTCATGCCTCCCTGGGGCACCTGGTGGGGCCGTTGTGGGATGCAGGAAGCTGGACTAGATGGTCCGTGGCCTGATCCAGCAGGGCTCTTCTTATGTTCTTATGTTCTTATTAAAAGGATACAATGCCGGCAAGTGGTGCAGTCACCGCTTGTCGGCTCACATTGCTGCCTCTGGGTGGTGCAGGACCAGCGTTGCCATGGCATCAGCAGTAAGGCCATCATGAGGCCTTACTGCCAGCCCTGGAGGTGCTTTAAGGCGCCTTTTGTGACAGAGACTTAAGCGGTATGTGTGTATCGCCCTCATTAAACCTAATAGGACTGGGCCCTAAATTTACACAGTACTTCAACAGCATAACTTGAAATAGTTTGAAAAACGCTATGTTCAAGCTTGAAAATGCCTTAAATTTGTGAACAATCCGTATTATTCAAAGAATTGACAAACAGCAGTTCAAATCAGAAGATGGATTTTCTACCGAAATCTGGTGTTCCGATCCAGAAAAACAGAATGGAACAGGGAATTCATCCTGCAGCTTTTGTACTTAATAATAACAAATTGTTTTAGGCAGGGACTATTTATTACTGGGCAAAATATAAACCCTTTCCCTCCAGGCTTCCAGTGATGCGACTATACTTATGATTTATTTTAGGATTCAGTTTGCCCAAAAAGTATCTGACAGTGCCTCAGGAAATAGGGCTGTAATCTTGGTTGTTACATTAAAAAATAAAATAACCCAAGAACAATTTATTTTATCTCAGGGAGGGATTCTAAGCTACTCCTTAATGATTACTGGATGTCAGCTTATATTCAGTTAGCCCTTTTCTGATTCCTACATTTGTCACCTCCTCAGCTGCATGGTTAATGTTTGTGTCTGAAATCCTTGTTCAAGTACAGTCAACAGCAAAAAGATTTCACCCTGCAACTGCAAAACATCCTTTTTGATGCTGGCATTTATCCCAGGGTATCCTAAGCATTTTAAGAACTTCTGGTGACAAGTGTTTTTTTTTTTTTTACAAATGCAAAGTACTATAAAATGAGAACTTTAAATCACGGCAGAGTGATCAGATTTGGAATTTCAGCAGATGCTTTTTGAACTCGTTCATGAATAATAAAATATCAGTGACATGTATAACATTTCTTTCCAGGACTGCCACTTGCAGACATAAGCCTTACAGTGTCTGCTTAAAGCAGGAAATTCTCAGGCTTGATTATATAACAGCCCAGGCACCAATCCTATCCTTTCTTTCCCCTGCTGATGCAGCCAAGCCATTGCAGCGCATGCTGTGTCCTCCGGGGAGGGGGAAATTCAAGAGGTTTTCTCTGGGTAAGGGAGCATTTGCAAAACCTTGATGCTGGAATGGGTCGTAGAGTGGGCCCTGAACCCTATCAACTTTCAATGATGGGGAGAAACAGCGAAGACATGAATGAAGGAGATGGGCAAGTTTATGTGGAAGGAAATGGCCTTGCAGATACAGGTAGATTCTCCTTTATCCAGACATCCAAAATCCAGATTATTCCAAAATCCAGACATTTTTGTCCAAGACTTTTTTTCCCCCAACTTGTGTGAACTAGAAGGTCTTGTGCTCATTCCCATGTATAGGCTGTAAGTTCTATTCTCTGCTCTGCGGTGTGTGCCATTGTTGAAAAACGTCAAAGAGGGAGCAGACACCCAAATGGGTCACAGTGAAAAGAGCAAGAGGAAGCACTTCTCATTATATTTATGCAACTATTCTGAAATTTAGACAAATCCAAAATACAGACACCTCCCTGTACCAAGCAGTCCAGATAAGAGTTACTCAACCTGTGTCTGCTTGCTAGATGTCCCTTCTTCTTTTCCTTCTTCCTCAGTTGAATTAGTCTTTCCATTCAGGTCCTCCAAACATATTTTTAAAGGTGCAGCAATAGAAAAACCAGACTCAAAGTCAGCCCGGCTTGTTTCGGCATGCTGGTGGTTATTCAAACGAAACCGAAGTTTCTGCTTGAAAATGACATTGTTGACCTCTTACCCAACAAAGGTGATTTAGTGTTGGTTATTTATAGAAGACTTAAATAATGTAATTCTCCCAAAGGCTGGCTGCACAGAGATAAAGCAAGCATAACTCACATGCATCGACCTTATGAACACCTATGACTCATAGACATCAAACAGAGAGGGAGCAAATTCATTGGGTTTTAGTGACCTGTAAGGACCTACAGTACCTTGTGTTAAAATTTAGAGCCAATGTTCCATTTTCCTTGTTTCACTCGTCTTCCTGGAACAGCTAAGCTTCTTGCCCTGAGATGACAAAAAGGTTTCTGCCTTACTACAAATCTTCTCGGTGTGAACAATGCTCCACTTATTCTCCACTGGTCAGGCAATCAGGCACTGGTGCAGCAGAACCCTGAAATATTGTGCATTACCAGTCAAATGTGACCCACTCCAGCAGGACCAGCTCTAGGAGTTGCAGGGACCAATGTAGGGCATTCCCAGCGACGTCATTCACCCGGTATGCTGGGCGGGACTTACCTTTGAGCGGCAGTCTGCCCATTGCGTCATGTTGAGCGGACTGCCATTGAGCATTGAGCAGACTGCCGCTCAAAGGTAAGTCCCTCCCAGCGTACCGGATGAATGATGCCGCTGGGCATTCCCATTGGACTCCCCACCCTCCCCGTGGGGCCCCTACTCACCAAGAAAAGCACTTGTTTTGCCGCATGTGGCACCTGGAAATAGACCTTCCAGGAGGCCCATCTTGGGCAGTTTAGATGAAGGGTCAGGCCCTTTGGGAGGGCCGAAGTAAAGCTGCTCTGCTCTTCCCACTGACTTACGGCCAACAGAGATCCCAGCTGTAGCAGCAGGCGATATGCTCACTGTGCTGGTGTGGGCCCCCCCAAAGTATGGGTTCCAATGTGATGACATTGGTCACATTGGCTTAAGGCCAGCCCTGCATTCCAGAATGTTCTATAAAGTGGTTCAGCACCAGAGAAAAGCAATGTTTTGGTGACTTTTGACCATGTCGTTGTGTGATGAAGTAATTGTTTTCAGCCTCTCTGCTTGTTTTACTGGCACTGGATTTTTACAGTTGTCTCCTTAGTTTAAGATTAATGTGATTTTTGTCTGATGGGTGAATCCAGAGTTCATAAATATATTTACTAGCTTAGTGACATCCCATGGTGTAATATTTTTTCCCCCTTTCAAAACACAATGGCGTTTTTATTAGATATTGATTAAATTTGTCCGGCACTTTAAAAAAAACCTCACCGTGAAACAATTCTCTCAATCAGCTTAATTTAGAAATTGATTTTTTAACGCTCACAATAATGCTCCATTATGATGCAGTAGTTTCATAAGTACTGCATTTAAGCAAACAATTAAAATAATCTTATCACTTAACGTTTTAGCATGTATTTAGATGTTATTTTGTATTTTTGATGATGTGGTTAACTGCTTGGATACTGTTCAGAGAAAAGTGAGAAAGTATTCATTTTTGTATTTATTTCCATAAAGTTATTATAAACATTTTCATTAGCCAGTGTAGTTCAGTGAAGTTCTGTTCCGCAATTTACACTGTTCCTCAATTTGAAGATCAGAAATGGTGGGCTCGTGATTTTCCTGCAAGACTTTCTTTTCAATGTTCAGCTACAAGGAAATATTCAGCTTGTTCTAGGGTAGCAGAAGGCAAAAGGTAGATGGGGATCTACTAATAGACTTTTGGATGATTAACAGTAAGTTTCTGTGTTTCTTACTCCTAACAGTTTAACAACAGCAAGTAAAATGGCATTTTTAAAAAAATGAGTTGTCTTGTGCTAACCACATATCTTGGTCTCAGTTTATCTCACTTATTAATTGGTTGGGTTGAATCACTTTGTGAAATTCTGCCAGAGTTTTGTGTTACAATCCCTGAGCTGTGGTAAATCAGATGTAGGTTTGTATGCTTAATATAAATGCAGACTCATGGAATGCATTAGGAAACTGGCTGCATCTTGAGCCATCATTTGGCATTGGGCTCTATTCCCTGCCAATATTTTACACCTGGGGTGAGTAGGTGGACCTAGAGGTTCTAGTACAAAAATTAAGGGCACAGTTCTAACCTGGAGTTAGGTTGGCACAGTTAGGCCAGCAAAGTTTGGTTGGAACAAGGACACAATAAAGTATGTTTAGACTACAGTACTCTTAGAGTCAGAGAGGCCAGCGCACAGATGTGCACCATCCTCCCTGACTCCGAGAGTGGTCCAAACGTGCTTTATGATGGCCCTTGGGCCAGCCACACTTTGCTAGCCTAACTGTGCCGGCCTAACTCCAGGTTTGGATTGTGCTCTAAGTAGATCCGACAAACCCAGGGTGACCAGACACATAATGGAGGACAGAGTGCCAATGCCTTTAACCACTGTATAGAAGAGGGGATTTTGGCAGGTGCAGCTTTTTAACCCCATGTTGAGCTGCACCTGCCAAAACTCCCTCTTCTATACAATGGTTAAAGGTATAGGCACTCTATCCTCCATTGTGGTCACCCTATACAGTAGAAACCTGAAGCCTGTCCATCTCTGTTCTTGGGTGTAGTTGTGTCATGTAGGGGTGACCACAGAGCTCATTAGGCCTGGTCAGCACACTGTGTGAAATGATCATGTAGCCTTGAGCATAGTCCAGAATTATCTGCAACATACAGGAGGCCTATGGCAGATACAGCCTGGTTCCTTAGAAAGACTGTGCTGTGGAAAATGTTCCCTGAAGTCAAGGTTTGAAGACCACTCTTATAAGGTGCATATGAGATGGGGAATTAAAAAGTACGTCTAAACTCCAGTCTCGGAGGGAAAGTAATTTTGAATCTGATTTCATTATGCTTTCAAATACCATGCATATACCTATTTACCTAAGTACAATAATTGCTTCAAGGAGTAGCAAGATCATTAACAACCCCAGTCTCAAGAAACTCAATCATTCTGATAGATATGAATCATCACAAAGCATAACAACATCTGTGGCCCATGAACCTGGTGCACAGTACTGTCCCCATGGTTACATGGGGCAGGACCTTGTGTGGGCAGTGCCCCCACAACAGCGTGGCATTGCTCCACCTAGGATTTTGTGCTTTTTAATTTGTGATCATGACATCATGACATGATAGCCTCCATGTAAAAAAATGAGAGCTTGTTTTAAAAGGAACCATTGTAGTGAAAACACAAAACTATGACAGCTCATCCTCTCCCCTCAAAGTGCAGAGGTGCTCCAAACTTCATGCACCTGACCTGCACCATTCTGTTCATTCCAAATTTTCCCTGGGCTAGGGTGGAGTTTTTGTGATCGCACTCCATTGAACACTTCTACTCCTTTCTAAACGGCCAAAATACCCCCAAATACCCAAAAGCGTTTTTGGGTTTGTTTGTTTTTAGCAACCAGTGAAATCTTTCATGAAAAACCCTTCCTTTCAACTCAGTCCTTGCCTTCAATAGCCTTCAGTTGTATTTAAATCTGTGTTGGACTGTGGCCAGTATTATACTATCCCAGTTACTAAAGGTTAGTAGCTTTTACCAGTTCAAAGAGCTTCTAGAGGACTTGGTTCAGACCAGTGGTGTCATCTAAATGATTTAAGAACAGGTACTCACTTTTGATTGGCACATGTTGGGACCCGCCCACCGGAAGTGATGTCATAAGCTGGAAGTGAGGTCGTGGCAGGAAGTGACATGAAAAAGCCCTTTTTGAGGCCTCAGACAATTTTAAACTGACCCAACAGTTGCAACAGTATTCCACAGCACCCCCAGAACATGTTAAGGAGGCCTGGCATCATGTTAAAGTGACCCAACAGTTCCAAAACCCCAGAGCAGCTCATTTTTCAGTGGCAAGGCAAGGCAAGGCTCCGCTCGCTGCCTGCCTGCCTGCCTGGCTCTGAGAATGTGCAAGCAACCCAAACGTGCAGGAAATTCAAATGTTGCAGGGGGCGGAGTCGACGAGTGGGCGGGTGAATGGGCGGGGCCAGCCGTAATCCTAGAAACTGGTACTCGCGTACCCCCGCGTACCCCCTGCATGACATCACTAATTCAGACGGCAAAAAACACCTTACATCTTTTAAATCAATCATTTATTTATTTTTTTGCCAGAACTGACACAGCAACTTCCAGTTCTACCCACTTTTAAGGTAGAAAACTTTATCAACATTTTCTCAAGGTCAAAAGACTGCCTTTCGTAGTTTAACCTTCCACAAATACTCTCTTCAAACAAGGGCAGTTTCCAGAACTTAGCAAATACTGTATCCCCTAACAAATCAGAGACTGATATAAAGCTTTTGATACATGCCAAATTATTATTGATCCAGATTTTAAAATTTATTTATCCCATTTATATCCCACTCTGCCTCCAAGGAAGCTCATGCTTACATAAGTTAACTCAATGGGTTTATTGCATTTTATCCTCACAACAGCCCTATGAGATAGGCTAGGCAGAGAGAGGCTTGCTTGCTCAAGGTCTCCCAATGAGCTTCATGATCTGAGTAGGGTTTCAAACTAATTTCTCTGGTCTAAATTCAACACCAAACCATTACAGCCCATCCCACAACCACAGGTAATTTCCATTGAAAAGAATGAGGATACAGACATTGATGCCTTTACATTTATTTATTTATTTATTTATTTATTTATTTATTTATTTATTTATTTATTTATT
>JAJKFI010000033.1:2677285-2696654 GCA_029204185.1 Lerista edwardsae
CAATCAATCAATCAATCAATCAATCAATCAATCAATCAATCAATCAAGGTACTTTATATACCGCTTTTCAACACGAAGTTCACACAGCGGTTTACAGGCAAATAGTAATAATAATAAAGTTAAATTGGCTCCCTGTCCCAAAGGGCTCACAATCTAAGAAAGAGGCAGACCACCAGCAACAGCTACTAGAAGACTGTGCAGGGGTGAAGAGGGACAATTACTCTCCCCTGCTAAATATAAGAGGAACACCACTGGAAAAAGTGCCTCTTGCCCAGTTAGCAGGGGTCTACCCAAGATTGTCTACACAGGATTGTGCCCAGTTCCACATTCAGGAGGCCACGGCTGAGAAGTCCCTTCCTCACACGGCTCCTTCAGTCAAGGACAGCATACACACGAAGAGAGCGCACTCTGACATATTTCGTGGGTGAGCCGCAGAGGCGGATCTACAGGGAGGGCAAAGCTCTAAGTGTTGCAAGGAGCCTTACCCTGTCGTGTAAATCCCTCCTCTCCCTTGCTGCTGTAGGCAGTAAGCAACGCCAAGACGTTGCTTTTCCCTGTGAGGATTGGCTAAAACGGTGCAGGAGAGTGATTTCCAATGCAAGGTAAGGCTTCTTGCAAAACTTAGAGCTTTGCCCTCCCTGAGATCTGCCTCTGGTGAGCCGGTCTATATGGTCTATATTCAGTGGTGTCATCTACTCTCTTGCAGACGGAACGCTGGGCAGGACTTAGAGTGATCGACAGCCCGTCGACTCACTTCTGCTTTCTTCGCGCTCCCCGCGTGGCTTTCCCTCGCCTCAGAGGGGGCGCCTGCTCGCCCAGGCACCTGGCGCGCCCCCCACCCATCCCCCCTGGCGAGCAGGCGCTCCCTCCAAGGCGAGGGAAAGCCGCGCGGGGCGCGCGAAGAAAGAGGAGGTGAGTCGACGGGCTGTCGATCACTCTAAGTCCCGCCCAGCGTTCCGTCTGCAAGAGAGTAGATGACACCACTGTCTATATTGTAGAAGGCCAGTCTTCAGATACTGTCTGCCCCAAGCTATAAAGGGCTTTAAAGCAGGGGTCTCCAAACTCTGGCCTCGGGGCCAGATTTGAGAGCCTTTATGCAACCCACGGCAAGCCTCTGGCCCTCTATGAGCCTCTGGCCCTCCTGAGCTTGCTGGCACAGACTGCAACCTCCAAGCTGGGCTCTGGTTCTGTGCGGAGCATGTTCTGAGGGCCAAGGAGGCCTGGCCTTCAGAGTGCCTCTGGAAAACCTAAAATAGTCACTTCCCAGTTTTCCCAAAGACTCTGAAGTGATGTTTTTAGGCCCTCTGAAGGCCTTAGATGGTTTCTGAGGGTCGAGGAGGCCTCCTCGGCCCTCAGATCATGCTCTGCATGTTTCCTTTCCTGTGATCTGCTGGTCCTGAGATTTTTACTCCAGCACATTTAAGTAAGGGAATGGGAGGCCATTAAAGTGTGTATTTCTGCGGTGTGTGTTGGTGTTTGCAGGAATCCTTTGAGCTCATTCATTTATTTAGTTTTCCAGCCCTTGACACTGTGCCAGATATTTGGTGCGGCCCTCCAACTAAAACACTTGGAGACCCCTGCTTTAAAGGAGAGAACCCGTGCCTTGAATGAACTGGTAGCCAGTGTAGCCATCCATCTTGTACTATTGCACTTTTGGGGTTGGAAAAAAAAATAGCTGCATGCATCAACTGCGGGAAAATACAACAAGATATCCTCTTATCTGTGACAAACCGTGCCCAACAAAGAGCATTAAACCAGTCTGACTAATCCATCCCCAATAAAACATCACCACCTAGTTCAACTGAGGCTGCGGTGAATTAAAAACCTCAGTCCAAAAAACCAAACAAGCCTAACGACATGTTGTAGATGATTATATCATGCAGTAATATTTTCTTTCCTTCTGCCTTCATTAAGCAAACATGAAAATCGAATGTTAATTTAATGGTTACACAACAGGGCTTTCTTAATCCCCCATCCCACAGTATTAATAGTGCCATCATTTTACAAAGATGCTACGATAATCTCTAAATGTTAGAAAGAGGAATACCTGGAACAAGATCTCATGCTAGAACCATCAATTTCTCCTCCTGGTCACTGAGCTGATGATTACTAACAGTGCCAGGGTAGGGGCCCAGAGAGGCTATGCGCAAGGGGGCTTTCCAGGACATTCTTTCAGTCATAACCCTTGTCCTCTCTAAAGAGCCATCACTCAAGACCTGTGGATACTATGGAGCAGCAGTTGTTGAGATGCAAGTGGCTGCAGTCAGAATAGTCACATCCCTGGTCCGTTCTCTGCCTGGGGCCAGGACCACAGACTGCCAACCCCCTGCAGCTAGTGCCATCCTCCCATCTACCTTTGTTAAATATCTGCCGATTCTTCTTATCTACAGACGCAGTGCATCCTTGCACAGGAGCCATGCACAGCGGTCCTCCTCCACCCTAAACCTTGTCCCCATGGTATAGTTTTGAAAACTGGACAGGAAGACTATCATGATGATGATGATGATGATGATCATCATCATCATCATCATCATCATCAGTGGGGTCACAAGCCATCAGATATTTGGACTGGAATTTTTGCGTGCTAGTTCAAACTCTACCCAAGATTTTAAGGAGGGGAGAGATGCAGAAGAGAGCAACCAAAAAGATTACTGGGCTGGGGGACCTCCTTTATGAGGAAAGGTTAAAGTGCTTGGGGCTCTTCAGTCTTCAGTCTGGCTCTTCAGAGGGGGACATGACTGAGACGTACAAAATTATGCATGGAATGGATTGAGTGGACAGAGGAATGTTTTTTCCCTCAACCACATAACTAAGAAACACCTGCTAAAATTTATTTGTGGGAGACTTAGAAGACAAAAGAATTTTTTAATTCAGCCCGTGGAACTCCTTGCCACAGGGGATTGGATTAAAAGGGGATTGGACAATTTTAAGGGGATTGGACAAGGGGATGGGAGGAAAATTTCTTCACCGGTTACAAGCCATGATGGGTATATACAACCTCCTGGTTCTAGAAGTAGGCTATCTTCAGAGATAGATTCATGGCAGTGGCAACAGCGTACAGGTATCTTGTTTTCTTGTGCGCTCGCTGATGCATCTGGGGGGCATTGTGGGATACAGGAAGCTGGACTAGATGGGAACTTCGGCCTGATCCAGCAGGGTCTTCTTATGAGATATCTGGTGAGATGGGGATGATAATAATAATTACAATGATGATTAAGAAAACTGGGCAGGAAAACTAGTGAGTTTTGTGGCCGCAAACACAATCCCTTGCTGATGAGGAACAAAAATGCACCCATGTGTACAAAGGAGAGACCATGGACCAGCACTGATATTTCTGCAAAGTCATCAGCACTGAGAGAGAGGTTCTGCTAAACACCCATAAAAGCAAGGCAAGTCCATAAATAAGAACTTTTCCCTTAACAAGTTAGAAAATATAGATAGTTGGCTCACACCGTGCCACCACAGCAAGATATTTCATTGCAAAGAGACGCAGCATTTCAGGGAAGAAGAGCTCTCCAATCAGATGAATTTCAAATTGATAGCCTTACAGGGAGCTGGATTAGAAGGGGAAAAAAATCCCAGTCTTAATTAAATGACTGTTAGCATTGGGCAAGATGTTACACTTGTCATGGAAAGGTTTATCTTTGTCAGATTTGCAGCTTCGGATATTAAAAAATGATGCTGTTGTTGAAGGAGCAGAAGTTATAAATTCTGAACAGACTGCTAGACCAGCGTCCCAGTCAAGCCAATTCCAGAAGGCCATTAGTCAGAGCAGCCCGTCTGTGTCCTGTGGTGAGGAGGACATCAACGAAGGTTGTCTCTGTGACAAGTTAGGCCCATTAAAGCCACCTTCAGCCAACCCTCAGCAGAGATTAAAACCATGCAGCCTTGAAGGATGAGGGCCCTGCGCATGGGCCAAGTAGCCAATGGATGGGGGAGACACTAGGAAACTATTCCTCGTTGTAATAGGCCTGTCACTTTCTGTATCCAGCAACTTTAGGGTACAATCCTAACCTGGAGTGAGGCAGGCACAGTTAGGCCAGCAAAGTTTGGCCAGCACAAGGGACACCATCAAGTATGTTTGGACCACTCTCAGAGCCAGAGAGGCCAGCACACAGATGTGCACCATCTTCCCTGCCTCCAACAGTGATCCAAATGCACTTTATGGTGGCCCTTGTGCAGAGGCGGATCTACAGGGAGGGCAAAACTCTTAAGTGTTGCAAGAAGCCTTACCCTGTCATGTAAATCCCTCCTCTCCCTTCCTGCTGTAGCCAGTAAGCAATGCCAAGATGTTGCTGTTCCCTGTGAGGATTGGCTAAAACGCAGTGATGTCATGCAGGGGTACGCGGGGGTACGCGGGGGTACGCGAGTACCGGTTTCTAGGATTACAGCTGGCCCCGCCCATTCGCCCGCCCACTCGTCGACTCCGCCCTCTGCAACGTTTGAATTTCCTGCATGTTTGAGTTGCCTGCATGTTCTCAGAGCCAGCCAGGCAGGCAGGCAGCGAGCGGAGCCTTGCCTTTCCTTGCCACTGAAAAATGAGTTGCTCTGGGGTTTTAACATGATGCCAGGCCTCCTTAACATGTTCTGGGGGTGCTGTGGAATACTGTTGCAACTGTTGGGTCAGTTTAAAATGGTCTGAGGCCTCAAAAAGGGCTTTTTTCATGTCACTTCCTGCCACGACATCACTTCTGGCTTATGATGTCACTTCCGGTGGGCGGGTCCTGACACGTGCCAATCAAAAGTGAGTACCTGTTCTTAAATCATTTAGATGACACCACTGCTAAAACGGTGCAGGAGAGGAGTGATTTCCACTGCAAGGTAAGGCTTCTTGCAAGACTTAGAGCTTTGCCCTCCCTTAGATCTGCCTCTGCCCTTGTGCCAGCCAAACTTTGCTGGCCTAACTGTGCCAGGCTCATTCCAGTTTAGGATTGCACCCTCAGAAATATTCACAAATCCCTCACTACACCCTCCACCAGGGGCTGCTGCGATGCGACGAAACAACCCCAGATGACACACATTTGTCCTTACACAATCCAGACTCTAGCTGTCTCTCGAGCTCAAAAGAAGAACTCAGGGCGCACAACTCAATTAGTCAAACACAGCTACAGTGAGTCCGCACGTTCCTAAAGACACACGTACTCAGTTGTCATCCAGACATTAAATCTGAAGAAGTTATGGAAAGCAAATGTACCTGTTTTACATACAGGAACCACTGAGGCCAGGATGTTTTACAGCCGGACAACATATACCACAGGCCAAGGCAAATCAAGGAAGTGAACCTTGTGTCAAATGAATAGGAGAGTGTCTAAAATGTGGAGCAAGCTACTAACAGCCTCACTGCAGGTCCCCCCCCTTCTCACTAGCTTTCAACAACCAAACTTCTAAAGCAGTTTTCAAGTTCCTTGGGCTGTCCCAAGGTCTCTTGATGCCCGAAGAGGCAAGCCAAATGCTGTGCCCCCCGTACCTAATGGTGTGCCAGCCTCTGCTCCTCTCACTCTCCAATGTTCCAGCTCAGCACTGCAGAGGCAGCATTGGGCAGCGCAGCTCCCCTCCACAAGTCCACCAAGTTTGGAGAGGTCTTTTTCGAGCTCTTCACCCTCTATTTTCCCGCCCTGAATGGTGTGGCTTCAACGTGACCATTTTGCTGCTCATTCCGCTAACGGTTTATGAACAAGCCGGATGGAGAGTATATAATTAGCACTCCAAAAGTCACTGTTCTGGTAATCCAAAATCAATATAATTTCTAGAACAGGGGAACACTCACAGGGTTGCTTATTAAATGCAATTGTAAAACAAACAAACAATTGGCTGCCCGCGAGGGGGCTCAAAATCTTTAAGGCATTTTTCCCCATCTCCATTGAAGGCAGGGCCGGCTCATCCATGCGGCCAACTGGAGCAGTTGCCTCAGGTAGCAGATTGGCAAGGAGCTCTGGGGCTCCTGAGCCCTTCACTGGGGGGGCAATACAAGTGCATTGTTCTAATGCCATCTCTTCCGCCCAGAGGAGGCAATGCAACCTGGCGAGCGATAAGTTTACCCCTTGCCTGTGTGGCGCTCCTTTGAGGTGAGGCGGGAGGGCATTCCTGGGTGGGGACCCACAGGGAGGAGATGGGACCGGGAGCAACCTTCACCACGGATCACAGAGGCACTCGCCTCTACACCAGCCAAATAGCCAGCACCGAGGTGAGGAGACCATAGCCTGCCCTGTTCCCTTACCCAGGGGAAGGGGACAAATGCCTTCGAGGAGCCTCTGGCTGCTGCCTGGCTGCCACTGGATGCAGTAGTAGCAGTTTGGCTACGGATGCACTTGTGGTGGCCAGGCAGCTTAAGGATTGGGCTGCCCATCTTTTACAGTGCTCCAGGACTTTGTTTTTTGGTGCTGATACAGCCACCCTTCTGAAATGTGTTCCTTGAGGCAATGACTCTGCAAAATCTCTTTTCTCCACCATAATTGCTTTACTCACAAACTCAGGCAAGCAAATTTAATGGCTCTGTTGCTATAATTGAGCTCCGAGAGGAGATCTCCTCCAGTGCTCCATTTTCCTTTTCCTATGTGTCAAACTAACAACATTCCAGCTGCAATGGCTAAAGGATGCCTTTCCCGTGTTTCTCGTCTTGGGTCAGCTGCCAAAGGATTTCCCCCTTACTGCTCAAGAGAACTACGCGTTTCAACAAAAGGGAGTGAAGCTATTTCCCACCAGCCTCAGTTCAAAAACAGGGGCCTTTCTAAGGAGCCTTTCTGAGACATTCCCTGATGACCGAAGGTAGCCTGCCTCAGAAGAAGTCTTTGCTGCACTTATTTCAAGATCTCACAACTCTGCAGGAGCAGTGAATCCAAAGATGAGGGGCAGGCTGATTGACTATCACATTGTACCCATGTGCCTAGTGCTCAGAGACCCCTGCGCGCATGATTTTTACTATGGTCCATGTGCATATAGGAGATTCCACATGTTTGGATGTGCCAGGGCAGAGGTTTTCCCAAAGGCAGGCATCCAGGGGCGGACCTAGTCAAAATGGCGCTCGGGGCACCCAATAGAAATGTGCCCCCATGGGAGCCCAGGTCTACCCACCAGAAGCAGCCCCGGGTAGACCTGGGCTCCCCTCGAGGGAGCTCAGGTCTATCCATTAGAAACGGCCGTGGGTAGACCTGGGCTCCCTTTGAGGGAGCCCAGATCTACCTGTACAATGTTGCGGGGGCCACTGATGCCCCCCTAGACGGCCCCAAGATGGCACCCAGGGCTCTTCCCCCCCCCCGCCCCCCTAGATCCGCCACTGCAGACATCACCCAGTGTGGCACTTATTTTCAACAGCTCAACATTCTGGAAGTTTGGGGGCAACACAATGATGTAATAATGTCTCCCCTGACCTCCTGGGCTATCACATTGCTTTACATGCAATAAGCCCACCCCTGGACTGCCTCTGTCCGGTGATCTTTGGTTCACTCCAGGCCTAGTCACTTCCTGTTCTCACTAGGGAGAAATAAAAACATGATTGTCCACAAGATTGCAAGGAGGATGGGCCCCAAATGGGTCAAAGAACCCCAGATGGAGGCTCGGCCAGAATACTGTCACTCCTTTCTGAGGGTAAGACCCAAACTGGCCACACACCAGTTATAACACAACTATACCAGTGTCAGCTGTGTGTCCACATTATGCCTTTGAAGGCGTGGAGGCCAGTGAATGTGATTCTGCATGGGGTGGATAGAGGGATGTTCTTCCCTCTCTCACAATACCAGAACCAGAGGACATCCACTAAAATTGACTGTTGGAAGAGTGAGAACAGAAACAAGGAAATCCTTTTTTACCCAGCAAGTAATTAATCTGTGGAATTCCTTGCCACAGGAGGTTGTGATGGCTTCTGGCCTAGGTGCCTTTAAAAGGGGACTAGACAGATTTCTGGAGGAAAAGTCCATCGCAGGGTACAGTCTGTGATGGGTATGCAACCTCCATACTTTAGAAGTAAGCTACCTCAGAAGGCCAGATGCAGGGGGAGTGGCAATGAGATGCAGGTATCTAGTTGTCTCGTGTGCTCCCTGAGGCATCTGGGGGGCCATTGTGAGATACAGGAAGCTGGACTAGATGGGCCGTTGGCCTGATCCAGTGGGGCCCTTCCTATGTTCTTATGCCCTTCTTCACACAGTCATTTCTACATGTATAAGTACATGAACAAGCCTTACATGCTACCAGTGTCTGGGTGGAGTTATAACCCTGGCTAATGCACACGTAGAAAGCTGAAGGCATACAGAGAGAAAAATATTCCATTTTCTCATCAAAATCGACACCTTGCCAAAACTTGGGAGCATTTTATATTAATCTATCTCCCTGCATCGCTTGTGCTTTTCAGACCTTTAAAGGCACTGTAGATTAAAATATAATTGAAAAATGGGTCTGTTTCTGAGAAATGAAATGTAACCACTACTCCGGGTCTGCTGACTTAATAGAAAAGCTTAACATCATTATAGCTGTATTAATAACAAGATCAGCCAGCTATTAGCAGGAGATGTTCATTCATTGCCTCTCTGTGATTGTTTCCAGCCTGGGCTGACTCCCACCCCCCCACCCCCCAAAAAAAACCCCTTTGGCAAATGAATTCTGTTTGTGCTCATTTTCCATTCAGCTAATTCCCATTAGTAAGATAAACATATGGGTGAAAGATCTTACTTTTCTCTCCCTCTAAACGACTGCCGTTAACTGGATGGCAATGAAAATAACGTTATGCTGCAGAGGACTGAAAGGAAAGATAGAAGAGAATCATGAACCTTGGAGAAATTAGCAGGCTGAGCATAGAAGGTTACATAATCTGACTAATGTGTCTCTGTATTAAAGGGGAGGGAGGGGGGGAAAGCAGCTGAAACATTTAGAACACCTGCTACAAACTGTCATGTAGCGTTTGTTCTTAGTGAACAGTTTTGCTGCCAGAGTCACGGGATAAATGGGCTGTCTCCCAGGCACAAATGATGGAAATTAACACAACGCTGAAGCGATCCAGACTTCTGTGTGTGTGAGTGCAAGCGAGTCAAACCCTGAATGTGACAGAGTATGTCAACAGTTCGTTTCAGAGCAATGGCATTAATAGGTACCTATGGAGTTCCAGTAGCATGCCAAAAATTGAATTTTGGAAGGACCTACATTGTATTTGCACACGTAGGTCACTTCAGGTGCTGAAATGTTCCTGGGAAGTCCACAAGCAGGAGAGAAAGACATACTTCCCTCTCACCACTGCGCCGTACTGCCTCTGACCAGAGGCTGCCTGTGGCCATCGTGACTAGTAGCCATTGATAGACGCATCCTCCATGAATTTGTCTCATCCCCCTTTAATTAAAGTCATCCAAAGCTGTGACCATCACCACATTGTGTGGCTACGAATTCCACAGACTAATTATGTGCTGTGTGTAGAATCAATCAACCAACCAACAGGTACTTATATACCGCTTTTCAACACAAAGTTCACAAAGCGGTTTACAGCCAAATAGTAATAATAATAAAATTAAATGGCTCCTTGTCCCAAAGGGCTCACAATCTAAAAAAAAAAAAAGGCAGACCACTAGCAACAGCCACTAGAAAGACTGCGCAGGGGTGAAGAGGGACAATTACTCTCCCCCTGCTAAATATAAGAGGAACACCACTTGAAAAAGTGCCTCTTGCCCAGTTAGCAGGGCTCCTTTTATCTGTCCTGAATCTCACGCCATTCAGTTTCATGAATGACTCTTGATTCTAGTGTTGTAAGGGAGGAAGAAAAACTTTCCTCTATCCAACCTCTCCACATCGTGCACAATGTTATGTCTCCAGGCCCACCAATCCCATTCCTCCCGCCCAGCCCACAGCACAAAGCACTGCTGACGGAGCATGTATTGCATGTTACAGGAAAGTGACCAGATGGCCTGGGAGAGGTAAGTAGGAATCTTTGCTACTTCCCTATAAGGCAGTGATGGATTTTGGATTTGGAAATCCTTTTGGATTTGCCATGTCAAAACTGCCTAACTTGACTATGTTGGCGTGTCACTCCCCACCTCCAACAAAAGAAAAACAGTTATTTCCATATTCGTTTATTTAAAAAACACAGTCCGATTATGTGTGGGACTATTTATTATATATAAAAATCAAATCATTTAAAAATCATTACAAATTACAAAAAATCAAATCATTACAAAGAAATCCTGTGGTGGTGGTTGGGTGCTGGTGAATACAAGTGTGTCTTCCAAAACGTTGTGGCGTGTCACACATGTCATAGGTTCGCCATCACTGCTATAGGGGGAGCTGGCATAAGTCCAAAGAGACTTAATTTACTAAGGGCAATCCTAACCAACTTTCCAGCAGTGACATAACTGTGCCAATGGGGCATGCGCTGCATCCTGCAGTGGAGTAGTAAGTCAAGGTAAGGGAATGTTTGTTCTCTTACCCCAGAGCTGCATTGCCCTTACCCCGGTGCTGGAAAGTTGGTTAGGATTGCACCCATAGTCCATCAATAGGGTGCTAGAAAAGCAAACTTGGGGACAACACACTGGTAGTAACTAGCCAATCTTAGAAATAATCTTAGAAATGAGGTAGCCTATTTTATGGATGGGGGCACCCTGTGCTATAGGGCTTGTGCTTACCTTAGCCCATAACAAGGTGGCTCTAGCATCCACCTTACAATGAATCCTAGATAACAAGACTAGGTTCACCTGATCTTGCACTTGAAGGGATTGGTTGTTATTCCGGCTTGCCAAGATCCAATGTGGACAAGTACCAAGAGTGGCCCAACTGCTCCAGGAGGCCAGTGACTTGGGGTATGGGATAAGCATAGAAATGGAACACTTCCTTTCTGTTCCTGGAGTCTCTGCAGAGCCAGATGGACACAAGTGACTTGGGATCCATCACCAGATAGTAAGGTTCTGAGGAGCAGCAGTGTCTACAGAACTTTGTGTGACCAAAGGTCTTATCAAGGTCAGGAAATACCCTGGCAGCCAGACCCTAACCTGTGCTGGAACAGGCAGGCCAACTGGCCTGCGCTGTATCCAGTGCGGGTGAGGAGTTGCTGTAGCACAACTAGGAGTACAGGGGTTTGTTTCCCCTTACCCTGTGTCACGTGGCAGCCACCCTAATAGGGCTACTCAGATCTGTGCCCGTGAAATAACTGATGTAAATCTGAGCAGCTTGTGTAAGGCCCACCAAGCCGGGGCTGGGGGTTCGGTTTTGGCCTAGGTCACCCAGCTGGTCCCACCCCCTTCCCTGGGCTGGTCTGCCCACTGGCCCGCCTTCCCTCCCACGCTGATCCACCTCTGATTTTCCCTCCTCTCCCCCTCCCCAAGCTCGCACTGGCCTCCCTCAATTGGAGCTTCCTTACCTTACTATCACAGCACAGAGTCTGGATCTGGCTTGCTCTAAAGGAGGTGTTAATGGGCTTTATGGCACATCTGCGACACTCCTGAACCAGTGCAAGGGACTTGTGCTGGCCGAGAGCAGTGCTTGGGATTGCACTCTGTGTCTACCAAGAGCTTGGACGTCCTGCTGTTTCTCTCATTCCAGAGACAATGAAGGCACCTCTGCTTCAGTGGTGGGATTCAGGGGGTTCGCCCAGGTTCTATAGAATCGGTTGTTAAATGGCCGGGCCCCGCCCACTCGCTTACCTCGGCTGGCTTCGGTTTTTTTTTTTTTTGCTCTGGCTATGATGTCATAGAACCGGTTGTTAATTTATTTGAATCCCACCACTGCTGGTGAAGTGGCTAGATTGGAGCAGTTGTGTGCCCCCTTTCTGAGACTCGCGTCAAAAAGGCTCGTCTGCTTAGGATCAAGTCACAACATTTTTCCCCCCCATGCTCTTCCATTGCCACACTGGAACGTTAGATGAAACCAGCAAGCTTTAGAGGCACACTATCAACATAATCACACCAACTAAAATCGTAGGCAGCTACTATTTTTGGCAGGTCAGATCCTCAACTAGTATAAACAGATCCAACTTAAAATGCTTCAGTGGAGTTATGCTAATCTCGGCCGATCTTCTCTTCTGCAGGAGACAGGCTGTGCCAAAATAAACAGGAAATCAATGGGAGTTGTCAAGCGGATGAAGTAAATACATATGCAATGTGCTAAGCACGCTGTCCGTCTTCATAGAAAGAGTGCGGCACAGTAATCACAAGACACTTTCGGTGGAAACCTGTGGAGAAAAAGGATTGCTGGCCTCTCCTGCATTTACAAATCAATATGCTAGTTAGAATGAGCAGGCAAAGATTGTGATGAGGGTTCTCGATTGCCCTCTCTCCACCGTTTTTGTAAACAAATCACTGCAAATTTTCCTTAAATGCATTCTGCTAATGTCGTTCTGTAAAATACTGCTTTTTATGAGGATGTTCCTCCACATTTGGAGGAATGATGCTTCTGAATACCAGCTGCTGGGAAGGAACCTGGGTGGGGTCTACTTGCCAGCATGTCCCACTTGCGGGTTCTTCCCCCTCCCCCCCCCCGAGGCATCTGGTTAGCCGCTGTGAGCAACAGGATGCTGACCTAAACAGACCTTTGGCCTGAACCAGCAGAAGTGGCTGTTCTGCACATTGGGGCTTGTGGGCAGCGGTGTTATTCTACCGGAACGCTGGGCGGGACATCCGGGTGATCGACAGCCCGCCCGTTGCGTTCCGCAGCGTTCTGCCATTTGCGTAACATACGCAAGCGGTGTAATTGGTTACGCAAATGGCGTAACGCTGCGGAATGCGACGGGCGGGCTGTTGATCACCCGGATGTCCCGCCCAGCGTTCCGGTAGAATAACACCGCTGCTTGTGGGGCACAAGCCCACAGCCCACACCCATGAAAGGGTTCACGGGGATGGATCCAGCTCCACTGGAAGTTGCCACAAACCTGAAACTAGTGCATAAGGAAACATAGAGTCAGATAGTGACTCTGTTTTCTTATACACTAGTTTTAGGTTTGCTTCTCACATGGCAGGCAATGGGATTGCCGCCAACAAGGCCCCCTTTCAATAACCCCCCCTTGTTGGGGAGTAAGCCCAATTAGCTGGTATGGGGGGGGGAAGAGGAGAAGGCTGCATGTGTTACCACAGGGATTCTCTGGGAACGAACCAGGAGGATGGCAATACCTCTTCTAGGAGCTGGAAGGGCTGGACCTGCTCCAGTCCACCAGCCCAGAATGTGTTAATGCAATTTGCACATGTACAGGAGCCCAAAGCAAGTTATTGGCCCAGGGCCTAACACAGTCTGGCTCTGACTCCGACCGACGTGACTCCTCTTATGTTCTTGTGGTGTTGAAGCAAATTATGTTGGACTGAAAGCAGCTTTATGCACAGGTGCCACATCTCTCTAGAGGGAACACGATCCAGTGCTCATTTGGGTGTAGGCAGCGGCATCATGCAGCTGGAATGCTGGGCAGGAGGAATGGGTGAGCGGCAGCCTGCCCGTTATGTACCGTTCCATTTCGCCATCTTCCCCGCCCCCGCGGGGGCGGGGAAGACAGCAAAACAGAGCAGTACGCAACAGGCGGGCTGCCACTCACCCGTTCCTCCTGCCCAGCGTTCCGGCTGCATGACGCCGCTGGGTGTAGGACTTCATTATGTGCATAACGGCTCACATAACGTTGTAACAATCAAACCCTAAATTGGGCTGGAGCAGGCCGGCCGGCCGACCTGCGCTGCATCCTAACCAGGTTAGGAGGCAGCAGTGGCTTAACGTGGGGCAAGAGGACAGACAGAAGCCACAGGCAGCCCGATGGGGCTACTCGGACCCGCGCCTGCTATTTAGCTGGTTTAAGTCTGATCAGGCTCCAGCTGCCCAAATGGGGGCCGCGCAGGCTGGGGACAGGGGGTTAGATCTGGCATAACGTTCGGATCCAGATTCCTTCCCCCAGGCCGCACTGCCCATGGGAACGCCCTCTCTCTGCCCCCCCACCCCATTCCACCTCCTTCCCGCCTCCCTTGGAAGCAAGACTCCACATTAGCAATTTCCAACCTTTTTCATCTCACGGCACACTTGTCAAGGCGCTAAAATTGTCAAGACACACCATCAGCTCTTTGACAGCTGATAAGGCATGCTGGGGGGGGGGGGCTCGCATCTCCCAATGGCCGTACTAATAAATGACCCTCCCCAAACTCCCGTGGCATAACTTTAGATCATTCAAGGCATATCAGTGTGTCACAGCCCAGTGGTTGAAAATAGCTGCTCTAGATCTAGCCATTTGCCAAGCCCAAATTCATTTTTATTATTAATTTTACAAATTCTGGGTTCAATCCTCAGCCTGTTATTCCTCCCAGTACATGTATAGCGCCAGCTAAAAGTGTCATGAATTTAACTTACTTAACATGCATAGGATTGGGCTGTAAAATGATGTGAATCTGGAAAAAAAATGAACAAAAAATGGGAGCCACTTTTTTGTTGCTTATAAAAAAAGAACGCAGAACAAGGTTTCTCAGTTCTGGTGTTTGCACCAGAACTTTGTGTTCTGCCCTGGTTAGCTCAAAATTTGGTGTCTTCTGTTGGGTTATTGTTGTTTTTAAAGGTCTGCTATTCTGCAATCTAGTTATCCTATTCACCTAGGAACAGAGTGTGGTCTTCCACAATCTTGTCCTGTTCAAATCCCATTGCCTTAACAAGCACAGCACAGATGGGCACTTTCCAGTGCGATTTCATACAGATAGATTTTACTCATTGCATATACATTAAAGTCAGGTGCAGATGCGCAGGGAATGCGCAGTATGTGCATTATGTGCAGTATGATATACTGCGGCTACATGAGGATATGTATAACCCCTATAAACTTCAGAGGTGAATTGCAACAGAGAAGAAATGTTTCTTGCCTCCAGCCAAAAGGCTGTCATACCTGACTCTGCATAATACAGATGGCTCCAGCACAACATAAAAAAGCTATTATAGCAAGCAACCTTCCTCTGTTTTCTAATAAATGCATCCCAGCAACAGAAGGGGGACAGTATAAATAATGCAAAATGGGGGAGAAGGTGGAATATTGTCCACAGGAGGAACTTCTCCCATCTCCTGTGAACATATTCTAAGATTTATTGGGCAATGAAACTGGGCCGGTATTCACTGAAAATATTAAAAAGCAATTGTCTGGTTTTCATGCACCAATAACTCATAGGCTGTCAGAGATCCTTCCAAATCAGCTCTGATGCTCAGAAAAGGCCAACTTCTCCTTCTTGACAGGTTTTGTTGGGAAGAGGGTGGGGTCAAAGAGCATATACAATGCTATACTCTATATGAATAGAATATTAGTCGAGAGGGTTAATGCCTCCGTTTGCCTGAAGATAAGAGCTGAAGATCTGAAGGTCGCCAGTTCGGGACTACCAGAAGTCTCTGTGAGCGGCAGACCTTGTAAATTGCGACTGATTAACAGCTGAGCTGTCTTCGGCTGTCTTGTGTGAGGGGGAGTTGTGCCGAAGTTCAGCCGCTTCTCTGGTGGGAGCAGGGAAGACGCTTATCAGCCAGCAAGAAGACGAATGGGTGGCCAGAAAGAAGGACTAAATCCAGAAAGATCCATCTGTATGTGTGTAGTTCTTGGAAGATAGAACGTTTCTGTAAAAATTGTAAAAACCTTCGGGTTTCTGAATAAAGTCTGCCTATGTAAACCGCCTTGAGTTATAGTCATTAGAGAAATCTGGTGACCTAACAAAGGCAGTATATAAATCCAAGTATTATTATTATTGTAAAAACCCCTACCAGGGTTTATGATAACCTGCCACTGTAAACTGTCTTGAATAAGTCTGATGATGAAAATCTGATGAGAAAGGTGGTGTATAAAAAAATAAATTAAATAAAGCCATCTCCCAAACAGAGTAGAGGAAGGGGGGAAAGCTAGGCTACTAGGCGACACACCCAGCATAATTCTCTCTACCTGGAGGAATGTCACTCTGAGGGCGCAATCCTAACCTGGAGTTAGGCCAGCAAAGTTTGGCTAGTACAAGGGCCACCGTAAAGAACATTTGGACCACTCTCGGGGAGGATGGTGCACATCAGGCATCAGACCTTGAGCAGGCCCTGTAGCTGCCAGACCTGGGTGGTGCCACATCTCAAAAAAGACATAGTGGAGCTGGAAAAGGTGCAGAAGAGAGCAACAAAAATGATTACGGGGCTGGAGCACCTCCCTTATGAAGAAAGACTGCAGCACTTGGGGCTCTTCAGTCTAGAAAAAAGGCGCCTGAGGGGGGACATGATTGAAGCATACAAAATTATGCATGGAAGCAGCGGTGTTATTCTGCTGGAACGCTGGGCGGGACATCCGGGTGATCGACAGCCCGCCTGTCGCGTTCCCCAGAGTTACGCCGTTTGCGTAACCAATTACGCCGCTTGCGTACGTTACGCAAATGGCATAACACAGGGGAACGCGACGGGCGGGCTGTCGATCACCCGGATGTCCCGCCCAGCGTTCCGGCAGAATAACACCGCTGCATGGGAGGGATAAATAGAGGGATGTTCTTTTCCCTCTCTCACAATACCAGGGACATCCACTAAAATTGAGGGTTGGGAGAGTTAAAACAGATAAAAGGAAATACTTTTTTACCCAGCGGGTACTTAATCTGAGGAACTCTTTGCCACAGGAGGTGGTGATGGCATCTGGTCTTGATGCCTTTAAGAGGGGATTGGATGGATTTCTGGAGGAAAGGTCCATCATGGGCTATAGGCCATGATGGATTGTGCAACCTCCTTACAAAGGTGGTGGGCTACTGGTACCCGGTGCAAGGGAGTGGCAACAGGATGCAAGCATCTTGTTGTCTCATGCCTCCCTGGGGCACCTGGTGGGGCCACTGTGAGATACAGAAGCTGGACTAGATGGGCCTTTGGCCTGGTCCAGCAGGGCTCTTCTTATGTTCTTATGGCGCCCTCTGAGGCATGAACAGGGGAGTGCCAGCAACGCTCAATCTCCTCACACCCATCTGTTTATGACGTTGAGCTCTTATTGCAGTCGTGTCCCCGACAGGCAGAGAATCACATCTAGGAATGTTCCCTGTTGTGGCATTTAGTGAGGTGGCTGGGAAAGCCAGGCTTGCTCTCTGATCCACATGGGTCTGCTTTGGGATAAGTACGATGTGGGTTGATTTGTGCTGCTGCATGTCTCTCAGCAGTGTGTTCTCTGTCCTCCTGAGAACAGAACATTTACATTCCACTGACCTAGTTGTGGGGGGGGGGAGGGAGAAGTACATTAATTTTAAGTCATGGAAAATTCTAACCATTCACAAAGAGGGAGAAAAGCAAAGATGCCTCCTTGCAATGTCCGTGTCACCCTCCCCTGGTCTCCAGGGGAGCAAGGGCAGCGATCCTGCCAGCCAGTGAGCCCAGCTGGAGTGCGTTTCCTCATCAGGGGAGAGTTATAAGAAGCCATGCCTGAGGCTGAAGAGGCAGCATCCTGACCTGGACTAGGCAGAGTGGGAAGAATGGACCGAGCCTTGTTGCAGCAACCTTGACAATGGATGGACTGGCACCAGGGCCCATAAGCAGCGGCGTCATGCAGCCGGGCGTCATGCATGTAGGGCTACCCAAGATGGACAGGTCACAGCAGAGAGTTCTGACTAAACGTGGTCCGCTGGAGAAGGAAGTGGCAACCCACTCCAGTACTCTTGCCAAGAAAACCCCATGGATTACAGAACAAAAAGGCTAAACGATATGACGCTGGAAGATGAGCCCCTCAGGTCGGAAGGTGTCCATTATGCTACTGGGGAAGAGCAGAACACGAGTACTAGTAGCTCCAGAAAGAGTGAAGTAGCTGGGCCAAAACTGAAAGGAAGCTCAGCTGTGGATGTGTCTGGAAGTGAAAGGAAAGTGCGATGCTGCAAAGAACAATACTACATAGGAACCTGGAACGTCAGATCTATGAATCAAGGCAAGCTAGATGTGGTCAAACGTGAGATGTCAAGGCTGAACATCGACATCCTGGGAGTTAGTGAACTAAAGTGGACAGGAATGGGAGAATTTAATTCAGATGACCATTATATTTGCTACTGTGGGCAGGAATCCCTTAGAAGAAATGGAGTAGCCTTCATCGTGAACAAGAGAGTGAGAACAGCAGTACTGGGGTATAACCTCAAAAATGATAGAATGATTTCCATTAGGATCCAAGGCAAACCTTTCAACATCACAGTAATCCAAGTCTACGCCCCAACCACTGGTGCTGATGAGGAAGAAGTTGACCGCTTCTATGAAGACCTAGAACAGCTTCTAGAATTAACACCCAAAAAAGATGTCCTTCTCATCATAGGGGATTGGAATGCTAAAGTAGGCAGTCAAGAGGTAATAGGAATAACAGGCAAGTTTGGTCTTGGAGTACAAAATGAAGCAGGGCAAAGACTGATAGAGTTCTGTCAGGAGAACACATTAGTCATAGCAAACACCCTTTTCCAGCAACACAAACGGCGACTGTACACATGGACTTCACCAGATGGTCTACATCGAAATCAGATTGATTACATTCTTTGCAGCCAAAGATGGAAAAGTTCCATACAGGCAGTCAAAACAAGACCTGGAGCTGACTGTGGCTCAGATCATCAGCTTCTTCTTGCCAAATTCAGGCTTAAACTGAAAAAAGTAGGGAAAACCGCTAGGCCCTCCACGTATGACCTAAATCAGATCCCCTACGAATATACAGTGGAGGTAACAAATAGATTTAGGGGCTTAGATTTGGTAGACAGAGTGCCTGAAGAACTTTGGACGGAGGTCTGTAACATTGTACAGGAGGCAGCAACTAAAACCATCCCAAAGAGGAAGAAATGCAAGAAGGCAAAGTGGCTGTCTGACGAGGCTTTACAAATAGCTGAGGAAAGGAGAGAAGCCAAAAGCAAGGGAGAAAGGGAAAGATATACCCAACTGAATGCAGATTTCCAGAGAACAGCAAGGAGAGATAGGAAGGCCTTTCTAAATGAGCAATGCAAAGAAATAGAGGAAAACAACAGAATGGGGAGGACTAGAGATCTTTTCAAGAAAATTGGAGATGTCAAAGGACAATTTCATGCTAAGGTAGGCACAATAAAGGACAAAAATGGCAAGGACCTAACAGAAGCAGATGAGATTCAGAAGAGGTGGCAAGAATACACAGAGGAACTCTATAAGGCCGATCTCAATGTTCCTGATAACCACAGTGGTACAGTCACTGAGCTCGAACCTGACATCCTGGAGAGTGAAGTCAAGTGGGCTTTAGAAAGCCTCACTAACAACAAAGCTAGTGGAGGTGACAGCATTCCAGCGGAATTACTCAAAATCTTAAAAGATGATGCTGTCCAAGTGCTGCTCTCCATATGCCAGCAAATTTGGAAAACCCAACAGTGGCCACAAGACTGGAAAAGATCAGTTTACATTCCAATCCCAAAGAAGGGCAATGCCAAAGATTGCTCGAACTGTTGTTTGTTTGGATTGTTTGTAGCAGAGTTGGGGGCTTGTGGAC
>JAJKFI010000033.1:2696664-2706951 GCA_029204185.1 Lerista edwardsae
TGCCAGTTTCAGCTAGTTCTGGAGTCTGTAGTGTGAAACTGCAACACGAACTACCGCACCATTGCACTCATTTCACATGCTAGCAAGGTCATGCTCAAAATCCTACAAGCTCGGCTTCAGCAGTATGTGAATCGAGAACTACCAGATGTACAAGCTGGTTTCCGAAGAGGCAGAGGAACTAGAGATCAAATTGCCAACCTTCGCTGGATCATGGAGAAAGCAAGAGAGTTCCAGAAAAACATCTACCTCTGCTTCATTGATTATGCTAAAGCCTTTGATTGTGTGGATCACAACAAACTGTGGCAAGTTCTTGAAGAGATGGGAGTTCCAGACCACCTGATCTGCCTTCTGAGAAACCTTTATGCGGGTCAGGAAGCAACAGTTAGAACTGGACATGGAACAACCGACTGGTTTAAAATTGGGAAAGGAGTACGACAAGGCTGTATATTGTCACCCTGCTTATTTAACTTATACGCAGAGTACATCATGAGGAAGGCAGGGCTGGATGACTCACAAGCTGGAATCAAGATTGCTGGGAGAAACATCAACAACCTCAGATATGCAGACGATACCACTCTAATGGCAGAAAGTGAGGAAGACCTCAAGAACCTTCTGATGAGGGTGAAAGAGGAAAGTGCCAAAATTGGTTTGAAGCTCAACATTAAAAAGACTAAGATCATGGCAACCACTCCCATCACTTCCTGGCAAATAGGAGGGGAAGAAATGGAAGCAGTGACAGACTTTATTTTCCTGGGCTCCAAGATCAGCGCAGATGGTGACTGCAGCCATGAAATTAAAAGACGTTTACTTCTTGGGAAGAAAGCTATGGTGAACCTAGATAGCTTAATCAAAAGCCGAGACATCACCCTGCCAACAAAGGTTCGCATAGTCAAAGCGATGGTTTTCCCAGTAGCCATGTATGGCTGTGAGAGCTGGACCATAAGAAAGGCAGAGCGTCGAAGAATCGATGCTTTTGAATTATGGTGTTGGAGAAGACTCTTGAGAGTCCCCTGGACTGCAAAGAGATCCAATCGGTCAATTCTCCAGGAAGTCAAGCCTGATTGCTCCCTGGAAGGACAAATGCTGAAGCTGAAGTTCCAATACTTTGGCCACCTGATGAGAAGAGAGGACTCTTTAGAAAAGACCCTCATGCTGGGAAAGATTGAAGGCAAAAGGAGAAGGGGGCGACAGAGGATGAGATGGTTAGATAGTGTCACCGAAGCAATGAATATGAAATTGGGCGAACTCAGGAAGCTAGTGGAGGACAGGGAGGCCTGGCGTGCTGTGGTCCATGGGGTCGCGAAGAGTCGGACACGACTTAGCGACTGAACAACAACAACAACAACATGCAGCCGGAACACTGGGCGGGAGGAACGGGTGAGCGGCAGCCCGCCCGTTGCGTACCGCTCCGTTTCGCCGTCTTCCCCGCCCCCGTGTGTGGCAATGGGCGGGCTGCCGCTCACCCGTTCCTCCCGCCCAGCGTTCCGGCTGCATGACGCCGCTGCCCATAAGCAATGTTGGCAGTGTTGGACTGTTGGGAGGTATGCAGTGGGAGTGTTTGGGGCTCTTCAATCTAGAAAAAAGGTGCCCAAAGGGGAGCAAGATGGAGATGTACAAAATTATGCATGGGATGGATTGAGTCGATAGAGGGATATTCTTTTCCCTTTATCACAACACCAGAACCAGGGGACAGCCACTAAAAATGAGTGTTGGGAGAGTTAGAATGGATGAAAAGAAATACTTCTTTACCCAGTGGGTAATTAATCTGTGATACTCCTTGCCACAGGAGGTGATGATGGCATCTGGCCTAGGTGCCTTTCAAAGGGGATTGGACAGATTTCTGGAGGAAAAGTCAATCATGGACTACAGGCCATGATGAGTTGTGCAACCTTGTTACATCAGTAGTAGGCTACTTCAGAATGCCAGATACAGGGGAATGGCAACAGGATGCAGGCATCTTGTCTCATGCGCTCCCTTAGGTGGGCTACTGTGAGATACAGGAAGCTGGACTAGATGGGCCTTTGGCCTGATCCAGCAGGGCACTTCTTATGAGTAGGCAAGCTCCCCGCTGTGGACTTCTGGGATGTGTGCAGATGGGAATATGTTTACTCCCCATGGCGGACTGATAGGAGTGGGGTGAGTGGAGGGGGCAAGCTCCTTGCCGTGGAGATAGAGGAGGTATGGGGGTGGGAGGATGTAATAGTGGAGTCAATGTACTAGTGGGGGGGGTGCTATTGTCCTCCAGATCAAAAACTTGAAGGGGACCTTGAAATGAGGAAACAAATCAGGGCGTTGACCAAGAGAGACAGGATTGTAATCATGGGGGACTTCAATTATCCTCATATCGACTGGGTCAACTGGTGCTCTGGTCCAGAAAGAAAGACCAGATTCTTTGACGTGCTAAATGACTGTGCCTTAGAGCAGATAGTCATGGAACCCACCAGAAGGCAGACGACTCTGGGTTTAATATTGTGTGGTACTTGGGACCTAGTTAGGGATGTAAGTGTTACTAAGCCATTGGGGAACAGTGACCATGCTGCGATGGGTTTTGCCAAGCGTGTCCAAGAGAGAGTGAAGAGCAAACCTGACACCTTTGACTTTCGAAGGGCAGATTCCCCTCAGATGAGGAGGCTAGTTAGAAAGAAATTGAAAGGGAAGGTAAAAAGAGTCCAGTCTCTCCAGGCTGCGTGGAGGCTGTTTAAAATAACAGTAGTAGAGGCCCAGCAGAAGTGTATACCGCAAAGAAAGAAGGGCTCAACTAGGTCCAGGAGGGTGCCTGCATGGCTGACGAACAAAGTGAGACAGGCTGTAAAGAGCAAGGAAGCTTCCTTCTGGAAATGGAAGTCTTGCCCAAATGAGGAGAATAAAAAAGAACATAAACTCTGGCAAAAGACATGTAAGAAGGTGATACGGGAGGCCAAGAAAGAGTTTGAGGAACGCATTGCCAGCAACATAAAGGGGAATAATAAAAGCTTCTTCAAATATGTTAAAAGCAGGAAACCTGCCAGAGAGGCGGTTGACCCGCTGGATGGTGGGGGAGGGAAAGAGGAGATAAAAGGGGACTTGGAGATTGCAGAGAAATTAAATGAATTCTTTGCGTCCGTCTTCACAGCCGAAGAACTTGGGCAGATACTGCTGCCTGAACAGCCCTTCCTAACTAAGAAATTAATTCAGATAATGGTTAATAAGGAAGATGTTTTAGATCAAATTGAAAAATTACATATAAATAAGTCACCAGGCCCAGATGGTATACACCCAAGAGTTACTAAGGAACTAATGAATGAAGTGGCTGACCTCTTAACTAGAGTATGCAACTTGTTCCTTCAAACATGCCAATCTTTAAGAAAGGGAGAAGGGGGGACCCTGGAAACTACAGGCCGGTCAGCCTAACGTCTGTTCCAGGTAAGATGGTGGAAAGCCTCATCAAAGATAAAATCCTAAAACACGTAGAGAAACAAGTACTGCTGAAGGAAAGTCAGCATGGCTTCTGTAAGGGTAAGTCTTGCCTCACGAAACTTTTGGAATTCTTTGAAAATGTCAACAGGCACTTGGATGTGGGAGAACCGGTGGATATCATATACCTGGATTTTCAGAAGGCGTTTGACACAGTCCCCCACCAAAGGCTGCTGAAGAAACTTCACAGTCAGGGAATAAGAGGGCAGGTCCCATTTAACCCGGGCCCAAGCATAACAGTCTGCTTGCTAAAAAGTAAGCCCAACCTTTAAAGGGAGCACCTGAAATGCAAAAGCCCTGAATGGATAGTGTGTTCATGTCAATCCACTGACGGATTCCTTCATCTGCATGCAGAGTTGTGAACGTCAAAAATGCACCCTTGACTTGCCAACTCCTCTGCTTCTGGGCACCCAGCCCACTCTTCAGGTTTAGGGTACAGTGCGGTGCGCCTTGATGGGATTGCGTGAGTTGGGGAACAGTTTTAAAATAGGAAGGAATCTGTTTTACTTACATAGGGTAGGTAAAAACTCTAATACTTATTACAGTACTCTAAACAAAATAAAATGGATCTTTGGTCCCAAACTATCCCAATTCACCAACATGGTTTATTTTCATGTTCCGGGGGGTAGGAAGAGGAGGAGGCATGCAGGCATAGAAACAGCTTGGTGGATGAAAAGGACTTAAGTGTGGGGAATGTTTAAGCCTACTTCCTCAAAAAGCTGAGAACATAAATACAAGAAAATGTATAGGGGAGATGTATAATAAGGACTTCCTGCAGTTAGGCTTTCTTCCTTGTCCTCTGACACTTGTAAAATTAATATAGATCGGGCTGAATAGATAGAAAGACATATTTATTTACATGTGGCAATATGTATGAAGAAGGAAAGGAAAATATTGTGGAGCGCCTCCTAAAAGTTGATTAATCACCTTCTAGTAAAGACTCTTCTAAGAAGTCTTAGCACAGCAGTGAAGGACAACTTTATAATTATGAAACTTAAAAGATGAGCAGCCCAATCCTATACTGCATCGGAACAGGCCGGCCGGCAGGCCTACGCTCTGTCCAGTGCAGTGTCTGAATCAGCTGGAGGCCACTTTGGGGTAAGCCCCAGCAACCCCAATAGGGCTTCTTGGACAGGGTTAGCAGATCCAAACTGGGACAGAGTGCCTATCCCTTAACCATTGTATAGAAGAGGGAATTTGGGCAGGTGCAGCGTTTGAAACCCTTCCATGATGAGCTGCACCTGCCCAAATTCCTTCTTCTATAATGGTTAAAGGTATAGGCACTCTGTCCCAGTCTGGGTCTGGTAACTCTATTCTTGGATGAAATCGCGGGCACAAATCCGAGCAGCCTATGTAGGGCTGACAAGTCTGGGACGGGGGTTAGGATTTAGCATAAGTGCCAGATCCACACACCAGCCCCCTCCCTGGGCTGGCCCACCTATGGGCCTGCCCTCCCTCTACCCTCCCCATGCCCCAAAATCAGCGGTGTTATGCTGCCGGAACGCTGGGCGGGACATCCGGGTGATCGACAGCCCGACCGTCGCGTTCCGCAGCGTTACCAATTACGCCGCTTGCGTACGTTACGCAAACGGCAGAACGCGACGGGCGGGCTGTCAATCACCCGGATGTCCCGCCCAGCATTCCGGCAGCAGGCTTGCCCCCTAACTCTCTGAAACTTAACAAGGTTTCAGGAAGAGGCCTTGTCTTTTCCAACTTGGATGTATGAAAGTGGAGAAGCCTTCTGCGTGCAAGGGAGGTGCTCTGCAGTGGAGCTATGGAAATTTCACTTCTCACAGCATCATACGGTCGCGAGGTAGGGATGCATGCACCATATTGTCAGTGGGCCTTGATTTTATCACCAAAAAACACTTTTGGATTTTCTAAAACTGCAGCACTGTCCCTGGGCACGGGTCGGTACACGATGCTGCTAAAAAATAAAAAAGCAGAAAACTCCCCCTACTGGCTGTAGATAGGAAATTTCTGTAGATTTTTTCCTTGTTATTGAATAACGCTCTCCTAAGGGCCTAAGTAAGGGACGTGGTGGTGCAGTGGGTTAAACCCAGTGATGTCATTCGGGGGAACGGACCAGAATGGGCGTTCCGGATCCTAACGGGCTCCATGGCTGGTTCCGGGTTCCCAACAAGTGCCAATCAAAAGTGAGTTCCTGTTCCTAAATCATTTGAATGACACCACTGGTTAAACCGCTGCTACTGGGCTTTCCGACCGGAAGGTTGGGAATTCAAGACCGCGTGACGGAGTGAGCTCCCGTTGCTTGTCCCAGCTCCTCCCAACCTAGCAGTTCGAAAGCACCTAAATGCAAATAGCTAAATAGGGACCACTTTGGTGGGAAGGTAACGGTGTTCCGTGTGCTACGGCGTAGAGTCATGCCGGCCACATGACCACGGAAGCTTGTCCTCGGACAAAACGCTGGCTCTACAGGCTTTGAAACGGAGATGAGCATCGCCCCTGCAGTCGGTCACGACTAGACCATTCAGTCATGGGGAAACCTTTACCTTTTAAGGGCCTAAGTACAGCACAGACTAATAGCTGTTTAACTGGCATTGTCCCTCCACAGGGAAGCCTGGCAACTCTAATTCTTTGAGGGGGGCAGGCATGGTAGCGGAGTGTTTTAATTAGAAAGCAGCTTTTTTGGGGTGGGGAATAGAGAATTGTTTGAAAGTTTCCAACAAGATACAAAAGACAAGCATCCAAATAAATAAACATGAACCTGCCCACCTATGTAGATCAGCAGAAGGAGACCCTTGTCTTAAGTTATCTCCCATCATCTGAAGTTCAGTTGGCGGGGATGAGTGAAAGGACTTTCTTTGTGGTAGCCTAGTCTAAGATGTTGAAATTCCTGCCCTGGGAGATGTGCTTGGCACCCTGCCAAAAGGAATAAAAGTGTATAAAAGGAAATACTACTTTTTACCCAGCGGGTAATTAACCTGTGGAACTCCTTGCCACAGGAGGTGGTGATGGCATTTGGCCTAGGTGCCTTTAAAAAAGGGACTGGACAGATTTCTGGAGGAAAAGTCCGTCGCAGGCTACAGGCCATGATGGGTAGTGCAAACCTCCATACTTTACAAGCTACTTCAGAATGCCAGATGCAGGGGAGTGGCAAAAAGATGCAGGTATCTAGTTGTCTTGTGTGCTCCCTGAGCTGTCTGGTGGGCCACTGTGAGAGACAGGAAGCTGGACTAGAAGGGCCTTTGGCCTAATCCAGTGGGGCTCTTATGTTTAATAGTTACTGAAGCCTTTTCCATCAGGTCTTTGACTGGGCACATTTCTCTGCTGGCCTTTACCTAATCACATTTTATTGTGTTGTAATTTTTTAATCCTTTCTGTTTCTTTTTAAACCTTGTTATCCATCTTGAGCTTTCATCAGAAAGTCGAGGATATCACATTTTAACATAGTGATTTGATTCTCTATTGCACCCTTTTCTTTACAAACTGCTTTTTTAAATTTCCCCTTCTGTGGATGGGACATTTTAACTCAGGGGCATGTGAAGAGTCACAGTTTGAATGCTCATGTTAAAAAAAATGCTCCCCCATGTTCTAAACAAGGGTTGTAATCCTATACACACTTTCCTGAGAGTAACTTGCATTGAACACTATGGGACTGCATTGATTTACTCTGTTAGTGGGGTCAGGATTGGTCTTGCTGGGCTCAAAAAGTGATGGTTGATGCGGGCAGTTAGCCACAACCAGCTGCCAAAAGGGTCTCTCCACTTCTGTCTTTATGCGCTTGAGTTTCATTGTTAGTTCCTTGGTGTGAGACTTAAACAAAAATATATGGGGTGATGAAACCAGGTTGTATTTTGCAGGATTGAATATTTTGCATCTCTGTTGGTGTTTTGCACAATCTCATTTTTTTTTTAATTAACAATGGATTGCCCTGTAGGATTGCACATTGTTTGGTTTTTATTTATTTTTTATCTGATACTAGGAGCATTTTGACACATTATGTTTCGGGGCAGTGTTCTTCAACCTGTGAGTTGGGACCCCAATGGGGTCGCAAAACCTTGATTTGGGGTCCCAGCAACCTTTCAAGGTCTATGAAAGGGAGGGCTTGCATCTAATAATGGCACTGTCTTATCAAAACTGAGCTCATAATCCTGCATAGCCTCTTCTTGTTATCTTGCCCTGCAGTTCCTAAGGTCACCCCGCTTAGATTGCTATCTCAGAGGGTTGTTGTGTGAAGGTGCAAGAAGTAGGGAGAAATGAGACAGGGAGGATGGGAGGCGAAGGAGGCAAATCAGGTTTCAGGCATGGGGAAGGATTGGTGGTGGGTCCCAAGTCTCATACCTTTATTTAAGTATTGGGGTTGTGGCGCTAAAAATGTTAAAGACCACCATTTTAGGGCATTCTTTCAATGCATCCTCAGTGTTCTTACTCAGAGCTAAGTCCCATTCTGTCCAATGAGAAAGTGTACCTAGAATTGCAACCCTAACCTGTGGCAGGTGTTCACCAGAACAAAGTGTGAATAACTACAGAGAAAGCAGGATGCACCATTCATGGACGGAGTGTTTGACTCTCTTCCTAAAGCTGAGATGATTGCTGCAGACACTGATGAAACAGGAGGTTGTGGTGTCACTTGTAGCAATGATTGTAATTCAACAGTCCCAATATGGTCCCTACAGTGCACTCTAGTGGTGTATCATTCTAAAGACAGTCAGAATATCTAGAACACATATAATATTTTGGCTTAACCTTGTTGCTGAGTGTGCTCTTGGACACACCACACATACCTGGGGAAATCAAAGCACATGTGCACAAAGCACATGTGCACAGGCCATTATGCAACTTGGCACAGCCCACTTCAGTGGAACCTGGCATTTGACAAGAATGTGGGAGACAAATTATATGCACAGGAACAAGAAAAACTCCTTATTGTGGGGATAAATTAGCTGAGGGAGAAATCTATACATATAAAAACGGATGTGGGTATGTTTGTGTGTGTGTGTGTATGTATGTATGTATGTATGTATGTATGTATGTATGTATGTATGTATGCGGGTGTGTATGTATGTATGTATGTATGTATGTATGTATGTATGCGGGTGTGTATGTATGTATGTTATGCATAGGCTCGGGAACGCCTGGACTGATCCGCACGAAACTTGGCAGGAATACACCTTGCAGCCTGGAAAGAAACACTGCGGGGGTCAGACCCCCCTACAGCCCCCGTGGGGGTGGGACAGCGAGGGGATTGTATTGGAGTGAAAGTGTGCTGCCACCCTGTGGTCACAAAGGATTCTGCAGGTCATGAGCTGGGATTGCACTCACTGAGCTGATACACAGGAAGAGACCTCAGAAACGAAAGTGAAACTGCTTTGCACTACCTGAGTTGCCCAGGCTGGAAAGAGCATGATCCAGAGAGTTCCAACACCCAGTCGGATCTGAGAGGGACCTATTTCCAGAGGGCTAACTGGGCACCTCTTCCTGTTTCTCATACTTCAGTACTATCCTACCACAGGACCTGCAGACATTGCTCAGTGAGTGTGACCGTTTCATTTCGCTCTTTTGCTTGATTGTGTCCCTGTATTCATTCCTTCTCCTAATAGAGGCTTGGGATAATTTGTCCCCCCCCGGGCAACGCCGGGTCACAAAAAGCTAGTCAATAATAAAATGCAAGCAAGCAGTGATATGCCTATGCCTACAACACACACAGAATCACACAAACACACAACACCCTTGTACAAAAAAAACCATAGTATAGGTGGGACTATGGCCAAGGTGACCTCTGTTTCTGCTGAGGTAGTTTTGTTGACATGAGGCAGGAGCTGAAGGACGAGATAGCTGAGATGCTACACATTCCCATTTTAGGAGTAACACGAGGGGGGGTCAATTGAAAACTAGCCGGGTCAAATTTTGGAGAGGGAAACAAAGGAAAAAACCTGAGAGTGCTTTCCCAGGGACAGTGGCATTGCTAGGGGGTGCAGGGGATGTGGACCACACAAGGTGACACACTAGGAGGTGTATGACACCACTACTGGCCATCTTGTTATATACCATACAATGCGGAGTTTAATGCAGAATGCAATGGAACAAACTGCATTGAAATATCTGTATTCTATTAAAAGCCAAATAACCAGAAAAGGAAAATACAACTGCTTTATGTCACATAAAATGGATTTTCTTAACTCAGAGCTGACCAAGGAGACAGATTGTTTCTGCAATAGGTTTTGTTGTTTCTTTGAAATGCCATCAAAAGCTATGTCCTTCTTCAGTGTCTTGAGTAGCTGTCTAAGGGTGGGATGGGAGTGGCCAGGCGGGTTCTATCCAATCAGGTAACTCTATGACATCATCATAGAGCATCATCGGGCATCATCGTCGGACATCATCGGGCAGAAGATTTAGCCGAGAGGGCAGAAGATTTAGCCGAGAGGGTTAATGCCTCCGTTTGCCCGAAGATAACAACTGAAGATCTCAAGGTCTTGAGCTCGAGACTCCCGGAAGTCTGTGTGAGCGGCAGACCTTGCAAACTGCGGCTGATTAAAAAGCTGAGTTTCAGCTGCCTCGTGGGAAGAGGAGTGTGCTGAACGCAGCTGCGTCTCTGGTGAGAGCAGGGAAGCCTCATCAGCCAGCAGACGACAGACGGGTGGCTAAAGAAAGAAGGCTAAATCCAGAAAGAAAGATCTGTTTGAGTGTGGTTCTTGAAAGATAGAACATTCTGTAAATTGTAAAAACCTTCGGGTTTGTGAAACGTCTGCCTATGTAAACCACCTTGAGTTGTAATCATTAGAGAAATCTAGTGACCTTAAGAAAGGCGGTATATCAATACATGTATTATTATTATTATTATTATTATTATTATTATTATTATTATTATTA
>JAJKFI010000033.1:2706961-2723121 GCA_029204185.1 Lerista edwardsae
TATTATTATTATTATTATTATTATTATTATTATTATTATTATTATTATTATATCTAGGTCACAAGGTCAAGCACAGGGATGCTTATGTGTGCTTCTGTCAGATCTGCTGTGGAATCTAGTGTTGGGTCATGGAAACACACCTGTACTGTCCAGTAAGTGCAGGGACTAAGATTCTTGGGACAAGTAAGTAGCTAGCAAAAAGGGCTGTAATCCTAGCTAGATACATCCAGGGAATTAATTTTGCTTTGTTTTCTGAATTCACACCAAGCCAGCCTGCAAACTTTATCAGTTTAGCTACACATTGGAGTTTTGCGTGCTTTCCTCTTGAGTAGCCTCACACCTTGAGCCTCACACTATGTCTGCTGAACATAACTTGTTATTGTATCCTTTTGATCAAGCCTTTTCCTTGCATCCACCCAGCTGTGTTCAGGCATTTTCCATCAGCTTGCTTGGTGTTCTCTCCCCACCTCCCACTTTTCCATTTTGTTTATTGGTTTTATTTTCAACGTTTATTAAACTAGTTGCATTTTTTATTTTTTGTTTGCATAGTCCATTTTCACAGATAATTTAGTGGATTGTCACATTTGATCTCTTATGGGAAATACTGAGGTTTTGATTTTTAATAAAGAACCCCTTGGACTCAGAGGGTTTTTTTTCCCAGATAGCCCCACTTTGCCTGATTTCTTTAGCCTGGGATAAGATCATAAGAAGAGCCCCACTGGATCAGGCCAAAGGCCCATATAGTTCAGCTTCCTGTATCTCACAGCGGCCCACCAGGTGCCTCAGGGAGCACACAAGTCAACCAGATACCTGCATCTTGTTGCCACTCCCCTGCATCTGGCCTTCTGAGGTAGCTTACTTCTAAAGTAGGGAGCTTGCACCACCCATCATGGCCTGTAGCCTGCGATGGACTTTTCCTCCAGAAATAAAAGTCCCCTTTTATAAAGGCACCTAGGCCTGGTGTCATTGCCACCTCCTCTGGCAAGGAGTTCCACAGATTAATTACCCACTGGGTAAAGAAGTATTTTCTTTTATCTGCTCTAACTCCCTATACTCAATTTTAGTGGATGTCCCCTGGTTCTGGTGCTGTGAGAGAGGGAAAAGAGCATCTATTCACCCTCTCCATCCCATGGAAGCAGATTGAACTACCAATTCCCTCCCCATTCAGCTGCTGAACAGGAAAAGCAGAGAGCAGGAATGGTTATTTGAACCACTACTAACCACCATGCCCCTACTTCTCTTGGTCAGCCTGCCATCTCCCCATACCTTTCCTGACAGTGTTAAAGTTTTTTAAAGTTATTATTATAAACTAGCCTTTTGTTACCCGGCATTGCCCGGGTAACAAATTATCCCAAGCTTCTAGGCACCCCCGGAAACTATGGATTCGACACTAATGTCGGCCATTTTTGAGTATTTTTACATGGCACCCTCTTTGCACCCCCACCCCTAGGGGTACTAGGTGTGTCATACGTACCCCCCACAGTATTTGTCGCCAGACCGTAAGGCATACGTGTACCAAGTCTGGTGTCAATCGCTCCAGGTGTTTGAGCAGGCCATGGTGGACATTTTATTTCACACCCCTTCTCGCCCCTCATGCTGACGGGGGCCGAACCCAGACTCCAACGGTGTCGAGAGCATCGACACTCGTCTTGGCAACCCCAGAAACTATGGATTCAACGCCGATATCGGCCGTTTTCGATCATTTTTACGTGGCGCCCCCTGCGCCCCCTCACCCCCGGGGGGCGCTAGGGGGGCCTGACCCCCACAGTGTTTGTCGCCAGACCACAAGGCATACACCTGCCAAGTTTGGTGTCAATCGCTCCAGGCGTTTCAGCAGGGCATGGTGGGCGTTTTGTTTCACACCCCTTCTTGCCCCCCACGCCGCGGGGGGGCTGAACCCAGACTCAAACGGCATCAGGAGCATCGCTGCTCATCTCGGCGACCCCGAAAACTATGGATTCAACGCAGAGATCGGCCGTTTTCTATCATTTTCATGTGGCACATCCTTCACACTCCCACCCCTGGGGATGCTAGGGGGTTCATACCCCCGCAGTGTTTGTTGCCAGGCCATAAGGCATATGTGTACCGAATTTGGTGCACATCGCTCCAGGTGTTCCGGAGCCTATGCAGAACACACACGCACACACACACACGCACACACCCCGATTTTATACATATAGATTTCTTCTTTGATTATTCATACATAACCAGATGTGATAGTTGTTCCAGATCAGGTCCATCGTGGGCTATAGGCAATGATGGATTGTGCAACCTCCTTACAAAGGTGGTGGGCTACTGGTACTGGGTGCAAGGGAGTGGCAACAGGATGCAACAGGATCTTGTTGTTTCATGCCTCCCTGGGGCACCTGGTGGGCCGCTGTGAGATACAGGAAGCTGGACTAGATGGGCCTTTGGCCTGATCCAGCAGGGCTCTTCTTATGTTCTTATGTTCTTATGTTCTTAATAAGAGTACGATTTTGTGTATTTGCCGTATAAGAGTCCTTTGGGTCCCTGTCCCAACTCTGTGTACCATCATTGAGTGTAATTGGTTCATCCTTGTATTAGCTGGTGAAGAATCACATAGAAAGTAGGATTGTTTGAACCAGTCACTAGAGGGAGTACTGCTAACAGATATGTCCAAGCAGAGAAGTATTACAAGCTTTACGTACCAGGCATGCTCATTCCTAGTAGCTGAATATTGCATAAGTTCAAATTCTGTCCAGGATATGCCTCTTCCCATTAAAGACAAACATTACTCATCTAGAATATTGTGTGTTGTCTCAGTTGCCCATCTTCTAATCTAAAACAAAAATTATAGAACCGAAGATGAAATGGAAGTTGGAGCAGTTCCCTGAAAATGGGGAGAATCAAGAGGTACAGGCAGTGGTGTCATCTGTTAATGAACAGAGGGAACGCTGGGCGGGACTTACGTGTGATTGGCAGCCCGTCCGTTGTGTTCTGCCACCTGCCCGCCCGCCGCGCGGGGTGCCTCTGGTTGGCGCACCCCACCACTGCTCGCCCAGGCACCTGGCGCGCGCCTCCCTGTCCCCCGCGGCGAGCAGGTGCCCCCTCCAAGGCCAGGGCAGCGTGGGCAGGTGGCGGAACGCAATGGACGGGCAGCCAATCAGAGTGTAAGTCCCGCCCAGCGTTCCCTCTATTCATTAACAGATGACACCACTGGGTACAGGTTATTATAGGTGTCACAGAAGACTGCCTTTTCTTTCATTTAGTACAGCACTCTTTCTACCATTAGTCAGCTACATGCTGTTAAAGGCACATGTGCAGGGCCTGAGAGCGCAATCCTAACCTGGAATTAGGCCGGCACAGTTTGGCCGGCACAAGGACCACCGTAAAGTGTTTGGACCACTCTCGGAGTCAGGGAGGATGGTGCACGTCTGGGTGCTGGCCTCGCTGACTTTGAGAGTGGTCCAAACATACTTTACAATGTCCCTTGTGCTGGCCAAGGTTTGCTGGCCTAATTGTGCCAGCCTAACTCCAGGTCAGGATTGCACTCTGATAGTCATAGTTATACCCTCTTACTTCCTCCCATATCTGACAATCAGATACTCCCCTTATGGAGACTCCGTTTGGTTTGCCATCATGAATATCTTATTGTAACTTCCAAGTTAAATTATTCATGTAGTGCATTGTAGGTGGGCTTCCTTTGAAAACTCTCCGAAAACTGGTTACGTTTGGGGTTGGGGATTAGCACATATCTTGCCAGTGCTGCAAAAGCTATACTGATCCATTTCCAACTACAATTGAAGGTACTGCTTCTCACTTTTAAAATACCTGAGCAGTGTGGGATTGAGGTGCCCCAGGGACAATCTTCTCCCACATCAGCCTGAGTTCTTCCCTGCAGCCTCTCCTTCAACGAGATGTTTTGAAATCTAAATAACCGCTACTCTTTTGGAGAAAACTTCATACCTCCTGTCAGAGCACCTTTCACAGCAAAAAAAAAGAAAAAAAAAAGACACCCAATTGAGTGTCACACCCAACACCCAATTTAGTGTATCCATTCTTGGGGAAAGCAACGACAAATCACCCTGTACAACAAACTCTGCCTAGCAAACATCACAATGGACATCACCCCATGAAGCAATAATGACTGGGTGCTTGCACAGGGGATTATTTACTTTCTTCTACATACTCCTGCCAACCTAGCGGTTCGAAAGCACCTAAAAATGCAAGTAGATAAATAGGGACCACTTCGGTGGGAAGGTAACGGCGTTCTGTGCGCTATGGCATATAGTATGCCGGCCACATGACCACTGAAGCTTGTCCTCTGACAAAACGCTGGCTCTACAGGCTTTGAAATGGAGATGAGCACTGCCCCCTACAGTCGGTCACGACTAGACCATTCAGTCATGGGGAAACCTTTACCTTATGCATACTTAGCAGACAGGTCCATTTAACTGTGTGTTGCTGAGCATATAAAGGTAAAGGTTTGCCCACGACCAAATGGTCTAGTTGTGACCAACTGTAGGGGGCGGTGCTCATCTCCATTTCAAAGCCTGTAGAGCCGGCGTTTTGTCCGAGGACAAGCTTCCGTGGTCATGTGGCCAGCATGACTCTACGCCGTAGCGCACAGAATGCCGTTCCCTTCCCACCGAAGTGGTCTCTATTTATCTACTCGCATTTAGGTGCTTTCGAACTGCTAGGTTGGCAGGAGCTGGGACAAGCAACGGGAGCTCACTCCGTCATGCAGTCTTGAACGCCCAACCTTCCGGTCAGAAAGCCCACCGGCAGCGGTTTAACCCGCTGCGCCACCACGTCCCTCTGCATACACAGACACAAATCTTGCATTCTTTATTAAAAAGTAAGAAAAGGTGATTGACATACATTGATATATTCTTCCATTCAAAACAACCCAAAGGAATGCACACACAATGTATGGTTTTTGTCTTAATCATGAATAGATCTATAAACCTGGCTGAGAATCTTCCTCTTTCACTCCCCCTCCCATCCCACAACACTTGAGTTGGTGTCCCTTTAGCTACCGGCCACCTTCCTTCTAGTTCATGCCCTCCACAGGACGTGGCCTATGTCCACTTTTGCCCTTTGCTGAGAACTGATCTAGCTCTGTTTTAAAATATGGCTTTTTTTTTTTCAGCTGCACAAGAAAAACTCAATTGGTGCTGTAGCTCGCATAGAAGCTACCAGGGATGTGAACAGGCCAGTTGACTGCAAAGTTACAAAGTGAGTGGAAGCTTCACCCCAAACCAGAGTTCTTTTTTTTCACCCGGTGCTTTAGAAAAGAAAAAGACGTGGTTACAGCCATGATGATGGGATTTGGTTGGCTTTCATTATGTAGGGCAGTGTTGGCTGTCCTGCATTTCCTCAAATGATTTAACCATAAATTTTCTGTCCATTAGTGAAACCAGTTTCTTTCTTAAAGAAACAGCTGGGTCCTGCCTGCAGCCTGCAAAAGAATGGCATTAGTCACATGCCATCCAACACGTAGCACAATTGAAAAGTTCACCGTATGAGACTGACAGTGGCTATTCATATCAAATCATTCCACCGTCTGCCTGAATGGCAGCCTTCTGAGTAGCAACTGCTCCCCCCCCCCCCCCCCGCACGGTGCTTTTATTGCTCTCAAAATTCAGTTCATAACTTAAAAGCCCAGCTCAGACCAGAACAGGCCGAAAGGCAAAAAGGAGACGGAAGATTGTGAACCTTCTCCCCATCCCACAAAAAACCTCATGATGGAAGAGATTTGCTTCAGGGTTCTAAGTCCCAGCTGATTTGACTGCATGCACTTGCTCTCTCTCTCTCTCTCTCTCTCTCTCTCTCTCTCTCTCTCTCTCCAATTTTACAGACCTTTATTCCGGATGGATCTGTTCTCCCATTCTGTACCTTGATAAATTTCCCTGATTGTATTTTCATTAAAAGGCCAGTGATATTTCACCTGAAATTAATGCTTGCCAAGTCTCACTCTAGGTGAAACTTGAGGTAGGCTAAGGATATGAAGGAATTAAGGGCATTGTTCCTCTAAGGAAATCAGTGGCGTTTCTACGGGGATGACAAAGCTCTAAGTTTTGCAAGAAGCCTTACCTTGCAGTGGAAATCACTCCTCTCCTGCACCGTTTTAGCCAATCCTGACAGGGAACAGCAACATCTTGGCGTTGCTTACTGGCTACAGCAGCAAGGGAGAGGAGGGATTTACAAGACAGGGTAAGGCTTCTTGCAACACTTAGAGCTTTGCCATCCCTGTAGAAACGCCTCTAAAGGAAATACTTTGCTTTTTACCAAAAGTCTTCCGGCGTTCCACCCCAGAAGGCAGCTAACTGGGAAAAGAAACTGTCCATAATCTGATTTTTCCTCTACATGAATTCAATCCCTTCATAGCATAAGATGTTTCAGCCTAATATTAACTGACCACTGATTAGCCCGGCATTTTTTAAAAAAGGTATTAATGCAGGTACTTGTAAAAACTGCGAATGGAAATCTCTATCTTCCTTCCTGTGAGAAAATGGGCATGTCTCTTGTAGGATAATATCTGCTATAGTACATGAATGCATCCACTAAAAATAAAGTGTATTTCCAGTTCATGATTATTATTCTTACCCATTTGCAAATGTATGCAAATGCAGCCAAATAAAATTCGCAGGATTGACTTGAAGCTTATATCCTGTGAACACTTTCTTGAGAGGAGGCTCCACTGAATGCAATGGGAATTACATCTGCGTTAACATGCATAGGATTGCGCTGTAGGATTTCGTTAATCAAATGGCAAAGATGGGTTTGAAATGTGTGGGCAACTTCTGGTGAACTCTCAGGAAGGGATTTTCTGTAGGACAAACATGACTAAGCAGGATTGCTCTGTAAGCTTTCCAAACTCAGAAGTGCAAGCTGAGCTCCTATGACATTAAGTCCCTTTGACATATTAGAGAAATGTCCATTGTCATGGAGGATGTGATGCTCATGGAGGCAGGAAGGGCCCAGATATTGTACACCAAAATATACACCACTTTGCATGGAATAGCAAAATTCTCAACCACTTCCTATTGCATGTGATAGGTTATGGTAAAAGCTCCTGGCACATAGTAAACTAGTACATCAATAAGTAAGATCTAGTAAGTAAGATTTACCCCCTGATATGCTAGTTTACTACATACAGGGAGGGTTTTATGTGGAGCATTCAAAAAATGTGGCTCTACATGTGCTGTCTAAAGTGGTACAGTCCAGACTTCAACCACCACTTTCTGTGAAAGGTATAGAATGCCTCTAAAACTGAATGCCACTTCTTCCAAGACAGTATGCCAATTCATTTTCAGAGTCTTTCCATTTCCTCCTTGCAAATAAATGCATTTGTGAATCTTTCCTAAATTATGATTGCAAGCATAGTAGAGCCTTTGAGGAACACTTTGGAGAGCAAAAATTGCAAGGTGTGAAACACATCCTATACAACCCATGACTTCAGCATTTGTAGATAATATGAGACTAAGGCTGCATGCTTATGCATGCTTGATGGGAGTAAGCAGGATTGAACACAGTGGGATTTACTTCTAAGTAGACCTGCATAGAAGGTGCTGGAAGACCCCTTCTGACGCCACAGTCTGAATGCATGCAAATGTTTTCGGGATTTTTGTGTGGATAAAAACCAGATGCCACTGAAAATTGTTCTTCTAAAAACAACTGCTGTTCATTTACATATGAGACCTTTTCTTCTTTCAGGGAAACAAAGAGGTTTTGAAAGAGGAAGCCTTGAAGCATTTTTTTTAGATTGAGTGCATTTGCTCCCCTGAAATAGGGGTTTTACCCCTTCAAACACTTGCATACCAAAACTCCCAGGAAGCCAGTGGCCAGAAGAGTGACCTGTCAGATAGGACGTGGCTCTACAGCTGGTCCCTGTCTGCATGCTGGGAAGGCATGTGGAGACATTTTTTCCAAGGGCTGTACGACTTTGACAGTCTCACAGTTAAAATGATGTATCATTCTTATGCCTTTCCTCACTGGACACTTCAAAGTGCATTAGAAACTCCAAGAGGAGTGCCCTATTGTTAATTGTTCCTTTCAGATGTACATTGGGATGAACATGGTTAAAGCAGAGAGGAACAAAAGGGTTCCGGTGGTCTCTTAGGGGAAATCCCTGTGCAGCTCAACCTGAGTCTGACCTTGAAAGGGTTTTCTTTATTCGGAAAATTGTGCTCCTCAGTCCATGGCCCCATTGTCATCCAACTGCAGGGGGACAGGGACACCAAAGGGGGGGGGGACTGCTGGCACCGCATCAGAAATGACTCTGTAGCAGCATGGAACATTTTGCTAGTGGCCTCATACCATTACAGTCAATATGTCTGGCCCTGAATAAAATTTGGGTAGATCTGGGTTGCAGCCACAGAAGTGGTTTTTTATATCATCTGCTAATAATTACCCAAAACGTTTGCACAGACAAACAAGATGCTGTGATCCATCATACATGTTTTTCTCTTCAGTACCCCGCTTTTAAGGAGGTGGGGTAGCTCAAAAGCTTGTATCTTGCTAAACTTTGCTTAAATTGCTAAACTTTGCTAAACTTTGCTTAAATTGCTAAACTTTGCTTAAATTGCTCTGGACTGAGGCTCAGCTGAAAAACACTTGCTGCATTGTGTGAATCTGCACTGAAATCTGCCCTGGCCTTCAGTGACTTTTGAGTAATGGCTTCAAGTATTCACCTGTTTGGAAAACACTGCTCTCCCTGTAGATCAGCAATTTTCAACCACTGTGCCGTGGTGTGCCTCAAATGGTCTGCAGGTGTGCCACGGGAGCTTGGGGGAGGATCATTGATAAGTAGGACCATTGGAGGGATGTAAGCCCCCTGCTGGCAGTGTGATGTGCTTTGTCAATTGGGAAAAAACTGGTTGACAATTTTCACACCTTGTGTGCTGTGTAGAGAAGAATGGAGCCCCGAGTGCGCCCATGGCAGGACGACGAAACCGTGCCCCCAGCACGTCGCCCCACCCCCGTGCCTTGCCCAGCCACGCCTCCCTGCGCCTGGAATAGCTCCATTTTGGAGCAGAACAGACATGAGGGAGGGCGGGAGGGCCAAACAGCACGCAGATTAGTCTGCAGACTCTGCGCAATGGCGCCCCGCCGCCCCCAGCACCCATGGCTTGCGCCACCCTGGGCTACACCCTTCCTCCGCCTCTGGTGCTGTGAGATGAAAAAGGTTGAGAATCACTGCTCTAGAGTGGCCTCAATGATATCTGCAAGAAACCAATCCGGTTGGCTATGTACTGCTTTGATATCACATTCACTACATATTTTATCTCATTATTGGCCCAATAATATGCATCCTTCCTCCACCCCTCTGGGTTATGCCAAAAAGGTGTGCTCTGTATCCAGTGGAGGAGCGCAAGCATGAGATGCCTCCATGTTGGTCTTGCTGCTCCAAATGGCTCTGGGCGAGGGGGATGGACAGCTTTTCATGGGTATTCAGGTGTCTGAAAACGTGCCCCCTTTCCAGGAATGCCACTGCAATAATTAGAAACCAAAATGCTACCAGCAGCAGTTATGTCGATAAGGGCACAATCCTAACCTGGAGTTAGGCTGGCACAAAAGACTTGTGTCGCAAATGCATCATAAACCGCATTTGGACCACTGTCAGAGGCAGGGAGGACAGCAAATGTCCATGTGCCAGCCTCCCTGACTCTGAGAATGGGTCACTTTACGGCACATTTAATTCACACAAGGTCTGTTGCTCAAGTGTGCAATATGGCAATGTGCATATACTCCAGGATGTTCAGAAGAGTGATCAGATCAATTGCAATTAATTGCAAAGTCCCTCTTTGCCATGAAAATGAACTTAGTCCCCCAAAAACATTTCCACTGCATTTCAGCCCTGCCACAACAGGAGCAGCTGACATCATGTCAATGATTCCCTCGTTAACACAGGTGTCAGGGTTGACCAGGACAAGGCTGGAGACCACTCTATCATGCTGACTGAGTTAGAATAACAGACTGGAAGCTTTAAAAGGAGGGTGGTGCTTGACATCATTGTTCTTCCTCTGTTCACCATGGTCACCTGCAAGGAAACATGTGCAGCCATCATTGCTTTGCAGAAAAAGGGATTCACAGGCAAGGATATTGCTGCTACTAAGATTGCACCTACACCAACCATTTATCAGATCATCAGGAACTCCAAGGAGAGAGGTTCAATTGTTGTGAAGAAGGTGTCAGGGCACCCCAGAAAGCCCAGCAAGTGCCAGGACCGTCTCCTAAGGGCGATTCAGCTGTGGGATTGAGGCACCACCAGGGCAGCGCTTGCTCAGGAATGGCAGCAGGCAGGTGTGAGTGCATCTGCATGCACGGTGAGGTGAAGGATGTGGAGGATGGCCTGTTGTCAAGAAGGACAGCAAAGAAGCCACTTCTCTCCAGAAAAAATATCAGGGACCGGCTGGCATTCTGCAAAAGGTACAGGGATTGGACTGCTGAGGACTGGGGTAGAGTCATTTTCTCTGATGAATCCCCTTTCCGATTATTTGGGGCATTCAGAACAAACCTTGTCTGTAGGAGAAAAGGTGAGCGCTACCATCGATCCTGTGTTATGCCAACAGTAAAGCATCCCGAGACCATGCATGTGTGGGGTTGCTTCTCAGCCAAGGGAGTGGGCTCACTCACAATTTTGCCTTGAAACACAGCCATGAATAAAGAATGGTACAACAACATCCTCCAAGAGCACCTTCTCCCAACCATCCAAGAACAGTTTGGTGAAGAACAATGCCTTTTCCAGCATGGAGCACCTTGCCATAAGGCAAAAGTGATAACTAAGTGGCTTGGGGTCCAAAACATCGAGATTTTGGGTCCATGGCTGGGAAATTCCCCAGACCTTAATCCCATTGAGAACTTGTGGTCAATCCTCAAGAAACGGGTGAACAAACAAAAGCCCATGAATTCTGACAAACTCCAAGCATTGATTATGCAAGAATGGGCTGCCATCAGTCAGGATGTGGCCCAGAAGTTGACTGACAGCTTGCTAGGGCAAACTGCAGAGGTCTTGAAAAAGAAGGGTCAACTCTGCAAATATTGACTCTTTGCATAAGCTTAATGTAATTGTCAATAAAAGCCTTTGACACTTATGCAAATGCTTGTACTTATACTTCAGTATACCATCGTGACATCTGCACGAAGATCTTCCAACACTGGAGCAGCAGACTTTGTGAGAATTAATCTTTGTGTCAGTCTCAAAACTTTTGACCAGGACTGTACAGCAATATCAAAAGAAGGGTGAAAGAGGGGAAGGGCATTTGAGTGGCAAGGAGTAGAAATTTACTGAGCTTTTGTCTATTGAATGTATATTGTTTAGAAATGAGTATAAAAGACTGGCTGCATCCATCTGAACCTTGCACTTGGTTGGAGAATGTTCTCCTTGTGTCTTGCTTGGTACTTTCAATAAATAGCTGTTTCTGCAACTTCTACTCGGTGTGTTATTGGATCGGGGCATACTGGGTACAACCCCACACTGCCCTCAGGTTTGGGGGGGGGGGCAACAAAGTGATAAGGTATCTTGCTTGTACAAATTCCATAAGCAAAAAGCTTATGGCCAGATGAGCAGGCAAAAAGCTTGGCAGCCTGCCTATAAGAGAGACTAAGAGCAAATGTTCACTTCCTGTTTCCTGCTTCCTCGTTGCTCTTGGTCTCTCTTCTGGGTTGCAGGCTGCCTGCCTACTCAGTTTTTTTCTTTTGTTGCAGTTCTGTAGACCAGTGGTATTCAAACTTTTTAGACTGGGACCTACTTTTTAGAATGGCCCTCGTGTCGGGACCTACCAGAAGTGATGTCATTAACTTGGAAGTGACGTTGTGGCACAAAATGACATCATCAAGCAGGAAGTGCCTAATAAGAAACACAATAAAATGACACTCCTGCAATGCAAATTGGCATTCTTGGACTGCAGCCATTGCACAACCATGAAACATCCCTGACAAAAAGCAGGATAATATGTAAAAATGGTGAACTAAAAACAAAATTTTTAAAAAACCCTCACTTGAAAATTCAAACTATTAACACTCTCAAAAGGAATATAGCAAGGTCTGCATTTTCCAAAATGGCTGCTCCCAGTTTTCCGCAACGCACCTGACATCCGGTCCTGACTCACAGTTTGAATAACACTGCTATACACACGTACCTGGGAATATGCCCCATTGAACATAATGGGACTTGCTTCTAGGAGATATGCCTAGGATTATTGTGTACATGTACTGAATTTTAAAATACTAAGCATTTTAGAATTTGGGGAGTTAGACTGCAGTTAGATCATGCAAATAACTTCTAAATGTAATATTTTCTAGACTGTAGTAATATGTGATTTTGGCAATAATTGCTTTAAGGGGACAGACCTTATGGAAGTGCTTCACTCAAGTAGCTTTCTCACCACCATTCTGTATTTCTCACATTTGTACAAGATAAAACACCTGTGGGATCAATCAGGAGAATAAAACTTCCTCTTACTTGTCCAAAGGCTGCCTGGCATCCAATGGGTCTCTTCGGAAAATAACATGCCTTATGTCACCTGTCCCTTTGAAGGCTTTCAAAAAAAAAATAGTCATAAGAACATAAGAAGAACCCTGCTGGATCAAAGGCCCATCTAGTCCAGCTACCTGTATCTCACAGTGGCCCACCAGGTGCCTCAAGGAGCACATGAGACAACAAGATGCTTGCATTCTGTTGCCACTCCCTTGCACTTGGCCTTCTGAAGTAGCCTACTGCTAACCTAAGGAGGTTGCACAACCCATCATGGCCTAAGGAGGTTGCACAACCCATCATGGCGATGGACCTTTCTTCCAGAAATCTGTCCAATCCCCTTTTCAAGGCACCTAGGCATTCAGACAAGACTGAATGCTTTAAATATAATGCCTTGGGGGAATGAAGTTGTTGAAGATTGTCTAGAGTTTAGACCCCACAATATACAGGTGTGCCCCGGTATCCACTGATTTGGTATCCACAATTTCAGTTATCCACGAATAACACAGGGGAACACCAAACAAATCTTTGTTGCACTACCTTGTTGCAATAGAACCACCGATGTACTCTTATCTTTAAAAAGGCGTCCCCAGTATCTATGGTTTCAGGTATCTATAGGGGGATCCACAATGGAAACCCAGAGGTTACCAGGGCATACCTGTAACAATTTCAGGCAGAATGAAAGAGCACCAAGGAATGGGGGGGGGGAATCATAGTGCCACTTGAGGGCAGTAGATCTCATGTGCTGATTGCTGCACCAGCTAGATAGGCAGAATTGTGATATCTCAATGCATGAATGAGACAGTGCTGGCAAAAGAAGTGTTTACAGAAAGATTTGTCAGATACTGGAGCACATATTAGGAGGAACCAAGCTTATACAAAAAGAATGGGCTCAAACTAAAATGGAACTACTGGATTGCTGGCACTTAGCATCAAAAAGGGTTGCAAAGAAGCTAATTTCAACTGACCTGGGGAAAGGCTGACAGGGGCTAGGGAGCATCAGATTCAGGATGACTCATTCCCTTGGTTCCATTGTGTAACTATTTCAGGTGCTCTAAGTGGGGATAAGGTTGAATTTAGCAATGAGCATAGAGAAACAAATACAGTGGAAACCACTGGAAATGACCAATGAGTCACAGAAAATGGGACATGCCAGAACCATTTAGACAGCAACACAAATAGTCAATCCTCTTTATATGTGACCTCGCTATCTGGACCTTACTTGTCTGTGAGGGACAGAATTCCAACTTTCCTCATTACCTGCGCCTCTGTCCTCATCCACTATGCAAAGACTTTCCAAAGGCTTCAGGGAACTTCAGAATGGCACCTGCCACTAGTGCTGACCCCTTTAAAATGGCTGGCATAAGCATCCGCCGGCCATTTTTAAGGGGTCCATGCTGGTTGCAGGTGCCATTCTGAAGATCCCTGAAGCCTCTAGAAGGTCTCTGAAAAGATTCAGAGGACTTTTGGCACTTCCTGTGGCACTCTGCTGGCTTCCTGAGGGTCTCTGCTGGATTCTTCTGATGGCAGATAAGGTACCTCTTACATCTAACCCTTTTAATCTGATAGGATCAATGATTTGACCCCTGCTAACAGGGCAAGAGGCACTTTTTCAAGTTGTGTTCATCTTATATTTAGCAGGGGGAGAGTAATTGTCCCTCTTCACCCCTGCGCAGTCTTTCTAGTGGCTGTTGCTGGTGGTCTACCTTTTTTTTTAAGATTGTAGGCCCTTTGGGACAGGGAGCCATTTAACTTTATTATTATTACTATTTGCCTGTAAACCGCTTTGGGAACTTCGTGTTGAAAAGCGGTATATAAGTGCCTGTTGATTGATTGATTTGTTATCTACAAATTTGCTATCCGCATGGATTTCCAGGAACCTAACCTTGGCGAATAATGAAGATTGTAAGTTTTTGTTTTTATATTGTCAGAAGTGTCAAGCTGTACAAAAAACCTGGCAAAACAGTAAAAATCAGGTAGTTATGGTTATACAGAAAGGGTGTACTGGATCAAGACAGAATGGGGGGAGATGGACAGATTAGAGGCAAGCGAAGATGACACACGGAACCAGGTGCTATCCCTCCTGAGCAAGCCAAAATGCCCCTAAACAGCTGGTACAGGACTGAGGAGGCCCATTGTCAGTCAAGGGGCTTACGGAAACGTAAGGGAAAGTATTTTTGCTTTCCTCTTCCAAACCTCCTGATCAGCACAGCCTGTTTTGGTGTGACTGCATGCTATGGCAGAGAACAGAATAGGATTGGGCTCTAAGCGTATATGAAGACAGTTGGTTTGCCACATACTTGCAGCAGAATATGAAGCATCTGAAGGGAAAGTAACCGTATAAAACCTGAGAGTTAAAAGAGCAAACTGGAATAATTGTGTGAGCAAGACTTCCTATGTCTGCAAAATATTGTATAAAAGAGTAACTGCCCAATTCTAACCCCCACCAACCCACACTGTGCAGCACCGCCAACACAGCATGCGTTGTGTGCTATGATGGGGGAAAGACACACCATCGTACCTGGGAGGCTGCCTGACCATCAACTGGAGCACAATCCTAACCTGGAGTAAAGCACGTTTTGGCCCACTCTCGGAGTCAGGGAGGATGGTGCACATCTGTGTGCTGGTCTCTCTGACTTCGAGAGTGGTCCAAAACTCGCTATATGGTACCCCTTGTGCCAGCCAACGTTGCTGGCCTAACTGTGCCCGCCTAACTCCAGGTTAGGATTGCACTCTTGGTCTCTTGGGACCAACGTCAGCTATTTAACTGGCAGAAGTCTAAGGACACTCAGGATGCAGATCTCAGCTGGGAAAGGGGGATAGGATCCAGCACACGCTGACGCCGCTGTGATCTTCCCCTCCTCCTGCCCTCCGTGCTTCCCACCCCATTCTTTTCCTAAACTGCCCACAGACCACTCCCTCGGCCACCGTGCCTGCCTCAGTGTAGCACTTGGCAGCATGGAGCCTCCAGCAACCTGCACCGGCAGTTGCATGACAGCAGCATTACGGCAGTGCACTGGGAGTTTTTAAGACGTGGGGTGGCCTACAGAGGGGTCCATGGGCTCCCCGCATCCCCTGGAGGGCTGGCGCAACCCCCGGTAAGCCTGGCAAATCACCTGTTTCCCCCTGGAGCCAGTGCGATCGCTGCAAGTACTCACGAGGCTCCAAACTCTCCCTGAGAGTTTGAAAACCTCTGGTCTAAATTATTAGTTTAATAATCTTAATAATCTTAAGGTTTGGGCCAGAGCCCTTCACCAAGGAGGATCTTGTCTGTAGGGCAGAGCGCAGCTGGATAATATGGTTCTAAAACAAAGTGCTGAGTGGAACCATTGTTTTAAGTCTGCTTCCAGCTGACTGCAGAAAGGCAGGATTAAACAGAGCTAAAGGGATATCGTATGGAAGCAATTCAGCTTCCCGCCACAAGTTGAGAAGGAACGCTCTAAGCAAATCTACAAAAATATTAATCTCTTTTCTGTACTACATCTTCCAGTTGAGGGTCACTGCTGTTGAAAGAAATGCTGAAAAGATGGTGGAAAATCTAATTTTGACAGTGAGACAGTTCCTTATTCAAAGTGTTTTTTAAAGCCGTGGTATTAAAACTTTTCAGATCAGGACCCGCTTTTTAGAATGGCACTCATATTGGGACCCACTAGAAGTGATATCATTAGCCTGGAAGTGATGCTGTGGCAGGAAGTGACATCATCAAGCAGGAAGTGCT
>JAJKFI010000033.1:2723131-2772972 GCA_029204185.1 Lerista edwardsae
AGTGCTGTCACTGTATTATAATAAAATGACAGTTTAATTATAAAAATAAAGTTACCCCTGCTAACTGGGCAAGAGGCACTTTTCCAAGTGGTGTTTCTCTTATGTTTAGCGGGGGGGGGGGAGAGAGAGTAATTGTCCCTCTTCACACCTGCGCAGTCTTTCTAGTGGCTGTTGCTGGTGGTTTGCCTTTTTTTTTTTTTTTAGATTGTGAGCCCTTTGGGACAGGAGCCATTTAATTTTATTATTATCACTATTTGCCAGTAAACCGCTTGGTGAACTTCGTGTTGAAAAGCGGTATATAAGTACCTGTTGATTGATTGATTGACTGACACTAATCTGGCATTCTTGAACTGCAGCAATTAAACAACCATGAAACATCCCTGACAGAAAGCAAGATGAGGACAAAATATGATGTAAAAGCCCTGAACTAAAAACAAATTTTTTTTTAAAAAAAAACAGCAATTGAAAATTCAATACTCACAAAAGGAATATAGCAAGGGTAAGGTCTGCAGCTTCCAAGATGGCTGATCCCAGCTTTCCACAACCCACCAAGTGGGTCCCGACCCACAGTTTGAATAACACTGCTTTAAAGCATATTAGCGCTTTTCTATCTCATTCAGGTGAAAGGTTCAAATTGCAGGATGGAGCTGGGAACTAAGCACAATGAACCGATTGGCATCCCCATATCCCTGCACCTGAATGTGCTGCCAGCGGTGGGGAGGGGAGCGGTCCAGGAAGTCACAGGCAGTGCAGTGTCAGTGGAGCAGCCATGGGTGGAGGCAAGCCTTGTATGTGGCGTTTGGCCCACCTGCCCCTGCGCTGAAAGTGAAATGGAGCATGGCGTCGTGGGGATGAGTGGCAGGGAGCCAGCACAGGGGGGTGACTGTCATCAACCCAGCCAGGGCAGAGCCTTGGCTGACTGCCAGCAGAGCGTGATGCAATCTTTGAATTTGCTCAGGTTACTACCAGCATCCTCCACTAGCTGCTTTGTTAGCAACTTCCAGATGGCTGCAGTGTCCCCACTCATGCACTTTTTACAGAATTTGCATCCAGTACACCAAGAGATGTACTGGATGCAACCTATGGTTTATATTTTGAGTGCTCCTGAGTCTTCCACACAGCCTCGTCTTCAATTAGAGGACTGTAGCACACCAGAGATCCTATGTCAAACCACTAAATCATCCAACATTTACGATACAAATATTAAGCCAATTTTTGATAGCTTAATATTTTTGGACGTACCTTATTATTAGCTGTCAGGGCGCACACACTAACGGTCCTATGTGCGCTGGATGGTAGTGCAAGTCCTTCAGGTACCACAACAGCAGAGTAGAACAGACTCACAGAAGCAAGGTCCACAAAGGTGTATTAGGTTCAGGCTATTTTATATAGCGAGTAGGGATTCTACGAAGGAATCAGGCAGACATAATACAGGTAGATACACACCATCCACACAGGTAGATGGTAATAGCACACACAGGCAGGCAAGCTGCACCTGTGGGATAAAGTCCAGATACACACCAGGAACAAAGGCCTCTGTTGGCTTCACAGAAGTCTTCCACTGGCTTACTGTCCACGAGTCCTCTTGTCTGTCTGGGTCCAGCTTTCCGGCCACAGCTCCCCAAGCAGATGAATGAATGTAGGACCTCAGCCACGAGCAATCAGCACGAAGCAGGACAATCAGAACAATAGTCCAATAACACGAGCACAGAGCAGATAGCTTACAACCACAGTCTCAGAACGAATCCAAATAAGAACAGAATGCAGAAGGAATGAACGAGAGAGAGAGACTGGGCTTTTCACATGGCTAAAAGCCACTCCAACATTAATTGCTCTCAGGTGGTGCTGAACACACCTGCAGGCAGCTAAGAGAGTGACACACTCCCTTAAAGGCACAAAATTACTTTGCCAGCTGTTTCACAGCAGCCTGATACTCCTCCTAATTTTTTGTCTTTTAGGAGCTGGTTGATATTTCATACGTTAACAATTGTTGACATTTAGTACACATATCACACACATTGGTATACAGTATTGCATTCCCCTAATTGGCTCCCTGATCTTTGCTGGCCTTGGCCTGCTCGGCCCTTGCCTCTGCTTCCCACTCATCCAACAGATAATCCATGTTGGGCAAACCAGGGCAATATGTTTCCATCATAAGCTTGTAAGTCCACACCGGCATATTGAACAAATGATCCAGGTCCTTATCTGGGTCTATTTCAAATACCCCGTGTACAAATGGCTCACCGGGTGTATATCTCCTAGGGGTTTCCCAAGGTTTTTTCTCTGTGACCTCCTCACTGGTGGACCTGTTGAACTTGGGCCTGCCTCTTCTTGAGGCTGGTCAGGTATTCTAGCCCCTGCCTCCTCCTGAGGCTCCTCTGTGACTATGGCACCTTCACCTTCCTGGGGCTCCCCAGCTATACTGGTGTCTGCCTGGTACGGGACGGCATTAATCCCCGCATGCCACTGACGGTTATTAACCTCTGGAGATAATGGACATGTATGAATGCATGTATGAATAACTGAGCAAAGGGTAAACAAACAAAAAAAACGTTGATGTTAGAGCTTCAACTTTGAATGCTAAATAAAATCTGGATTCATCCTCCAAAAGCATCAAATACATTTGTGTTTAAAACATTTTACTTCGAACAGGCAGGCTGTTTGGCTTGTACCAAATCCAGCCCATTAGGAGGCAGTTGTGGCGCAACTCAGAGTTAGAGGATGAAATTGCTGGCACAAATCTGAACAGCCAATATAGGGCTGACTGGGCCAGAGTTTAGAATCTGACCTAAGTGCCTGATCCTGGCTCCGCCCCTCTTACTGGGCTGGCCTGCCCACAGGCCTGCTTGCCCCAATCCACCTTCCCTACACCCTCCTCCTGCCCCCCACCCCCCAACAGCCTCCCAAGGCGAACCTTACCTGGCTCTGGATGAGGTGCAGGGAGGCTGTCGCATGTCTATGAGCCAACATCTCTGAATGTGGCACAAATGTTCTTTACAGTGTGTTTTGACACTCATAGGCTGGCGCAAGGGACTTGTTCTGGCCTATGGGGGGGGGGGGCTAGGCTTGCGGCCTTAGCTGTCGCTGCTACACTTGCTAGTTTTTACACCATCTTGAAAAGAAAAAAGGCATACCATAGCTAATTCTGTCTAAATGTTTAGATTTTAAGAAATTTCTGAAAATTAACCATTTAGTCCTGAGCTGCTTGGCCACCCATGTGAGCAGCGGAAGTCAAGCAACTACCACTGCATCCTGCAGCAGCCAGGCAGCCACAGGAAGCTCTGCGGGAGAAGTCTGTCCCCTTGTCCTCTGTGGGAAAAGCTTGTCATCTCATCCACTCAGCCCCAACGCTGGCCAGAGAAGCACTGCCAGGGTGAACTGAGTGGAGGGGAGTGGGGTTGGGCCAATTAGTGTACCGTTGCAATTACCCCATCACCACCACCAGCTCCTGTGCCAGTGGGACGGACCATTGTTGTGCCAGCATCATGAACATATGCTGAACATACAGTGACATATCTCGAGAATAAGACATGTGGCACTAATGTCTGGAATTCCCAAAGTCTTATGTGGATTTCTCCTGAATTGGTAGACACTGACTCCAAATACCAAGCATAGCTGCAGTCTTCTATAGTAGGTGTTCCCAAAGTGTGCATTGCAGTGCATTAGGGCAGAATAGCACACTCACGGGCCCCAGGGGCACTGCGGGATGTCCCCCATGACCCCTCCTACCTGTTTCTCCAGGTGCCTCCATCTCAGATCTTGCTAAATGGTGCCCGTCTGTGCTGGGCAGAAGAGACTGCAGGGACATCATGACCCAGGTAAGTTTGGGAACCACTGATCTAAGTGAATACATCTAAAAAGTGATAGAAATAGCCGCGTCTCATAGATATATGGCAACCTTTAAGCATTCAAAGTATATATTTGTTGGAAAAGGGGATGTGTTCTAACAATCTGAGCTATTCCCCCGACAGGTGAAAGATTTCAGGTATCTGAACAATAAACTGCAGAGTCCTGCAGGCAACGTATCCTTAGCATCACAACCATCTGCAAAATCCACTCTTACTTCTGAAGAACTTTCAGTGACATTAGTGAGAGCGGCTACATATGGCTGCTTATTAATTTTTTTTCCACTTCCAATATTCTCCAAATACATGATTTCAATGCGTACTTGTTGAGAAGGCTGGTGTTCTTTTTTAAAAAAAAGAAATTACTGACAGTCTAGTGACCTGGAGTATTAATGGCTCTTATTTGTTGATTGGAATCAGTATTTGACAGTGCGTATGTAGCATCTCAAAAGCGTTAAGTAGTGTTTGTGCTGAGACTGGAAACAGTCAGATTCGTGATTGCTCTAGCCTTGGGTTGTGTTGATCCTGGCAGTGCAGCATCGCAAGCAGTCTTTGGTCCTGAATATCTAACATTTCTGAAATTCACTCAGGGCAACTTTTCTCCTCCTTTCCTATTCTTAAAGATCTCTGTGGGGATAACACACAGTGTGGGACTCCTCTAGCTTTAGAATGCTATTAAGTTATTGCCACCCCTAAGGACAACCCCGCAAGGAGGATGAGGACTCACATAATTCTGAATCAATAAAGGAAGCAGCTCAATTAGCATTTCACATGCTTTTCTTCCCTCTCTTCTTACCTTCCCTGCAGTGGGCATGCTTTCCCCTTAAAGGATTGTCCTGTTTCTGCTCCTTGCCAGCGTTGGCAGGGTGACAGTAGTCGAGTGTGCAAACTTGTGCTATTGTCCTTGGGCCAGGGGGAGTCATGGAGACCCACTAATATGACACAGGAAAATGTTTGCTGATGGCAATTCTATGGGCTTTGTCTAACTCTTTCTCCATCATGACGACTCGATTTAAGTCTCTAACTGTTTGACTACAGATGCAAGAGTACTATCCAACTCCATCCTTTTGTCCCGGCGGTTTGAATGGGTAATTCAGCTTTTGTGTGGCTCAATTGAGGGGGCAAACATAAAGACAAGATTCTTGAGCGCTCAAGCTCCTTTTCCATGGATATCTGCACATCTCTTTAGAGATTTGTTCCTTTCCTACCTTTTTCTGACATCACCCTCCCTTTAAGGGAAAAAAAAAGGCCCCGATCAGGAACAGTTAAAAAGTAGGCTAGCCTGGTCTTCCAAACTAGCATTGTCCAGTGTTACTCAAGCATGGTTACTGCCAGCCTTCAGACAGCTTTGGAGTAGTTTAGAGAAAAGAGCCTCTAAACTTTTTTTTACTCATCCTCAGCATATCATGTTTGATTGCGTTCAAGAAAAAGGGAGGAGGGGACTGGAAGGGGGAAAAATGGTAGGAATCAGAGGGAAATGATCGTATTTATTAGCTGTCTTTCTGTGGCTGTCCCCATGGTGACAATTTGTGATGGCAAAGAATGTGAGAACAGGGAGCCTAATGCCTGATTGGGATGCTTTGTATTTGGCAAAGTGGCTTCTGATTGGCCTGAGAAAGCCTCCTAACTAGAAGGACTTGATATTCATTCAGCTTACTCAAGTGCTGCAAAACACTCACAGGGTCCGGCTGCTTCTCTAAAGGTTGGTAGTGTCTAACCTATGTAACAAGATTAGCTGGTGAACATCTTCTTCTCTACCATGGAGTTACAGTAACACTCAATATTTGTGAGACAATATAGTCTGGGGGGATATAGGTGTTTGGCTGCAGTGCCATGAATGCAATGCATAGATTTCTACTCAAGGGTTAATTGTAACCTGTCTAACAAGATTAACTAGTGGGGGCAAAGTAATAACAAATTATGCTTGTAGGATTGGAAGGAATATGTTGGGGGATGGATGGGGTTATGAGTGTATGAATGGTGCCGTATGCATTTTCTAATTGTGAGTTTGTTGTAAAATTGCAAGGAAATGTGTGCATACAGAAGAGGTTTTAGCGGTCTTGGTCTCAGAGAAAATGAAAGACAACCATGTCAGACAATACCTATATCTGAACAAGCAAGTTATTGGGAGCAAATGCTTGTCCATTCAACTGAAGGAATTGTCTCCTTTGAGTACAGTGTAATTCTGAATATGCACAAGTGAAGGAGAGAATGTGTGATGTAATTGTGAGGGTATGTGGGTATCTATGTGGAGCTAGAACAGCTATGTAGACATTATGTGAAGCTTATCAATACGGTAATATAAGGTCCGCATGGATGTGCATGACACACGCAGGGTTGTGTAAAATGTGAACATAGAAATAGATGTGAGAGGAGTGTATGTAATTTCTTTGGGTATTTTCCCACCTAACAGTAAAAACACCTTTGAGTCTCTGTTGCCCTATTTGTCTGCACATGTGGGTGCTGGTAATGTAGACTAGAATGAAGAAATCCACCATTTAAACATAATTTTCAGTCTAAATAACATATGTATAGCTTTTGAATTAGACACACAGAAAATGCAAATAGTGCTGAAAAGGGTTGCTGCTATACACACATTACCAGCAGGTACATGTTACATACCTGCAGTGTAAACCCACTGAAACTGTCATTTGAAGCAACCAGACACAGCTCTACATCATGTGCTGTTTAAAAAAAGATGTGGCCTTTTCGAACCATGGAATCGCAAAACCCACTCAGAGCCAATTTGCACATTTATGGAAGGCAAATTGCATGCAAGAAACTAACATATGCATTTGTGTCCCTTACACCAACATGCTTAGGACAATGACACCAACGTGTAAAGGCATCTTCCATTGTGCTGTATGGGTAAGCTTCCTTTGAGTTAATTGAAGGGCAGCTGTGGCACACACTGTTAACCTATTATATTAGCATCTGGCTGCAATCCTATACATACTGTCCTGGGAGTAAGACTCATGGAACATAATGGGACTTACTTCTGAGTAGACACGTGTAGGCTTGTGTTACTTGCGCCCACTTGCCCTCAGGAAAAGAAGGTGTGAGGAGGGAGTTGTGGGGTGTGTGTGATGCATGTGCAGGGTGACAAGCCTTCCTTTCTTTACCCCCCCCCATTAAGCATCACCTGTTGTGTCTGCCTGTGTGTCCCCTCAGGCAGGCCGAAGGAGAGGCAGCCTTTCATGGACGGCGCCTTCTGGCCCGTCCTTTCCCCGCGGCGGCTTCCCGAGCTGTGACGAGCGATGGCTTCGGCGGACAGCGAGGTGAAAACCCTCCTCAACTTCGTCAACTTGGCCTCCAGCGACATCAAGGCCGCCCTGGACAAGTCGGCTCCCTGCCGCCGCTCCGTCGACCACAGGAAGTACCTGCAGAAGCAGCTCAAGCGCTTCTCCCAGAAATACTCCCGCTTGCCTCGATGCCACCAGCAGCAGCAGCCGCCGCAGGAGCAGCAGCAGCCCGCCAGGGAGCGGAGGCCCCCCGAGGAACGGGCGCGAGGCCTGAGCGCCGCCGACGGCGCGGCGGAGCAACCTGGAGGCCGAGGCGGCGGCAGCAGCGACAAGGCCTGCAAGGCCGCGGAGCCGGGCGAGCAGCAGCAGACGCCCCCCGAGGCGCCCGCCAGGCCCGACCAGGTGCCCATGAGGAAGAGGCAGCTGCCCGCCTCCTTCTGGGAAGAGCCCCGGCCGGCTCCGGGCCCGCTAGGCGTGGGGGCCTTCACAGCGGCCGCGCCCACGGACCTGCCCCTTTATGAGGGAAAGAAGAGCAAAAAAGGCCTCGACGGCGGCGGCGGGGCCTGCGCGGCGCCCGAGAGCCCGCCTGCCGGGCCGGACACGGAGGCCGTCCAGGTGCTGAGCGCCTGGAGCTGCTGTCCATTTCAGTACCACGGACCACAGGCCTCCCCCGCCGGCGTCTACCCGCCGCCCCTCGCCGCCCTCCCGCCAGCCGCCCCCTTCCCGGGCTTGGGGCTGTGGAGGAAAAACGCGGCCTCCCCGACCGAGGGCGAGGCCTTCTGCAAGCCCGGCGGCGGCGTGGCGGCGGCGGCGCAGAAGGTGCACCGGCCCGTGGTGTGGAAGCCCATCCCCACCAAGCCCGCCGCGCCGCCCCCCATCTTCAGCGTCTTCGGGTACATCTAGGGTCCGGCTTGCGAGGGCACCAAGGCGGCGGCACCGCGCCACCCCTCGCCCTGCCTGCCCGGGCCGCCCGCGTGGGCCTCGTTCCACCTTCACAGGCTGAGGGAGCAGCTGCTGCTGGCCCTTCCCCTCCGCCTGATGCGGGGCCTCCTCGCTCGTGGGAATGCGCCGCAGGAATAGCGAAAAGGAGGGCCCCGATCGCGGCCCCGGGAATAAACACGCTCTGGAGGAGCCTGCCTGAGTTGGCCGCAGAGGGCCAAGGACGCCAGGAGGAATCGTGGTCAGGCGTGAAGAAGCTATTCAGGAAGAGGCTTCCCTTTGCCTGGACCGTTACAGAAAGGGACAGAAAGGAGTGCGAGACAGGCTTTTGTGAACAAGAACGTGTAAATATTAAGAAGGTTGATGCAGAAAAAAATAAAGCTAAAGGATTGTTTTATTTGAGCCGCCAGTTGCCTTCAGCTGGAAAAGCATGTGCTTTTTGGCAGCAAAAGAGAATTCCTGTAGCCTACCTAAAAAAATGCAATGGCTCTTTTCATTGACCTCAGTGTAGCTGCTGTCTTGGCAGAAGGTTGGGCAAGGAAGATGACCTGGTGCTTTTGCATATATACAAGTAGTATATGATGCTGTGTCTTGAAAGCAAACAGCTTCTCATTGCTGCCCTCTCACATTACATTTGCTTTCCTTAATATGATTGCAGTAGTTGTACAGGATAGCTTGGGGGTCAGGGATTTTTCTTGGGTTGTCAGAGCTCAGTGGCAGAGTACTTGCTTTGCATATATGAGACCGTAGGTTCAGCCCCCCGCATATCCAGTCAAAAGGATCTCAGGTCTGAGAAGAGCTCTGCCTGAGCCCTTGCAAGCTGCTGCCAGTCACAATAGAAGAAGACTGGGCTCAATGGTCAGTGGTCTGACAGTCTGAAGCCATTTCATCCGAGGGGTGGGTGTGATTTACACACCATTATGAAAAGTATCACACCCACCACTTGTACGAACAGCACAATCTTATGCCTGTCTGCTCAGAAATAAGTCCTGTTGAAGTTCAATAGAACTTACTCCCAAGTAAGTGTGCATAAGTTTGCAGCCTAAATTGCACTCTTGGTTCTAGGTACCTTCAAACAATTGAGGTTGCAATCCTAACCTGGAGCTAGGCCAGCACAAGTCCCTTGTTCCATCCTTGGAGTGTCACAAATGCGCCATTAAGTGTGTTTGGACCACTCTCAGAGTCAGAGAGGATGGCACACATCTGTCTGCTGGTCTCTTATGGCACAAAGGACTTGTGCTGGCCAAACTCCAGGTTAGGATTGCACCTTGAAGTTGATGTGCCTGCAAGACAGCAATTGCAAAGAATCTACTGCTAGTAAATGGGACTTGAATATATATATAATTGGCTGGGTTTGGCCTCCGTGCTCAGTGGTATGAACCAGACCTTTTAAACAGTTTACTGACTTGAGAAGGTTGTAGGTGGCGTTGGTGAGATTGGATGTGTTTTAAGAAGGAGGAATGTTTGTTTAAAGGGGATTAGACATAGTTGGAGAGAACAGGAGCACAATCCTAACCAACTTCCCAGTGTCCGGGTCACGACAATGCAGCTCTGAGGTGAGGGAACAAACATTCCTTTCCTTGGAGGCCTCTGTGACTGCTACTTCACTGTAGAATGCAGAACATGCCCCATTGGCACAGATATGTCAGTGTTGGAAAGTTGGTTAAAATTTCACCCTAAGGCCGTGGTGGCTCTTTGGAATCTCCAGATCCATAAGCTGCAAGCTACAGATAATTCAGTTGCTGGGCTGTTGCCACAAGCTTTGTTTGTGGCCTTACTGGACTCACCTGGTTAGCCACTGAGACTGGGGGAAATAGGATGCTGGACTAGGTAGAACTTTAGTGTTCTCCAAGAATGCTAGTACTCTTAATAATAAGCAAGGATTAGGAGTCTAACAGGTGTATGGCCCAGAGGATATTTTGCACTCTGAACACTCTGCATAATCTACTTCTGGATTGTTTTATTCCATACACTGTGAAATGGAGTTAAAGAAAATTCGCATGGGTACCATTTAGAGATGGTGGTGGGCAATCTGTCTTTTCAGAATCAGACCATGTGTGATTATTCTTCCACATCATCTATTTTTCTGGTTATTAAGTGGTATAAAAATTAAGAACAACCAATGCTCATACAACCCAACTGTTTTTGCAAAGTTAATCTCAAATATACCCCAATGTCTGCTTCAAGTATTACCTCCTGACATTGAACTCTCTGCCCCCAAAAACCTGAAACAGTACTCTTGGCAAACACTTGCAGTTCACAAGATTGGGTTGTCTTTATGAGAAGTTAGCTTGACTCTTTTCAGAGACATTTAGAACAGATTTACACTTTTAATTGGTTTTTATTGATTGTTGTCTCCAGATGTAAATTGTGGCAAAAGCAAATAAGAATCAGCTAAACAAAATGATCACCTTCACAAACTCCAGGAACACAGAACTTCATTTGAGCTTCGTGTATTTATAGAAAGCAGACAGCTGATCAGTGAATGTAGCCAGCCATTTTTCACGAGGACATGTTCTGTTTCCAAGTTGTTCTCCATCCAGTGGGTTTATTTACTGCCTCATTCCTCAGTGACTGCACAGGTGTTAAATCCTGTTCTTTCTGCCTGCATCCTTCATGAATTTATATACAGGGGCAAAATAAATGCAATGTGGTATTTCAGGCAGGTTGGGATATAGCTTCTTGCCTCATCACCTGTGATGCATCAGAATTAGGTCTAGGCAACCAGACAGAGGAGTTTTTGTAAGCTGGAAGAGAGCTGACAGTCTTTCTTGTCTGCCCATTTGCCACAATGTTTGGGCATGCTAGTAAAAATGGTTGTGGACTAGTAACATTCATGAAAATATTTGCAAGTGAGAATTAACAGTGGGGTCAATTGCCACCAGAAGCACTGTGAAATGTGCAATTGTGGACTTAGCCAATGGGCCACTCAGGGACAGAGGAGGAGAAGGCCCGCTCCCCCCCCCACTGTTTCCTCACCCTGGTGCACTGCTCCACTCCATCCCCACACCATGCCAGGCTCCATTTCGGAGCCCTGTGATGGTAGTGGAGGGCAGGCCTGCCCAAACCGCTCTCCTTTCCAAGAGGCAAGCCATCTCGTCGCTGCCCTCCTCCTGCTCCAGGAGCACTGCACCCGGGGCTTTTGCCCCCCCCCCCCGTAATGGTAGGTCCACGACTGGAAATATGTATTACTAGTGGCGTTAGTACTACTGGCTGAAAAGCACTGTTATCAAAGCCCATTTGGGGCCTTGCACTGCCAGAACTAGAGTTCTTGTAGCCTCTGTTGGTTGAGTAGGTTGGTGGCAGAGGCGTACTGAGGACAGAGTGGAGGAGGACAGAGTGAGGTTTAGGGAGAGGGGGAGGGAGGGGTAAATGTGTGCCAGATTTTATCCCCTCTTCCTGCCCCTTTTCTCTCCAGGGACATATGGCAGCAAAATGGCTGGCATATGTCCAAAGAGATGCATAGGTGATTGGGCAGCCTACTAGGAAATATGTAAGACATATTTTAATTATTTCTTGCTGGCTCTCTGATTGCTCCCCCTCCCCCGCCGTTGGATGCAGCACATTCTGCCAGCATGACCGCATCAGGGGTATAGGTTTTGGCAGTATCATAAATAGTCACAGCATTTGGAAGGTTATTTTTATTCACATTGAAGGCAAACAATAAAACCTAAAAACACAATCCCTTTATAAATATAATACTGCACACACCCATCATCCCCACCCCAGACCCCACAATTTAGAAAAAAAACCTGTTGTAACAAAACCCCAAAACTCAAAAGTGCATTAGAACCCAAAATAAACTGCACACATGCCAATGGAAATAATACATCAATCGGGGCACTGATTGAATCTCCTGGAAAATTGCTAGAATATTCATAGAATATCTAAGAGATGACAAGGGATTTTCTGTCGTCATCATACATGCCACCATTCTATGTATTGAAAATGCAGGAGTTGTTACAAAATCCTAAGTACTTAATCTTTCAAATTTACAATCACTTCTTTACAGTTGCATTGACTGTTCTATATATAAAAAAGTAGAATTTGTACAGATTTGGTATGATTGGTAAAAACACTTTTGTAGAAAATTCAGTTTCCCTGATGGAGGAAATCAGTAGAGTTGCAGAATGCTGCGCATCTACTGCTGTGCTTGTGGCTCCTCAGAACAAGTTGCTGTTATGGGGATTCGAGTGGGGTCACCTTATGTGCAATAACCCAGGGCTCAAATGGCGCCTGCAGCAGCCTGTTGCAAACCCACTCCAGCAGACTTGTGCATGAGAACCTTTTTCTGTACACTGGATTACTGTTGCTGGATTGGGGCAAATGAGTAAGAGAGGTAGCATGCACTGTGTGCAAATAAACAAACCAACCGTGTAAAAAAAAAAAAAGATGGCGATAAAAATCAAGTGATAGCACAATTGACCGGGGAACTACTCCGCAGATTGTTTCCCCCTCAATTTATGTGCATGCTAGACATGAATCTCCTGAGATTTGCACTATTTTCAGCAATGCAGATCCAACTGCCTCATTGGAGTCATTCTTGATTTATGGATATGTGAATGAGGAATCCAAAATTACAGGTTACCTGGGTATTTATGTTGGGACAGGGGAACAAAAGGAGGGCCTTTGCCCTGCTTCTTTCTCTCCCAAGATCCGGAGTTTCCCAAACAGTAGTAAACTGACCCATCTCCCATATAATGCAAACACTAGACAGTAGGCTCAATAATTAGTAAGTCATTGCTCCATCCACAACCAGTTAGAACATCTCGAAGTTTAGTTAAAGCAATAAAGAAAACTGCAGCTTCATTAATGTAACTATACATGGGAATTCTTTTTACATCATAAAACTGTGCTATGTAATTCTACTTTACCCCTGCATTACAATGTTTTAAAAGCTCAGTCCACAAGGTGTTCTGCACAATGGCGTTCCTACGCAGAAGGTGGGCAAAATCCTGAGTTAAGCAGGAGTCTGAGCTCCAGTGTAACATGGCCTCTCCCCCTCACTTTCAGAGCCATACATAGCTAAAGCTTCCAAGCTGGGTCTCTGAGCCACAAATGGATCTGGAGGCGAGGGGGAGGGGCCATGTTACACAGGAGCTCAGGCTCCTGCCACTCCTAGCATTTTGTGTCCCCCGCTTCCCTGTAGGAACGCAACTGATTCTGCAGTCTGTCTCAAGCATCTCCACCAAACAGTGCCGGGATGCAAAGTTGCATGATCAAAGTTCCAACTTCTAACCCTGCCATGAGTGACACCAATTAAACCATCAAGTAAGGTACACTTCAAAGATGCGTGTAGCCCAAATGTGCTGTGAAGAGGATAAGAAATAGTTGCGCCTGCAGTGTTTTCTCATGGAAAGGTGCTACACAAAGAAAATGCCAATCAGTGAGAGCTACAGATACTAATGGAGAATCTGATGTACTCACCTATGTTAAAACACCATAGCCAGATCACAGAAGGAATTATTTACTATTGCTATTCAGCTACTACTCAATAAGCATAGCATACCAGTTGTTCACCATTAAGAATATTCTGTTTGGACTGTTATCTGTGCATCACCCAGCAAAGAGACAGAGTTCCTAATCCACAACCCACAACAAAAGTATTTGGTCTGGAACTGATGCAGTGCCTATTTGCAATTGTGAAAAATCCTACTTCTATTTTACTTCTCTGGAGTTTTTGTGAAGCAACAGAAGACCTGATTCCTTCTTTCCATCTTCTCTAATTGATGGAAACTACTAACGTTTTTCACTAACAGGGATAACTACTATTGGCTTCAGTGGAACCAGCCTTGGATGTACTACAGAAGCTTAAAACATAGTTCTGCCTGCTCATATTCTAATTTAATAATATACACAATTATTTTCCTATGGGTTAAATCTCTCGGCCCTTACTTGGTAAACTATTGTTATTGGAGTCATTAGTTCTTTTCTAGATCCAACATTAACAACATGACTTATGTGGGAACAAAAAATATTGTGAAAGGCTCAGAGCTTTTACTGCTCAGAAATAAAGTCAAGTACATGGTCATACAGATAGGCCAAATAAATTGGAAGAAAACAAAATGTGAACAAGGTTCACATACCTCCCCACCCCCTTTTTCTTACATAACAAAGGTGTTGCCAAATGAGAGATAACTCGCAGCCAGGAAATTGGATCAACCCAGCACATGAACCTAAACCAAAATCCAACCAAAGCACTGAAACATTATGCTGAATTTTAACTCTCAGTGGAGATTTTTAGATGTTCTGCATAAGATGCCTTTGACCAGGGGATCATCCACAAAATACATTTTCGTCCACATGACCAATCTTGACTGTTCTTGGGGATGCAGCTGTGCAGACAAATGTAATGTAAAAACCAAGAAATGAAAAGAGTTGGCAGTAAGCCTTATGGTAACCAAAACTGGAAAAAGTGTCACTGCTATTGTTAGAGCGCAATCCTAACCTGGAGTTAGGCCAGCATAAGGGACACTGTAAAGTATGTTTGGACCACTCTCGGAGAAGCCAGCACACAGATGTGCACCATCCTCCCTGACTGCAAGAGTGATCCAAATGCGCTTTACGGAGGCCCTTGTGCTGGCAAACTTTGCTGGCCTAACTGTGCTGGACTAACCCCCGGTTAGGATTGTGCCCTTACTATTATTATTATTATTATTATTGAGACCTGAATGATCATTTGGCTCATGCATCCTATTTGACCTTTGTGAATACATACCTATAGACCATCATGACTGCTTATGAGGACACGAAAATAAAACAATCTAAGGTGGACTGGTTCTGTGCTCCCTTTCACCCATGCCGCCTTACAGGCCATGTAGCACAGAGGTGTTTAACAACATTGTGCATTTTTCTTGCAAAATAGCACAGTTCCTTTTGTGTGTTCGCTGTCCTCTATCCTGATTCTCTCACTACACCTCTTTCACATTCTGTCAATGCTGTTAGATTAGCTTTTTCTGTCGCTCCGATTTGCAGGCATCTTTTCCCCCTTCCTTTTCTTCTATAGCAAAGCCAGTCTTTTTCTTACACCATATGAGTCCATCTCCGTCACATGACTGTCCTAGATATGGCTGCCATGCCAAAGAACTACAACTGCCAGGTTCACTGGAGGTCATTGGGTATAGTCATGCTGCAAATAGCAAAGCAGCCTTCTTGGCAGAGGCAAAGTGTCAATCAGCGAAATACGACTCTTCCCAATCACGCTTCGAATTTTGATCCGGCAGAGGTGAGCGAGTGCCCTTGGGGGCTCTGGAAAAAAGAAACCACACTTGGGTCAACAGAGCATTTAAAAGCTGTTCATAGAAGCACATGTTACAACAGCAAGCATGTGCTGCCAACAGAACGGAGGTGATCTTGAGGTTTCAGTGTGCTGAACATGCATTAGCAGATCTTTGTGGCTCGAACATTTCTCCCTGGTATGCCAGCTTTGCAGATGCAGGAAGTCTGCCCATGAACTCCAACCCACCACAGACAGGGCCATATTCATGGCCAGGCCTCTTGACACTTTGGGGCCCCCTCTGACACTAAGCCGGGTATGGCTACTAACCGTTAATATGGCCCTGGGCTGCCTCCTACAAGAAAAAAAGGTTACTTTCCCGCTCCCTCCTTGCACGACTCCCTCTGCTCCTTCCCCCGGTACTGCAGGTCAGACGGGGTCCGTGTGGGGGCTCCACGTCTCCGCAGTTCAGCTCCCCATGGCCAGGGCGGAGGGGCTCAGCTTCCTGCAGGAACCAACAGGCCCCAGCTTGGGCCTTGTGCCCCAACATCGGGGCAGGTTAGCAAGAACAATGACAGGCCCCTAGACTGGCAGGGCCCCTAGGCTTAAGCCTAGTCAGCCTTATGGATAATACAGCCCTACCCACAGAAACTCTTCTCGGTGTCCCCCTGCCATTGGAGGTGTGCCCAAGAGATTTATTGTGGTGCCCATGATACAGAATAGCCTCCCCAAAGAGAGATGCCTGGCTTTGTAATATGTCTGCTTTTAAATGGGCAGCGAAGGTTCCGGCCAGACATATTTGGCTCTGTGAGATTTAGGGTGCAATCCTAACCAACCTTCCAGCATAGCTGTGCCAATGGGGCATGTGCTGCAGCCTGCATTTGGGGAGGGGCAGTCACGGAGGCCTCCTCAAGGTAAGGGAATGTTTGTTCCTTTATCTCAGAGCTGCATTGCCCTTACCCCGGTGCTGGAAAGTTGGTTAGGATTGGGCCCTTATTTTTATCTGCTGTTGTGTGTTTTGATCATGTATTAGTTGATCTGTTATATTTTTTGCACTTAGAAGCTGCCTTGGTTGTAGGAGCGGTAGGTAGGATATAGGGCAGCAGGTTTGGGCTAGGCCAGTGGTTCCCAAACTGTGGGTCAGGACCCACCAGTGAATCATGATCCAATTTCAGGTGGGTCGCGAAGCACCTAGAGCAGCCATATTGAAAATATGGGAAGATGGAATGCTGGAAAGGGAGTGGCTATGTGGTTGTTTTGCTTGTGCCAAGGTTGTACTTAGGCTTTTTTCTTATTAACTTTGCTTTTGGAAAATGGCTGAAAAATAAGCCGACTTATTGCTGCATTCCCAGGAGAGCAGCAAGCTTTGGCGTCACAATGACAACACTTCTGGCCATGACATCATTTCCAGCGGGTCCCAGAGAGACTGTCATCCTAAAAAGTGGGTCCTGATGCTAAAAAGGTTGAGAACCACTGTGCGAGACACTAGGAATTCCTAACTGAAAGATCTGTCCACTCCTGGAACCACCTTTGTGCAGTTCTCTTACTGGAATTTTTCAAGCAGAGCTCCAAGGATGCTGTAGCTGTTGCCTGAACTGAACAGAGTGTCGGACTAGATTACTTCTATGGTCCCTCCCAACTCTCCCATTGTAGAATTCTATAATATGCCAAGAAAGGCTATAATAGAAAATATTTAGCTTTCTGTAACACCAGACTACTATTGAACACACCTGATTATATTCTGTACAGGCCAGAAGATTAAGATTTAATATAAATCTCCTGGGAATAGGACTACTAACACATGGAACAAATACTGTAAGCCAGTGTTATTCAAACTGTGGGTTGGGACCCACTTGGTGGGTCACAACCTGATGTCAGGTGGGCCGTGGAGAGCTGAGAGCAGCCATCTTGGAAACTGCAGACCTTACTCTTGTTATATCCCTTTTGTGAGTGTTGACAGTTTGAATTTTCAAGTAAGGTTTTTTTTTTTATTATTCTTTTTAGTTCAGTGCTTTAACATCATATTTTGTCCTAATCTTGCTTTCTGTCAGGGATGTTTCATGGTTGTACAATTGCTGCAGTCCAAGAATGCCAATTTACGTTTTAGGCATGTCATTTGATCACGTTAGAATGACAACATTTCCTGCTTGATGATTTCACTTCATGCCACAACATTACTTCCAGGTTAATGACATCACTTCCAGTGCGTCCCGACATAAGTGCCATTCTAAAAAGTGGATCCCAGTCTAAAACGTTTGAATACCACTGCTGTAAGCTTTTCTGAGGCCATCAGGTGGATATAAACTGAAATAATTAATGATTGTCTATTTCTGGTTGCCTGCAGCATACTATTAATGGCACAGTAATGTGAACATAGCAGTTCTTAACATCAAGCAACTCATTATATGAACCTACCTGATTTTAGTTTAATGGTAGACCAGCCCTCATAGCTGTCAATATGCTCCTTCAGTCGGGAACAAAGTTGCACATTGCCCACATAATCCAAAAGAACATCGATAATAGGCCCTGCCCAGCGACTTATCTCTGGGGCAGAAACCATTTCGCAAAACTGGAAAAGCAACAAGAAGACATACAAAAATGAATATTGTAAGGGGTCAGCAATTAGAGGTCCCTTGGCCAAATCCATACACCCCCTTCAATAAAAGACAGCTCTCTTGTTGCCAACGTGCAAAAGTCGTGGAGAAAATGGCATGACTATATTTCTTTGAAGGACGTTTCTAGGTGATGAAGTACTGGCTCCTCATTAGACCTTCCAGTAATATTAGTGGGTGACCTAAGCTATACTGGTCATACCAATGTCTTCTCTCAGAGAGCAGCTTAGATGTCCATCTCACTGACTGCTATTTCATGACTAAACTGGGAGACTGACAGCCCGAGGCTATCAAGGGCCAACTGCAGCAGATCTCATGATCCACTGCCATAGGCCCAAACATTGTGGTGTGGCGTGAAGGCTGTGCCACCATCACATGCAACTGAGCCACTGGCAGAAATGGCCAGTGGTACTATGTGCATGCCAGCAGGCACAGATCTGAGTAGCCCCATCAAGGCGGCTGGCACCAGCCCCAGGGTAAGGGGACGTTTTTCGCCCTGTGGAGGCTCCAGCGCAGTCCCAACATGCGTTGGATACAGTGGAGACCAGCCAGTTGGCCTGTTGCAGCGTAGTTTAGGATTGCACCCTTACTTGCACAATCCAATGCCCAGTTTCTGACAAAAGGCAAATGTTAAACTACCAGCCTATAAAACTGTTTTCTGTATTAACAGAAGAATATTCTAGCAAGTTTGCCCTAATAATTAATCTTATAATAACCAGTTGGTTGAACATAAGATCTTTGACTGACTAGCCCTGACAGTAAAATAAGCAACATGAACTGTGCTGATGGAAGAAAACAAAAAAGGAAAAACACTGCGAATGACACTTCTCATTTTCTCGCCCTTTGACATTGCTGAAATGCCATCTAGTGGCATTCAGGTGTATTACCTCTCAAGGTCACATTTCTAATGCAGTACACTCACCTCCAGCTAATGTACTGTATAAGCCAGTGATTCCCAAACTGGGGGTCAGGCCCTCCAAAGTCATCAGCCAATTTCAGATGGGTTGCAAAACACTTAAATTGAAAATATGGGAAGATGGGATGCTGGGAAGGGCTGTGTGGTTATTTTGCTTGTGTCAAGGTTGTAATTAGGATTTTTTCCTTTCTGATTCTCTTTGCTATTGGAAGATGGCTGAGAAATAACCCAGTTTATTGCATTCTCAGGAAAGTGGCATGCTCTGGCCTCACAATGTCGGCACTTTTGGACATGACATCACTTCCAGTGGGTCCCAGACATACTGTCTTTCTAAAAAGTTGGGTCCCGGTGCTAAAAGGTTTGAGAACCACTGGTATAAGCAATTTATGAATTATTTGTCCTGCTCTTCCCACTGGCATGGAGGACTGGTTTACTATTCAGTAATAATAACACTGGTTGACGGTACAGATTTCTTTACTATCCTTACAGTGCAATCCTATGTGCATCTACTCAGAAGTAAGTGCCATAGTATTCACTGAGGCTTTCTTTCTAGTAAGCGTGCATAGGATTGCAGCCTTAGGAACTCACTTGTCTTCACAACAATCCTAAGAAGTAGGTTTGACTGAGAAATGCAGGCTTGCCCAAGGCTACCCACTAAGATTCATGGCTGACCATGAATTTTTATGCAAGAGGAAATGCTGGATGCCTACTAAAAAAAAAGCTGCCTTATGCTGAACCAATAAGAAGTAATCAAACTTTAAAAGATTTAGATATCTACTAGTGATTGGTCACTTCTCATTGACTTTCTCAGAAATCCCTCTACCCATGGGATTATGCTGCCTCTCCCTAGCACCTGGCTTGAGGTAGCCTACATCTAAAAGGACAAGAGCGGCAAGGACCTAACAGAAGCAGATGAGATTAACAAGAGGTGGCAAGAATACACAGAGGAACTACATAAGGCCTTTTGTGCCTTCGGGCACAAAAGGCGGGGTAAAAATCTATTAATAAATAAATAAATAAATAAATAAATAAATAAATAAATAAATAAATAAATAAATGTTCCTGATAACCACAATGGTGCAGTCACTAAGCTCAAACCTGACATCCTGAAGTGTGAGGTCAAGTGGGCTTTAGAAAGCATCACTAACAACAAAGATAGTGGAGGTGACAGCATTCCAACTGAGTTACTCAAAATCTTAAAAGATGATGCTGTCAAAGTGCTGCACTCCATATGCCAGCAAATTTGGAAAACCCAGCTGTGGCCACAAGACTGGAAAAGATCAGTTTACATTCCAATCCCAAAGAAGGGCAATGCCAAAGATTGTTCAAATTACCGCACCATTGCACTCATTTCACATGCTAGCAAGGTGATGCTCAAAATCCTACAAGCTAGGCTTCAGCAGTATGTGAATCGAGAACTACCAGATGTACAAGCTGGTTTCCGAAGAGGCAGAGGAACTAGAGATCAAATTGCCAACATTCTCTGGATCATGGAGAAAGCAAGAGAGTTCCAGAAAAACATCTACTTCTGCTTCATTGACTATGCCAAAGCCTTTGATTGTGTGGATCACAACAAACTGTGGCAAGTTCTTGAAGAGATGGGAGTACCAGACCACCTTATCTGCCTTCTGAGAAACCTGTATGCGGGTCAGGAAGCAACAATTAGAACTGGACATGGAACAACTGATTGGTTTAAAATTGGAAAAGGAGCATGCCAAAGCTGTAATCCTGCTTATTTAACATATGCAGAGTACATCATATGAAAGGCTGGGCTGGATGATTCACAAGGTGGAATCAAGATTGCTGGGAGAAATATCAACAACCTCAGATATGCAGATGATACCACTCTAATGGCAGAAAGTGAGGAAGACCAAAAGAACCTTCTGATGAGGGTGAAAGAGGAAAGTGCAAAAATTGGCTTGAAGCGCAACATTAAAAAAACTAAGATCATGGCAACCACTCCCATCACTTCCTGGCAAATAGAAGGGGAAGACATGGAAGCAGTGACAGAGTTTATTTTCCTAGGCTCCAAGATCACCACAGATGGTGATTGCAACCATGAAATTAAAAGATATTTACTTCTTGGGAGGAAAGCTATGGCGAACCTAGACAACTTAATAAAAAGCCGAGACATTACCCTGCCAACAAAGGTTTGCATAGTCAAAGCGATGGTTTTCCCAGTAGCAATGTATGGCTGTGAGAGCTGGACCGTAAGAAAGGCAGAGCGCCGAAGAATAGATGCTTTTGAATTACGGTGTTGGAGAAGACTCTTGAGAGTCCCCTGGATTGCAAGGAAATCCAATCGGGCAATCCTATAGGAAGTCAAGCCTGATTGCTCCCTGGAAGGACAGATCCTGAAGCTGGAGCTCAAATACTTTGGCCACCTCATGAGAAGAGAGGACTCTTTAGAAAAGATCCTCAATGCTGGGAAAGATTGGAGGCAAAAGGAGACGGGGGCGGCAGAGGATGGGATGGTTAGATAGTGTCACCGAAGCGATGAACATGAAATTGGGCAAACTCCGGAAGCTGGTGGAGGACAGGGGGGCCTGGCGTGCTGTGGTCCATGGGGTTGTGAAGAGTCGGACACGACCTAGCGACTGAACAACAACATCTGAAACCAAGAGGTTGCACATACTCATCACGGCCTGTAGCCTGCGATGGACTTTTCTTCCATGAATCTGTCCAATCCCCTTTTAAAGGCACCTAGGCCACATGCCATCACTATCTCCTGTGGTAAGGAGTTCCACAGATTAATTACCTGCTAAACTAGACCAGGGGGTTCCAAGTGTTTCGGTACAAGAGCCACATCGTAAATGTTACACATTTTCACTGGCCGGAAAACCCAGTTTTATAGATGAATGAATGAAATTTTAAAGCATGAATAATAAGTTTTAGTTGGCTCTTTTTTTTGTAACCAGCATGATGTGATTCAGAACAAAAGAGAAATGTGACATTTACAAAGGAACAGCGCTGTGCTTAAACTGAGAAATGATATATAAGGAGTAAAAAGGTCAAATATTTCAAGTTGCTGCAGTCCGGATAAAATTTTGTGGTGGGCCAGATTTGGCCCCCGGGCCACACTAGACCATCAGCTCATTTAACTGAGTGCTACACTGTCTCTGTGATTACCAGAGGCACTTCAGAACTGAGGCCTTTCCCAGTCCTGCTACTTGACATACTTTAAATTTTCTACCAATGATGTGTTAAAGCAACATTGGTAGAAATGCAATCTCCAGAGCATCATTGGTAGAAAATGGGTAACTTGCGATCAGTGGCGTTTCTACAGGGATGGCTAAGCTCTAAGTTTTGCAAGAAGCCTTATCTTGCAGTAGAAATCACTCCTCTCCTGCACCGTTTTAGCCAATCCTCACAGGGAAAAGCAACATCTTGGCGTTGCTTACTGGCTACAGCAGCAAGGGAGAGGAGGGATTTACATGACAGGGTAAGGCTTCTTGCAAAACTTAGAGCTTTGCCATCCCTGTAGAAACGCCTCTGCTTGCGATCCCGGGGACTAAACAGCATCTTTTCTAAGGAAAGCATTATGTCCATTCTGAGTTATCACCCTTCCCCATGCTTTCCTCCAGGTGGCATCAAACAGCCAAGATGACTTACTTGTACAGGCTTTTGCTCTTTGTCCTCCTGGTTGTCATTATACCTGTCCCTCCTAGGGTTAATGGCAGGGTGTGGACCACATCCGTACTGACAGTCGAAGCAGGAACGAGCATCGCAGCCCAGATCCATCAGGAATTTCAGCAGAGACAGGTACTTCATGGAGAACATGATGGTGGCAGGGAAAGTCGTTGGGTGGCTCACAATGTAGGCATCGATGTTGGCTCCATAATCGAGAAGCAGTTTCATGGTCTTCAAGCAGCCGTGGCGGATGGAGATAAGCAGCGGATTGATGAGGTCGACGTTGGGGTTGGCCCCGGCTTCCAAAAGCAGCTCGGTAGCGTACACGTTGTTGTTGATGACCGCAAAGTAGAGGACACTGCTGCGCCGATCCTCGTAGAGTCGGGCTCGCTCGAAGGAAAGGGTGGCGTTCACATCAAAACCGGCCTCAATCAGCTCCTCCAAGACATCGTCGTGGTTGCGCTCAGCCGCTAAATGCAGGGGACTGATGCCACTGCGCTTGATCCGGGTGCGGCTGGTCACCGGCAGCAGCATTTTCACAATCCTGGCAGAAATGAATCAAAAGCCAGACAGTGACTTTCACCTGCTCTTCCTGCAAGGCTACCCTTGCCTCTGTTGGCATCCAGGAGCCCCGTTGTGCCGGGTGCCACAGAAACATAAAACAGCAGCAAAATTGTTCCTGCCTTCAAATTGTCTATGATTTATGATAAACTTTTGGCAAGGGGAGACAAATGGCCATGATAAACCTGAGCAATGACCTCAATCACTAAGATGATTTTTTTGGCTCATGTTTAAGTGATCACCAAATTTAATGAAAACATTCCTTTAAAAAAAATAGTTTCGTTTCCCCAAAACAGTAAATGTTCACCAAATTTTAGACCACCTGATAATGCTAAAGTGATAGTATAGCCACATATTGAGTTCTCGTCATTTTCTTAAAGTATTTGACAGTAAAAAAATGGTTTTGTCTCCCAAAAATAGTAAATTTTCATAATACAACCTGAACCCAAACCCAAACCCAAACCCTAACCCTAACCCTGCGTTTGGGGCATATAATTTTGTTAGCTAATAATAGTATTGTCGTGTAAATGTCATGTTATATATTTGGTGAATATTTACTAAATTTGGTGAACATTTACTAAATTCAGTATAATCATGGTTTGTTTTCGGACCACAGTGCTAGGGGCTCACAGTTTAATTTGGTAAGCATTTAATTTGTCCCCATTTATTTTCCTAGTGGTTTGAAGGCAGTATAATGGAACGATCATTATCCCACAGGTTACACCATATGCATTTTTTTTCTGACTTGCTATAAACTCAAGTAAAACCGGGTAGAGGGTCAGCATTGGATTCAAATATCCCTATTCAGATATGAACCTCAATGACTGGCTTTGAACCAGTGATTCTCAAGTTAATCTTTCTTATATGGTTGTTATGAAGACCAAATGAGGGGGGAAATCATACACCACCCTGGAATCGGTAGTAATGCGTGTGTGGTGGATTAGCGGGAGGTGAAGTTTGTGAATGCTGCCACTAAGATCACAATCCTATCCTGGAGTTAGGCCAGCAAAGTTTGACCAGCACAAGGAACAACGTAAAGTAGGTTTGTACCACTCTCGGAGTCAGGGGGATGGCACATGCCTGTGTGCTGGCCTCTCTGACTCTGAGAGTGGTCCAAACATACTTTATGGTGTCCCTTTTGCCGGTCAAACTTTGCTGGCCTAACTGTGCCGGCCTAACTCCAGGTTAGGATTGCGCTCTAAGTGGCAATCGGGAGGGGAGAATTGGTTAGACAATGCTGATGTCCCTTACTAGCAGCCATTCCTTGACTACACTGTAATTCCCAGTTGCTACTCCACTGACTCCCAAACATGAACATGGGAGTCTTTGCTACCAATCATCAATCAGTGTTCATTCCAGATACCTTCCAGCCACAAAATGCTATTGAAAAAAACATCCTCAGTTAATTCTAGAAATATCAGCTGTCCACCTGTGTTCATTAGCAAGTTATTTAAAAAGATAGCCCTCACTTCACTTGACACAAACCATCACTTAGACATTACCATGTCTGTGATGTTATCCAGATTTGACCAAATAAATCACAAATTGATACACAGCATAAGAAACATCAAGTCTACATAAGAGCACATCTGACATTCTATTCAAGGTCTTTAGCTGCAACTGGAAGTCAGAAAGGAAAATCCCTCTCCTGCCTAGAAAGGTATGATGAGGTACAGAGATGATGTTTGTGAAGAAAAGCTCAGACACCTCTCTGAAAGTGACAGCCACACTTTCCAAAAATATACATACTATAGCGTATGATAATCTCTCCATAGAGCACTGTTTCTCAAATCATGGGTCTGGACCCACTAGGTGGGTCATGAGCTAATTTCAGGTGGATTGTGTAGCATGGAGAGCAGCCATATTGAAAATATGGGAAGACGGGATGCTGGAAATGGAAGGGTGGTGTGGATGTTTTGCTTCTGTCAAGGTTGTAAATAGACTTTTTTCTTTCTGATTCACTTTGCTATTGGAAAATAGCTGAGAAAGAACCCAACTTATTGCTGCATTTTCAGGAAAGCAGCAGGATATGGCGTCACAATGACAGCACTTCTGGCCATGACATCACTTCTGGTGGGTCCTGGACCGATTGCCATTCTAAAAAGTGGGTCCTGGTGCTAAAAGGTTCGAGAACCACTGCCACAGAGAGAGGATTTCATGAATGGCACAATATGCGCCAGAACTGCCAGAAATTGTAGTGCAGGTAGGTGGCAAACTGGCAAACACTTAAGCTGGTTAGCATATGGACTGCAAGGCTAAAATTCTTTGGTTCATGAAGATACACACAAGGGGATTTTTCAACATGGGGCAGGAATAAAAGGTAGTATAAGGAACTTTTTTTTTTACTGGAATCAGGGCACAATCCTAACCTGAAGTTAGGCTGGCAAAGTTAGGCCTGCAAAGTTAGGCCAGCACACCGTAGAGCGCATTTGGACCATTCTCCAAGTCCGGGAGAATAGCACATGTCTGTGTGCTGGCCTCTCTGACTCCAAGAGGGTCCAAATGTGCTTTACGGTGTCCCTTGTGCCAGCCGAACTTCGCCGGCCTAACTCCAGTTTAGGATTGTGCCCTCATTCTTGAACAGAATGTGGCATATTACGCTCAAGCCTGAACAAGTGGTTTGCCTAGAGGGAAGGCAAAATGCTAAGTCTTGCAGGATCCTGAGCTCTTGTGTAACAGGGCCCCCCCCTCGCCTTCACAGCCATTCCGCCTCCAAGCTAGCTCTCCAAACTGCTAATAGCTCTGGACTGCATTACACAAGAGCTCAGGATCCTGCAAGACTTAGCGTTTCCCACCCCCAAGGAATGCCACTGGCCTGAACAAATGAAGTAAGGGAAAGGTGTAAGCTTCTAGAGCAAGATCACTAATGGAAAAGCCTTAGGAACAGCTACCACCCTGCCTGCCACTAATCATGCTCCTGAGACATTATAACCTCACCCGAAGAAAATAAGCAAAGCCTTGAGAGGAAACTCATGCACAGATCGTTTCTCAAAACAGCAAGGCTGACCTCACTCAGCAGTGATGCTCCGTGGAAGGCGGGAGGCCTGGGTGCTATTTAGTTGGCGGCTGTCCACTCCTAACAAATGCTTTGTAATTGCCATAATAGCTGAAAAGTCACACACAGTGCTGAGAGGGGTGTGTGCCAAGTGCCACATTAGTCACCCCATGATCTACTGGGGTTCATTAAAATGTCAGAGTCGGGCTTGTTTGCTTGTTCAGTCAGGCTCCCCATTGCTGAGTTAAGGTGACACTGCAAGCTCTGCTTCCAGTCAGGAAAGGGAACATGTGCAACACAAAAAGCACAACCCTCAAAGATGCTTGAGGCCCTTTGCTTCTCTGATGATACCTTTTTTTTTAAGGGTTGCTGCTGGCCGATGAGAGACAAAACTCTTGTTCAAGGAACTCCAGAAATAGTCAAGGAATAATGCTACAGGCATGCCCCAGTATCCACTGATTCGGTGTCCACAGTTTCAGTTATCCATGGATACCATGGATACTGGGACACCTATTAAAAAGATAGGAGAACATTAAACAAATCTCTTTTTTTTACTTTGTTGCAGCAAAACCACTGATGTTCCCCTATCTTTAAAAAGGCATCCCTAGTATCCACGTTTTCAGGTATCTACAGAGGGGTCCAGAACAGAACTCTAGTGGATACCGGGGCATGCCCGTGAACTCAAGAAGTCTCAAGATTTAGGGTACAATCCTAACCTGGAGTTTGGCAGACATGTGCCATCCTCCCTGACTCCAAGAATGGTCCAAACATACTTTACGGCGTCCCTTGTGCCGGCTAAACTTTGTTGGCTTAACTATGCCGAACTAACTCCAGGTTAGGATTGTACCCTTACTGTCATACATCAAGGTTCAATGTGCCATAACAAATTTGAATGGCACAAGTTCAGCAGTGGCAATAGGCACTTGTGATCAGCTATTCATAAATTCCATTTGTCATGAGCATAACACAACTCAGGCATACAGTGATCACGTGAATCAGTGCTAGGAAATGGCACTGTCTGTATCTCTATCTCAATATAAGAGCACAATCCTAATTGTGCTAGAATTAGGCCAGCACAGTTAGGCCAGCAAAGTTTGGCTGGCACAAGAGCTGCCATAAAGTGCGTTTGGACCACTCTCAGAGTCAAGAAGAATGACGCACTTCTGTGAGCTGGCCTCTCTGACTCCGAGAGTGGTCCAAATATACTCTACAGTGTCCCATGTGCTGGCCAAACTTGCTGGCCTAACTGTGCCAGCCTAATTCCCGGTTAGGATTGCGCTCTAAGTGTGTTGTGCATTATTTTGCCTCGCTGTTCTGTTCTTGTTCTTCTTTTCTCTTATTCATAAAGATACGACGAGGAGTTTATCATGTCCCACACCTGATCCCACTCTGCCAACCCCAATATCACTCTTGCTAAAGGGCTCTTCCATTGTTTGATAGTCATATTAATACACCCAGAAATACATACATAAGTATAAGCAAAACGTTCCTCACTATTTCACAACTACACCTGTTCATGATTGTAGGCATTAAATAGTGTAAGGTCATAAGATCTTGTACTGACACAAGTCTTCCCAAACAGAGAGGGACTATCATGTACCACAAACACACACCAAGCAACAAGAGTTGAAAAAAAAAAAAAAGCATCTCCTTGGCTTTTTCGGAGATTATGAAGCCTTCATCTCCTGGCAGTAAGTGTGGGTGTGAATTCCTGAAGAATTACATAGTAAATCCACATGCTTACAAAGAGAGGTCACTACGAAGGTTGTTGTTATTCAGAATACCAAAGGAATTAAAGATAACTGGCCATGTGGGACAAAGAAGTTTGCCATTTGGATAAATATTGTTGCTCAAATCACTACAAATGGGAAGCTCTTACATACTTCCATGTCACAAGCTTAAACAAGTACAAGTATTAAGGAATGTTAAATGGTCTGACTTCAAGTACTGGGGTGAATCAGTGTCACCCAATTTGTACAAAGTAAAATCAATCAATCAAACAATATTTATATACCGCTTTTCAACACAAAGTTCACAAAGCAGTTTACAGGCAAATAATAATGATAAAGTTAAATGGTTCCCTGTCCCAAGAGGGCTCACAATCTAAAAAAAAATGCAGAATACCACCAGCAACAGCCACTAGAAAACACTGCGCAGGGGTGAAGAGGGACAATTACTCTCCACTCTGCTAAATATAAGAGGAGCACCACTTGAAAAAGTGCCTCTTGCCCAGTTAGCAGGTGTAAAATCTGGACTTGAATGCATTTTGCATGTTTCCAAATAGAGATTTGATTATGCTTCCATAATTACTAGCAAGACTGCCATGAACCTATGGGTAGGGATGGGTTTTTGTTGTTGTTGAAAACTGCTTTTTGGCAGTTAAACACTGCCTTTTGGGGGTTAAAATATCTGAATAAAACACTGCATTTTGGTGTTTAAGGTGTTTTCCAGACATTAAAATAGACTAATTTTCCAATTTGAAATAATACGGTAGCTGCATCTGCTGACACTAAGGATGCAATCCTAACCTGGAGTTAGGCCAGCATAGTTAGGCCAGCAAAGTTTGGCTGGCACAAGGGACACTCCAAATGCAGAGGAATATGTATATCGGATAGAAGGCAAGAACACAGGATGGAAGACGTGATGAAAATATCCTAGAAGCAGGCTACATATCTGCACTGCATAACCAAGGACTCTCAAAATATTATGAACTCTTTAGGATACCCTATTGTGCTTACAGCCTCGCCTGCTGCCGCCGCCACTGAACCTGTCCCTTTCGGTGCCCAATCCACCCTCTCCCTGCCCCATCACCTCCCCATTCTGCCCACCCACCAACAGATTCCATCCAGCGGTGCTATGCTGCCGGAATGCTGGGCGGGACATCCGGGTGATCGACAGCCCGCCCGTCGCGTTCCGCAGCGTTACGCCGTTTGCATAACCAATTATGCCGCTTGCGTACGTTATGCAAATGGCGTAATGCTGGGGAACGCGACAGGCGGGCTGTCGATCACCCGGATGTCCCGCCCAGCATTCCGGCAGCATAACACCGCTGATTCCACCACTCCCTGCCTCCCTCCTGACTCCTGAATAAGCCTACCGCCGGTGGCAGTCACGGATCCAGCCATTGACCACCTGCGGCCGCCAAGCCACACTTGCTGGTGCTGTCACACATGTTTACACTATAACCATAAAGCTGTTTACACTACTGGTATGACTGTTCTGCTGGTGTAAACTGGATTGGGTCGTGATTCTCCTAAGGAGCACTTTATTTTTAGTCCTATGCAAAAATAATTCTCCCACACCCAAAGTCCACCTTCAGCCTTGAGGAATGAAGCAACTTACTCATAATATCCTTTTTTGGAGGCCATGTGTATAGGTAAGAACCCGTCCTTATTGGTTTTGTTAGCATCAGCACCCTGGGACAAAAGGAACTCCACAATCTTTGTGTGTCCGTTTTTAGAGGCTTCATAGAGTGCGGTGGCTTTGTCACTAGCTTGAGTATTGATCTCAGCACCTACAGAAACGGGAGCAAAATTCAGTGTCGGAAGATCTGAAATCAAACAAATGTCTCTCTGGCAGTGGTTCTCAAACTTTTTAGACGGGGACCCACTTTTTAGAATGGCACTCGTATTGGGACCCACCGGAAGTGATGTCATTAACCTAGAAGTTATGTCATGGCAAGAAGAAACATCAGAAAGCAGGAAGTGCTATCATTGTAACATAATAAAATGACACTCTTGAAATGCAAACTGGCCTTCTTGGACTGCAGCAATTGTACAAGCAATTGTACTACTTTCTGTCAGGGACTACAGCTCCCAGGGGTCTTCGTGGCCAGGTGCTTCCAGGGTCTGCTGCCCCAGCAAGCTGTGCTCCTGGTGTTCCACACATGTGCAGCTGGCTGCAAAGACCCCTGGGAGTTATAGTAGGGTTGTTTGCACCATCCCTGGTGGAACGCAAAGCGCCATTCACTCTGGGATGAGTTTCCCTACTGTAGTGGTCTCCTAAGTACCTGAGCTGTGCGGACCTGGCCACTGTGACCCACGCCCTAGTGACATCTAGATTAGATTATTGCAATGCGCTCTACGTGGGGCTGCCTTTGAAGACGGTCCGGAAATTACAACTAGTACAGAACGCGGCGGCTCGGGTGGTTGCTGGGGCACGTCAGTTTGACTCTGTCGAGCCGTTGCTTCGGCGACTACACTGGCTGCCGGTTCTGTTCCGGGCCCAATTCAAAGTGCTAGTCTTGACCTTTAAAGCCCTTTACGGCTCGGGTCCGGGGTATTTGAGGGACCGCCTCCTTCCTTACAATCCAACCCGTACTCTTAGATCATCTGGGGGGGCCCTTTTGACTGTGCCGCCACCAGGAGAAGTGAGAGGGGCGGCGGCCAGGAAGAGGGCCTTCTCGGTGGTGGCCCCCCAACTCTGGAACACCCTTCCCCTAGAATTGAGAACTGCTCCCTCTTTGTTTACATTTCGGCGGCGGCTGAAGACCTTTTTATTCCAAAAAGCTTTTAACTGCTGACAGGTTGGCCTGCTGGTTATTATGATCCACGGGGTTTGTTTTTGTTTTGTTTTTTAAATTGTTTTTAAATTGTTTTTTAAATTGTGTTTTTATTTTGTTTGCTATTGTTGTTTAATACTGTTTTAACTGTTTTTAATGTTAATTGTTATGCTGTATTTTTAATATATATTTTGTAATGCCGCCTTGGGTGCCTTCGGGCACAAAAGGCGGGGTAAAAATCTATAAATAAATAAATAAATAAATAAATAAATAAGTGCCGGAGGCTCTCCAGGGGTTCCAGCCCTACCTAGAGATGCCAGGACAAAGTATGTGTTCTGCCTTTCCTCTGTCCATTATGGAGGAGACAACACCACATATCTGCCAACTAAGTGGGCCCCATTATGTATACAGAATGTCCCCTCTTAGAAGTGAACCAAGCCACCTTTGTGAAAGGGATCTACGTGCCCAGAAGACTATGCCTAGCCTCAGTGAATCCAGGGCTCAATATATTCACACTCGCAATTAAAAGCATGTGTCTGTACTCATGGTTGCTCTTCGCTACATCATTTTTAGGTGTGCTCTACAGGGGCGTAGCTAATGAAAATGTAGCCCAGTGCAGAGGGCAAAACGTTGCCCCGGAAGTGACATCACAACAGGAAGTGACATCATCACAACTGTATTTCTGTTTTGTGGTTTTTTTGGCCATAACGTTTGGTAAAGATATTACACTCCAATTTGTTTCTTTGCATTCCTCATTAAATTACCTTTCCAATGACATATAACATGATGGGGCGATTCATACATACCAAGGTTTTCACAGTTTTGTCCACTTGTGTCAAGCTCAGCTTGTTGTCCCCCTAACATGGCTGGCTCTAGCAGCAGCGGGGCCCAATGTGGGGCATTCCTGTGGGGCCCCCAAACCTCCCCCCGACTCACCAAGAAGAGTGCTGTTTGTGGCACGTGCAAAGCATGGCATGTGGAAGTAGTAGGTGGTGATATCATAACATCACCGCCAATTGCTTCCAGGTGGCCCATTTTGGGCTATTCAGAGGCAGAGGCAGGTGGGATCGGTCAAGGTAAAGCTGCTCTGCTCGCCCCACTGACTCACAGCCCATAGAGATCCCAGCTGCAGCCACAGGCAATATGCTCACCCTGCTAGTGCGGGGCCCCCTGAAGCACGGGGCCCAATGTGATGACATTGGTCACATTGGCTTAAAGCCGGCCCTGGCCCCTAAAGTTTGTTGCCTGGTGCAATTGCACCCCTTGCATTTCTTTAGCCACGCCCCTGGACAGTGATGTTATGCAGGGGGTATGCGGGGGTACGCGAGTACTGGTTTCTAGGATTATGGCTGGCCCCGCCCATTTGCCCGCTCACTCGTCGACTTCGCCCCCTGCAACGTTTGAATTTCCTGCACGTTTGAGTTGCCTGCACGTTCTCAGAGCCAGGCAGGCAGCGAGTGGAGCCTTGCCTTGCCTTGCCACTGAAAAATGAGCTGCTCTGGGGTTTTGGAACTGTTGGGTCACTTTAACATGATGCCAGGCCTCCTTAACATGTTCTGGGGGTGCTGTGGAATACTGTTGCAACTGTTGGGTCAGTTTAAAATTGTGTGAGGCCTCAAAAAGGGCTTTTTTCATGTCACTTCCTGCCACGACCTCACTTCCGGCTTATGACGTCACTTCTGGTGGGCGGGTTCATGTGTGGTGGGCCGACACATGCCAATCAAAAGTGAGTACCTGTTCTTAAATCATTTAGATGACACCACTGCCCCATGTGCTCTGTGTATCTGAAGGTGCCCTTTAGACATTCTCTGCAGCCTTGTAGCAGCAACTTGTTTAGCTTCTCTGCACATACTCTCCTAGTCAAATGGAAACTACTTCTTCCTGGACAGCTCCAGAAACAGCATCTGGAAGGATACTTAAATGGCGCAATGGTGTGAGTGGGGTTTTCCCACCAAATCAGCACAACCACTTTGGTGATCAGGATCCACTCGAGCAACCCTGCCTACATGGGTTGAGCAGGTTTTTAAAACATTATCCCAGGTGTGTGGGATACATGGACAAATTGCTCCTATGCTAAAAGGTACCTTAATGAAAGTTACAATCCATCAAATCCTATATTATGAGATTCTGACAAGCTAGCCAATTGCATGCAATTATATGCACGCTTAATTCGAGAGGAAGCTCTGCTGAATAGGGTGGGACTTACTTCCAAGTAAATATGCATAGGTTGCAGAACTCTCTGCCAAGGAGAATATGCTCCTCTGCACACAGCTCTCTGCTTTGTTTGGAAGTTTTCACACAACTGTAACTGAACACAATTATAGAGCCCAACGCTGGGCTACTTCTTAATGAGAACAAAGTGGAACAAATGCAATGAAGTTATTATAAAGATACTCAGAGGGGCTTTAAAAGCTTGGAATGGCTGGAGAGTCGTATTGGATTTTTCTTTCATGATTTCTTTTTTCTTAATTGAACGTTAGAAACTAAAAGCCAATTTCAGTGACTCTTTCAATTTACCTTTAATGTTTTAGATATGGCGCTTGAAGATAATTAAGCCAAACTATAAATGCAAAGAATAAAAATAGAGTTAACTAGCTGGAAATAAGTGAGTAGTCTCTTTGTCTTCTAAAGCAAAATGTGTAAAAATATTCATTACCGAGTACATAACTTTGTCCTTCCTTATAGCTTGCAAGCTCTATTCAGCTCTATTCAACCAACTGCTATCTATTCAACCAGGGCTGGCCATAAGCCAATGCGATCAATGTCGTCACATCGGGCTCCGCACTTTAGGGAGGGGGCACACCAGTGCAGAAAGCAGATTGCCTACAGCAGCAGCTGGGATCTCTATGAACTGTAAGACAGTGGGGTGAGCAGAGTAGCTTAACCCTTGGGCCTCCCATCTGCTCCTGCCTCCAAATGGCCCAAAATGGGCCTCCTGGAAGCAGTTGGCAAGACCAACTATTTCCAGGTGCCACATACAGCACCACAAATGCTTTTCTTGGTGAGTGGGGGCCCCACTGGGAGGGTGGGGGGCTCAGCAGGGATGCACCACATTGGGCCCTGCCGCTCCTAGACCCAGCCCTGTATTCAGCGGCATCATGCAGCCGGAATGCTGGGCAGGAGGAACGGGTGAGCGGCAGCCCGCCCATTGCGTACCGCTCCGTTTCGCCGTCTTCCCCGCCCCCGCTGCCGCTCACCCGTTCCTCCCGCCCAGTGTTCCGGCTGCATGACACCGCTGCCTGTATTCAACCATGAAGGCAGTTCTGCTCCTTTGCAGTAGGAAAACCCAAATTTATTGGTTTAAAAAAGGTGTATGAAACACACAATATAAGCAGATACATTATGTGCACATTCACTTATGTTCCATAAAACTGATAACTTTGCGTGTCTTATTGTGAATCTCATATTTCATTTTTTTCTGATTCCAGAAAGCATCTCTCATTTCCTCTTGTTATAGCTGGCTGGCTGGGTTCTTCATCAGACCAGTCCTTTTATGACTAGGCATGTCTACTCAGAAGTAAGTCCCACTGAGTTCAATGGGGAATTACTGTCAGATATTGGTGTACAGGATTGCAGCCTAAGCCAGGGTGCGTGAAATTCTACTTACCACACTTGGCAAGGAATCGCAAGGACTCCAAGTGTCCACTTTCAGCAGCCACAAACAAAGAGGTGATTCCATAGCAATTTGCTGCGTCAACTTTTGCACCTCCTTTAATCAAAAGATCGATGATTTCCAAATCATTCCGGCCAGCAGCTTCGTGGAGAGCTGTCCACCCACGATTGCACCGGTGGTTTGGGTCGGCACAATACTGCATCAACACTCGTACCGCTTCAACATTTTTGCGTTCACAGGCTGTTGGGAGAAAAGAAGGCCTTAGGCTTATAAATCTACATTTTGGCAATACGTGCTTTGTTTAAAACAGCAGTCTCTAAACCTTTCAGTATGAGGGCCACAGTATGGAGCTCATACCGCTGGCATTAGAGCCCTTAGGATTGGACTCCAAGCCACCTACCTTTATACAGTGGGGTCTCTCTAGCTTTGTTTGCAATATCAGGTTCTGCTCCAGTCTGCAGCAAGAAAAGCACACAGTCGAGGTGCCCCTTGTTGGTTGCAAGGTACAATGCTGTTTCCTCCTGAAGAGTACGCTGATCAATTGTCCCTGGATATGCTGTTGGGAAGCAGTCAGCAATGGGTGTGAGGACTGTAGCCATTTTTCACATCAAGCGCTTGGTAATTTTCTACAATTAAAGCTACTATGAAGTCAAACTTTTATGTGATCGAAAACTATCTATGTTCGTATGCATAGTCTCATACACTCCCAGGCCAAAAATGTTGCACTTTACAGAATTTTAATTCCCATTTAAGGTAGATTGCCCAGGCAATCCAAATTGTGCTCCAGGACATACTCTGTGGTTTTTATTTTTTGCTGTTTTGCATAATTTACAGTGCAATGTTAGCCAAGCACAGTGGATCAAGTCAGCGCACTGTTGCAAACCTACCAGAAAACATGTTGCAGCAGCACTGAGGGTGCAATCCTACCCAGTGCTGGAATGGCATGGCCGTCCGGCCAGCGCCATATCCGGAGCTGGGTAGATGGAGGCTGGAGCCTCCCCACAGCAAAGGAGCATGCGCTCCCTTATGATAGGGGAGGCTCCAGCCTTCCCTATGTGCTCCTCGGATCTGTGGTCCTCTTTATGTGCTCCTTAGCGCAGATCCGAGGAGACTGTGCGGCCCGAATTGGGGCCGCGCAGTCTCGTGGATGGGCTGAGGATGTGGCCATACGGCCACCTCCCAAGCCCACCCATGTCCCGCCCAAGTCCTGCCCCTGCCTCCCTCCCTCCCACCAATCCCCGCGCTGCTTCCACACAGAGCCTCCCTGAGCCAATCGGCGTTCCCGCGTCAGCGCTAGAGGCATCGCGCCGAAGCTATGATGTAGTGTCAGTGCGATAGGCAGTGCAAGATTGTGCTGTGATACTCTTCATGCTGGTGCTAAGCCCTGAGCCAGTCTGCCAGCACCAGATCCTTGTGGAGTGCCTGACAGAGCAGGAAACCATCGCAGCATGGAACATTAGTTATGACTGGGTTGTTAGTCTGGTTTTGGTACAATTCTCTTATTAGCTGGGCTGTACAAGACCTTTTCCTTAGGCCACTTGGGGCCCAATCCTATCCCACTTGGGGCCCAATCCTATCCACCTCTGGATACCATTAAGCTTATCTGAACATCTTTCAGGGTTCAATCCTAAACTGAGTTAGCCCAGCATAAACTAAGCCAGCAAAGTTTGGCCAGCACAAGGGACACCGTAAAGTATGTTTGGACCACTCTTGGAGTCAGAGAGGCCAGCACACAGACGCGCGCCATCCTCCCTGACTCCAAGAGTGGTCCAAGCACGCTTTATGGTGGCCCGTGTGCTGGCCAAACTTTGCTGGCTTAGTTTATGCCGGCCTAACTCCAGTTTAGGATTGCGCTCTCAGAGATCAGCATTTAAAGGTGTAAATATTTAGGGTTCATCGTATTTAATTGTAATGATTTTAAAATGTGGTTTGCTTTTAACTGTAAGCTTCCCAGAGTCATCCTCATCCTCAACGATGTCATTTTTTGTGTTAATTAATTTTATTTATTGTTTAATATATTGTTAATTTTTTTGTTGGATCTTTGTAAGACACCTTCAGTGTTTGCTCTGGCATGGGAAGGTGGGATATAATTTTTTTACATAAATAAAAAAAAAGAATGGGATAGGCTAGAAACACTATTAGTAACATATATACATAACACTGTATATATATGTGATTTATATCCTGTGTATATATCCTGTGATTTTTCCTGGATTCCAGTGGAATCCAAAGGGGGGATGTTGGGATAAATGGAATGCACAAGACCTCACATTTCAAAGAAGGCTCAGCACAGTGTTTGTCCTGATGGCCATGACCCATCAAATTATTAATTATTATTATTATTATTAGTTAGTTAGTTAGTTAGTTAGTTTAATTTATACCCTGCCTTTCTGCCCCATGGACACCCAAGGCGGCTTACAACATTAAAATACAATAAAATCACAATATTTGACAATTAAAAACAATAATTAAGAACAATATTAAAATAATTAAAATCTAAAACAAGCCCTGGGGTTGTCCTAAAATATACAAAGAGAGCCAGCCAGCCTGTCAACAATTAAAAGCTTGTTGAAATAAGAAGGTCTTCAGCCCCCGCCGAAATATTGCCAAAGAGGGAGCAGTTCTTAATTCAAAGAGGAGGGTATTCCAGAGTCGGGGGGGGGCACCACCGAGAAGGCCCTATTCCTGGCCGCCGTCCCTCTGACCTCTCCTGGTGGTGGCACAGTCAAAAGCCCCCCCCCCAGATGACCTAAATGGAGGAGGCCTTCCTGCCATCAGTCTGAGACTTACGGTGACGGATTGCAAGACCTGTCAGCATAAGGCCTGGATAGGATTAGGCTGCAAGTCTATGCCCTTGGATACCTTTCAGTTTTCACTGTATCAATAATCAGTTTTTTCTCTGATACTTGCTTCTTTGCAGCAGTTTCAAGCAGTCCAGTTGTCCATAATAAGCAGCTTCGTGAAGGGGCAGCCATCCATCCTTGTTATGCTGAGCAAGGCTTTTTCCTGCCTGGATCATACGCTGCAGCTTCTCCACATCTCCTGCCTTGATTGCTGACACCACAGGATCCAGCACTCTTTAAAACAAAGAGGGAAACTGTTCATTTTTTTTACAGAAATGCCTCTGCTACTTGCAACGGTATAGCCAGGAGGCTCTTGGGTTAACCCAGCAACACTGAGAGCGCAATCCTAACCTGGAGTTAGGCCGGCACAGTTAGGCCAGCAAAGTTTGACCGGCACAAGGGCCACCGTAAAGTATGTTTGGACCATGCTCAGAGTTAGAAAGGCCAGCACACAGACATGCACCATCCTCCCTGACTCTGAGGGCGGTCCAGTCCAAATGCGCTTTACGGTAGCCATCATGCCAGTCAAACTTTGCTGGCCTAACTGTGCCGGCCTAACTCCAGGTTAGGATTGTGCTCTGAATGTGTCCCAGAGCTGGAGCTAGGCCGGCACAGTTAAGCCAGCAATATTTGGCTGGCACATGTTTGGACCACTCTCAGAGTCAGAGAGGCCTACACACAGACGTGCGCCATTCTCCCTGATTCTGAGAGTGGTCCAAACATGCTTTACAGTACCTCTTATGCCAACCACATTTTGCTGGCCTAACTGTGCTGGCCCAACTCCAGGTTAGGATTGCGCCCTCAAAGTGCACGCTTGACGGAGAACCATAACCAATCAGCCACACAGGATTGCGCTGCCCGTCACATGTTAGTTTTTTTTTTAGGTGTGCACACTTAAGGTGCAATCCTAACTAACTTTCCAGCACCCGGGTATGACAATGGGGCTCTAGGTAAGGGAACAAACATTCCCTTACCTCAGTGAGGCCTCCACTGTAGAAAGCAGAACATGCCCCATTGGCACCACTATGTCAGTGCTGGAAAGTTGGTTAGGATTGTGCCCTTAAATCCATTCGGGGGAACATCTAAAAATGAAATACAATATGTGAAGCTACGCTTAGAATTGTAGGCAGTGTAGAGCGCGCTGTTAAAGGTGGAGAATCAAAAGATGGGCTAAAAATACAGAACAAGGTATATAACTGTGGATTGAGCCCTTTTAATTTGGAAAGTATCAAAGAAGCATGAAGTTCAACGACCTGCTGTAAAGCAAGATCAAATGTACACTGATTCCCCCGCCCATTGCATAATCAGGATCACATGTGCCAGAATTAGACAGCAGAAACACTGTACACATAAAGCAAAACTGCAGAGGACTAAAGCAAAATAAACAAGCCACAAGGAACAAGGAAAGCCAAAACACAGAAAGCAAACCTTGCCCACAGACACCCTGCCTTTCTGACTGGCGGGGAACGTTGTGGCAATGGACGTCTGAACATTCAAACAGACAAATGAAAACATAATCTAAACATGAAATATGCCAGAACCAATCACAATGGTTGGGCTAGGATAAAAACAACAGCAGGGCACGGTGATCCTGTTTTAATTGCTCTCTTGCGCATGAGTGATCCAAACATGATTGCTCCATCCCTGCCTACTTCTTGCCTGCCTTGGGTAAGTGACAGGACCGCTCTACCCTGGACAACTGGATAATAATGGCCTGGACACAATGTCAATGGCTGGAAGAAGAAGGGATCTAGGAAAGGAGTATGAAAAGAATTCATTAGCATGTCCACATTGGGCTTCTGCAGTCTTTAGCAAAAGTGTCCCTTACCAATTTACTGTACCAGGATTAATTGAGCCAGACCTGTTTTCAATTCAGGGCTCAGTCTTAGAAAAAGTGAATAATGCTGTTTCCATGAGCATGTACAGAGTGCCTTTTCATTGCATACTAACTGCAGCCGGCCCTATAGGCCACAGATTATGGAAAAGGTGTTAAAAGGGCCAGGAACTCTTCTTTTCTAGGGTTGTAACCTGTCTAAGGAAATCTTAATCAATTTTTCTTTGCAATTCTGATGATCTTAATTCCTTGTTTCCACATTGAAAGGATGGACCTTAAAGCAATGTAGTTAAAGCTGTCTCCGGGCAAATCTGTTTGCTATTTTGACATGGGAGCTGCTCAGTCTAAATAAATCACTCCAAGAGCATCCTGTTTCCACTGAGCTTCCGTGCAATGGGGAGGCCACTGAGAGTGGAACTTAAAATACATGCAGTAGCATCCCTACAAAGGGGGGTGGTGGAGTGCCAAGTTTTTCAAGGAAACTTACCTTGCTGTGTAAATAGCTCCTCTCCCTCGCCGTGGTTGCCAATCCTCATGGTGAAAGCAGTGCTTCTGCCTCACTTACTGGCTACGGTGGTAAGGGAGCAGAACCATTTACATAGCAAGGCAAGGCTATGCAAAACGTAGCACTCCACCTCCCAGTGACGTAGCTAGGTCATTGTGCGCCTGGGGCCCACAGATTTTTGACATACACTCTCAACAAAATTTGTGGATTTATCATGCAGGAACACAGGCTGTATGTTTGATACCCCTGCATAAGACACTTGTATTTTGGGTTTTTTGTTTGTTTGTTGGCCATAACCTTTGCTAGAATAAAGATATTACATGTCAGGTTTTTTTCCATTGAATTCCTGGTGAAATTCCACATCCAACGGTGTACAGCATGGTGGTAGTATTCAGTAAACGCACAATTTTCAAAAATTTGGGGTTCAGTGATGGCACCCCCCTGAGGGTAGCACCTGGGGCGCTGCACCCCCCATCCCATAAGTAGCTACGCCACTGCTGCCTCCCTCCTGTAGGGATGCTACAGCTTACCTGGGGCTAATGATGTTGCTTTAAAGATCAGGAGGTCCCAGGGCTGGAAGGACTACTTGAAGAGTGCCAAGGGGCAGAGGGAAAGGAGACAGTTAGTAGTTTCCCTGAGCTGGTTATGTGAATTCCACATGAAGTGCATAATGCCAGTCACACACACACACACACACACACACACAGAGAGAGAGAGAGAGAGAGAGAGAGAGAGAGAGAGAGAGAGAGAGACCAAATAATATCCAACTTCCCAGCCACGTCAAGCAGGGGGGCACAACATTGCTTTGAACAGGGACTGGAAGGGAGAACTTACTCTGGCTTGGGTGTGCTGAACAGGCTGCCATCATACCTCCTTCTGACCCCTGAGCTGGCAGTGGGAGTCTGGCTTCCGGTCTGTGCAGAATGCCTGAAGTGACGGCGGCACGAATGAAACAGCAAAAAATACTCTGAGTAAGAAAAGCCAGTCATCGTTGGGTGGTTTAAAGGAGGGCCTGGAGATGGAGAAAGGCTCCCACTCCACAGAGAGAAGCAGAAAGAGCCCGTGGACTCTCCGGGGTGAGCACAACAAAAGCAAAACGTCCCAGCCTGTTCCAGCCCTGCTCTCAACTGCTCCTTCAGTTCTGGATTATTTTTGGCTCTCCGAGGAAATGTCAGGGGATCCAAATGACCATATAAGACAACAGGGAGTTTAATCCCACCACAAGTGCACAGAAGGCAGAGAAAGGATTTCAAGGCATTGTTCACCTCAAGGAGAGAAAAAAAAAGGCTTGGGAATTTTGCTGGAGCTCAGGGCAGGACGCCTTGAGGGAACCGGTGCGAGGAAAGACAAAATAAGATCCCAGGGGTTGCCAGGCCCAAGTGTAAGGTCGCTCCTGCACATTTCAGACTTTCATAGGAGGCAGAACGTAATGGGGTCATGGATGCCTGGAGGCACTCATGCAGTGGAAGGGCCAGTCTGATGTATTGCTCAAAACAGCCCACTGAAAAAGAGCCTTTGCAGAATTACATACAAATAATCTTGCAAGGCTAGACAGGCACTGGGCTTTGTAAGACTGGAAAACAGAAAGCGACTTAGGGCTCAATCCTGAGCCCCTCAGCATGGGTGGTACAAGCGCACCGCCACACTGGTGGCGAGACACAAGGCACGTGCAGCGAGGGCACTAAGCTCGCAACACCCGCGGTGCAGCACTGCCAGCCCCTCATTGCCTGGAGGCGGTGATGCAACCTGGCAAGAGGCAAGGTCACCGCTCACCAGCATTGCAGGGATTCTGGACGGGGTGGGGCGGGAGTTCCTGGGCGGGGGGAGGGGGGCCGGCAGCATGCTTCACCCCCGATCCCGACCGCTGTGTTGGACCACACGGCTCTACATGGAAGTCCTCACTTTGGCATCGGCTAATTACTCGCAGAGGCAAGTAGACCACTTGCCTGCTTGTGCCCTTACCGTGGGGAAAGGGGGAAAATGTCCCCTTCTGCCACAGAGCCTCTTCCAGCTGCCAGGCTGGCTGCCATGGGATGCACTCCCAGGCAGTTGGGCAGTTCTGGGTTGGGCAACCCAATTATCTTCCACCGTTTCATAGGTCACAGATGATCCCCAACCCAACAATGGCAAAGTTGGCCCAAGTAAATTAAAAATGATCAAGTTTACGCTGTCCAGTGGAGATTTCCCCTGAGAGGGGTTTCATACACCCATGTAATTTGATTTCCCTCTTGATCCAGACTGAACTGATTTTGTTTATCACCTAATCTGGAGAAGGGGGGGGGGTATAAAAACATGACCAGTTGTGCTTTACACAGGAGCTCAGGCTCCTGCAAAACCTCGCATTTTCGTTGTTGTTGTTGTTCAGTTGCAAAGTCGTGTCCGACTCTTCGCGATCCCATGGACCACAGCACGCCAGGCCTCCCTTTCCTCCACTAGCTTCCGGAGTTCGCCCAGTTTCATGTTCATTGCTTCAGTGACACTGTCTAACCATCTCATCCTCTGCCGCCCACTTCTCCTTTTGCCTTTGATCTTTCCCAGCATGAGGGTCTTTCCTAAAGAGTCCTCTCTTCTCATTTAACCCCACCCTGAACATGACATTTCCTCAGAGTACTAGGCAAAAACATTTAAAGGGCTTGTGGAAGAGGTGCTCACAGGCTCAAGTCAGCCAGATATTTTTATTAACTGGTTTACAGATGCTGGATCAAATGTACTTTTTGCCAGTGAAAGTGACATATCATAATCATTTTAATGGAACATTTCAACATAGGTGTTAAAATTGTTTGTGCGAAAACATTTATTAGTCTTTATCTGTTGCCCTGCCAATACATTTTGATGCTATATCGATGTCATTTTCATCAATATTTTTTCTGTTATAATTGGCTTTGGGTTTTATATGCTTCCTTGAGTATTTCTTAATGGTATACATTTTTGCACCAATAAATCAATATTTAACTGCTGCTCTTACTAAAAATGCATTTAGGGTACAGGATTATGACCAAATGTTTATTTCACCAGGGGAAAAATGTATTGGAGAAAAGTTTTCATCTTCCTTGTCTCTAATCTAGAGTAAATTAAGATGATGAAGAAGGAAAGCACAAGGGCACAGTCCAAGATGGCCCTCTGGCTGATGCATGTTGTTTGCGTCAGTACAGGGCTGTCGCAAACATGCGGAAGGGATAGAGTCGATAGAGGGATGTTCTTTTCCCTCTCTCAAAACACCAGAACCAGGGGGCATCCGCTAAAACTGAGGGTTGGGAGAGTTAAAACAGATAAAAGGAAGTACTTTTTTACCCAGCGGGTAGTTAATCTGTGGAACTCTTTGCCTCAGGAGGTGGTGATGGCATCTGGTCTTGATGCCTTTAAGAGGAGATTGGACGGATTTCTGGAAGAAAAGTCCATCGTGGGCTACAGGCAATGATGGATTGTGTAACCTCCTTACAAAGGTGGTGGGCTACTTCAGAGTACCGGGTGCAAGGGAGTGGCAACAGGATGCAACAGGATCTTGTTGTTTCATGCCTCCCTGGGGCACCTGGTGGGCCGCTGTGAGATACAGGAAGCTGGACTAGATGGGCCTTTGGCCTGATCCAGCAGGGCTCTTCTTATGTTCTTATATCTGCACCAGCCCAAGAGGCGCTGCGTCAGCACAAGCACTTGCGCCAACTCAGTTGCACAGCGGAGGGCAGCAGGTAAACTGCCCCCCATGCTAGCCAAGTTCAGCCAGCATGGGGGCTTTTCGGGACAGGGGGAAGGTGGGAGGTAGGCAGAACAGGCCTACAGGGTGGAGCAAGGGCGGTCCTGTGGGCAGAGCAGCCCGGGGGGAAGAGTCAGGATCTGGCTTTATGGCCAGATATGGCTTTATGGCTTTATGGGTGGCTCGGATTTGTCCCTGCTATTTCGTAGGTCTAGGTCTGAGCAACCCCAGTGGGCTGCCTGGGCCTTACCGTGGGGTAAGGGGTGCTCTTGCCCCATGATGATCTCCAGCTGCCTCCTTCGTTGGGTAGGATGCAGCGCAGGCCAGCTAGGCTGCCTGATCCTGCCCATGTTAGGATTGGGCTGCCCATTCATTATTCAGTGCAAAACTGGGAGGAAAGCTAGCTTTGGAAAGTACCAAGACAGCCTTAAAACCAGTTTGGAATCCACATCAGTATACTGAAGTTCAAATATTTTTGGTCAGATTTCTCATCTGAAATTCAAATAATTATTCTGGGATTGGCAGATCATCCATAGCATCACTAGTTTTGTATCTAACCCTGTTCCCCCCCCCCATTAAAAATAGGGTGATGGCGTCCGGCTTGGATGCCTTTAAAAGGGGCTTGGACAAATTTCTAGAAGAGTCCATCACAGGTTAAAAGCCATGATGAGTATGTACAACATCTCAGAATGACAGGCTATCTCAGAATGCCAGGTGCAAAGGAGTGGCAATGGGATGAAGATATCCTGTTGTCTTGTGGGCTCCCTGAGGCATCTGGTGGGCCACTGTGAGATACAGGAAGCTGGACTGGATGGGTCTTTGGCCTGATCCAGTGGGGCTCTTCTTATGTTCTTACTGTCCTGCCCTTTCAAGGAGCTTGGAGAGTGGCATACATGAATTTCCCAAACAGCCTTCAGTCCATTTACAAGCCAGAGCTAAAATCTGCTTGCCTTCAGAGACAGAACAACATCAGCCAACATCAGATTTGATATACAACCCTACCAAAACTGGTGGCATCAGTAATCCAAAATGGCTAGCTTCCTTACACAATCATCATTCTAGGGTTATTCTCTCAGAGTTATAATCCTGGATTCTGAGGTAGAATCCCCTCTTTAAGCCACACATCCTTTCTATACTTCCTTGGCTCATTCAGAACTGACCGCATGGGCCCATCCATGGGGCCAGACTGGAGTGTCAAATAAGGCCTACAGGCGGGCCCCGGAAGCTCTTTATCCAGCCCTCTTCCAGCACCACCATCAATGGTTCTCAGCTGCAGAGTCATTCTGAGGTGTCACTGCTGAGAGAGTGTCCTGAAATGATAATTAGGCTCTCACATATCTTGAAAATATGATCATGGTGTGTATATTTTCCCTTCGATCATTTGTGTTTAAAGGAGTTGTGAGGGAAAAGGGCTCATCTCTGACCATGCCCTGCTTACTGACATCACTTCCTGCTTAATTACATCACTCCCAGCCCTCAGCAGGGAGTGATGTAATGCCAAATGTCTAGCTGTGTGAAATGAGTTTGACACCCCTGGGCTGGATGATGCATCAGCACTAGGTTGTGGGGCCAAGGGGCAATGGACACAGAGTGTAAGGTAAGGGGTGCTGAGGCAGCATCGGGCAGCATTCTCGGTCGCTCCACTCCTGACGGAGCTGTGGGGTGCTTTTTTTAGCAGAACTGTGAACTCTACCCAGCAGACATAATTACTTTGTCACCTCATTTCAGGATCAAAAGAAGTTAATTGAAAAGTTAATTGAATAATCCTGGATTCTGAGGTAGAATCCCCTCTTTAAGCCACACATCCTTATCAGCAATATAGGCGTGTCCAGTATCCACTGATTCAGTATCCATAGTTTCAGTTATCCACGGATCCCGTGGATACTGGGGCACCAATTAGATAGTGGAACATTAAACAAATCCCTCATGTTTACTTCATTGCAGCAAAACCACTGATGTTCCCCTATCTTTAAAAAAGCATCCCCAGTATCCGCAGTTTCAGGTATCCACAGGGGAGTGCGGAATGAAATCCCAGAAGAGACAGGGGCTGCTTGTAATTGTTTCTTTTAGTTCACTTCAGTCTCTGATTCAGAGCGCAATCCTAAAATGGAGTTAGGCTGGCACAGTTAGGCCAGCAAAGTTTGGCCAGCACAAGGGACATCGAAAAGTATGTTTTGACCACTCTCTGTATCAAAGAGGCCAGCACATAGACATGCGCCATCCTCCCTGACTCGGAGAGTGGTCCAAAAGCATTTTGCAGTGGCCCTTATGCTGGCCAAACTTTGCTGGCCTAACTGGGCCGGCCTAACTTCCAGTTAGGATTGCACCCTTAGCTTCTGAATGTGCAAAGCAAATCAGTGTTCCGGGATTGCTAACTCCAAGATAACTGATTGTGTAAGAAGCCCATTTCCTCTGTTTTGAAGCCATCAAATTTCCCTCCAAAATAAAAAAGACAGGTATATCAAAATCTGGAAGCGAAACATAAAACAAGAGGCTGTGACATCACTGCAGGTAATTTCAGAGGAACTGCAAACAAATTATGTCAGCACATAATTTGAATTGGGGTGCACGATACATTGAAGTCCCATGTACAGTAATGCATTTTTGCTCTGCTGTGCTCAATTACCTTTGCCAAGGGTAAATTGGGAATGGTGGATTATGGTTGCAAACTTGACTGGGCAAAGCCTGGGTCGTGGGAGCTGCCATGACTGTCTTCTGTGCTGTGATTTGCTCTGGAGGATCTTCTGTCAGACTTTGCTCAATGGCCATTTGAATGAGCTCGTCTTCACTCATACTGCTGTACAGACTGTAGTCTTCATGACTAATTGCTCCAGTTTGGGAATTTCTTGCCACAGTGACCTGTGTCGCCATCTTCCACTTGGCGGTGAGGTCAGGTCTGAAACAGAAATCCTGGAATGGAGACAAAGGAGACTTATACCCACTATCTTATATAAGCAAACATACACAGTCACCTTAGTCAACAGGGCTTATATCTAAGTAGACATTCATAGGATTACATTGTTAAATAGGACACATGCATCAATTCAAGGGGGAAGCTGGGTGAAAACATATTCTTCTTCCCAGCATTCTGGTTAAGGAGAAATTAGAAAAACTGAGAGCGATGTATTATCTTTTCTACTAGAGTCTGGTGTAATATGGTGGACATCTAAGGGCACAATCCTAACCTGGAGTGAAGCTGTCAAAGTTAGGCCAGCAAAGTTGGGCCAGCACAAGGAAAACCGTAAACTATGTTTGCACTACTCTGGAAGTCAGAGAGGCCAGCACTCAGACATGTGCCATCCTCCCTGACTTGGAGAGTGGTCCAAACGAGCTTAATGGTGGCCCTTGTGCCGGCCAAACTTTGCTGGCCTAACTGTGCCGGCCTAACTCCAGGTTAGGATTGTGCCCTGAGAGTCTTCCTAATGCCTCTGGTGTGCTTGCAGAGGGAATATGCAATTATTGTACTACTATTTTAATGCTTGTCTCTGCCATGATATTGGTATGTTTATCCTTTGATTCTGTTTTTGTTATATATGATCATAAGCTCACTGCTTTCAGGCACCACTTCTGCCAAGGAATGACTTGGCAGAGCATCTCTCAGCTGCTGAGCTGCTAAGTGATGCCTTGGCAGAAGCCTCACAGCTGAAACGGTGGCCCACATGATATTTGTGTTTATTGGTACAGTGGACCTTTTCCCAGGCAAAAGACTGCAGGTGTTACTTATATTATTGAAACTTGTTCAATTGTGTTACAGAGCTTGATGAGAATCATGGTGTCATCGGATGCGACTATCTCTATGAGCGCAATCCTAACCTGGAGTTAGGCCAGCACAGTTAGGCCAGCACAGTTTGGCCGGCACAAGGGCCATTGTAAGACGTGTTTGGACCACCATTGGAGTCAGGGAGGATGGCGCATGTCTGTGTGCTAGCCTCTCTGACTATGAGAGTGGTCCAAACATACTTTACGGTGTCCCTTGTGCCGGCCAAACTTTGCTGGCCTAACTGTACCAGCCTAACTCCAGTTTAGGATTGCCCTCTAAATGCCCCAAAGCCGCTAAGATTTAGAAGGAAGCTTTTTGAGGACATTATGCTCAAGAAGTCAGACTAACCCTCCCCTTCAAGCAGCTGTTACAACATGCATTAGTCAAAAAAAAAAAAAAACACCTGTATGTGGGAAAGTCTGGAGGGTTTTTTTTTAAATCATGAAACACTGATTATTTCCAACCACTGGTGTTAAGTTTCAGACTCTTACATGCTTTCTACAAAACAAAAAAGGGACTTTAAGAAGAGCTGTCATATATCAAGGCTCCCGCCTTTCTTCCTCCTCCTCCTCCTCCTCCTCCTCCTCCCCTGAGTTGTGTCACTCTAAAAATACTGTTCGCGTCAGGTTGCATTTGACATTAGCCAAGTGTTCTTTATGTCACATAAAACAAAATAAACAGCTTACAGGAGGTCACTGTGTGAGGAGAAGCATTGCAAAGCAAAACATTCCTTTCGGTGGGGCACAGTGACTCATGATGGGTATTTGTTTACAGTCCCGAACAACTGTCTGGATAAACTGGAAAGGGATGAACATCTGTGTTCAGCAGAAGTGTGTACACACACACACACACACACACACACACACACACACACACACAGAGAGAGAGAGAGAGAGAGAGAGAGAGAGAGAGAGAGAGAGAGCATATTCATGGCAGCCATTTTACTTTACACGCTATGGTGGCCACCACTGAATTGGGGAGGAGCTTTCTGCAATGAGAAGCAATTGATGTTTTGTATGCATTCCCAATGGGGGTGTACAAAATGTTGACCTCTCTCTTCATGGTAAGCAAGCTAGGGAACTCCTTTAAAATGACTCGGACACTGACAGTCTCAGTTAAAAGCAACTGATGGAAGCCATTAGCTATGTGTGGCTTTCAGAAGCCGGATGTACTTTCTGTCTAAAGTGCGTTTCACGCATCACCCCGAGAGAAACCTCAGTTCTCAACCTAGTATATACCAAATAGGGAGCGGCAGTACCTTGGCTCTCTAAAAGTGCAATCCAAAACCAAGGCTGGAATAGGCAGGCCAAGACGCCTGCCCCAGATTCAGCCCAGGGCCTGGATCTACTGCCACGCCACCAGAGAGAAGGGAAATTTATTCCCCTTCCCCCACGTAGCACGCAGTGGCCCAGATGATGGGGCTACTTGGAACTGCACCACTGAAATCGGCGGTGCAACTCTGAGAGGCTGAATCGGGGCTGCGCAGGCTGGGAATGGATGTTATGCTCCGGCCCAAAGGCCAGATCCTGTCTCCACCTCCCAGGCTGGGCTGCCCATGTGTCCACCCATTCCCCACCTTCTCCAGCCCCATTCTGTCTCCTGCCACCCTCCCCAAGCCCCTGTGCCCGCCAAGCAAGACCGGCCTTACTGTTGCAGCACGGGGCCAGCTGCAGGGAGGCCGGCACAAGTTGCTCGCACCAGCATCTGGGTCCTCCAAAGTGGTGCAAACACACTTTATGGTGCGTTTGCAACTCCCGGGGGGCCAGCACAAGCAACATATGCTGGCCTAGAGCACAGTTAGGATTGCGCCCTAAAATGTATATCTATATGGCATGCATTTCTCACAGTTACACTTGATATGATTTAGGGGGCAATCCTAACCAACTTTCCAGAACTGACATAACTGTGCCAATGGGGCAAGTGCTGCATCCTGCAGTTGGGGGGGGGGCAGTTATGGAGGCCTCCTCAAGGCAAGGGAACATTTGTTCCCTTACCTTAGAGCTGCATCACTCTTACCCCAGGGCTGGAAAGTTGGTTACGGCTGCACCCTCAGAGTATATGCATTTAACACATACATCTAGAAATGTAATGCATTAAGCAGCCTTCAGATCCACATTTCAGCATTTCAGCATCAAGGAACTGCGCCAGATGTGGATTTCATTGGAGTGCATAATTTTTTTTTATCACTCTCTAGCCACTTTCCAACCTCACGTGGAAAAGAGAGAAGAGAGGTCTGTTGACATTTGGAATTTCTTGGCCAAGCAAACTCACAGCCAAATTCGAAGCATAAGGCCATGCTGACACCAATTTGCTAATCTAAATCTTACAACAAGAGCCCCACACAGGGCCTCAAAACAACAATGGCGGCAGCATCTCTGCCAGTGAGTCATTCTGAGAGAAAAAGAGACGGGTCTGAGAGACTGAAATGGAGAATTCTGGAGAATGACGTTTCCCTGATTAAACTCACTGGGCACCGAGGACAAAGAAATTGGAGACAAACTCCTGACCTTTCCCCATTTCCAGAGGGCTTGAGGGCAGGATATCCTGCCAGCAAATTTGGTTTCTAATAGCTATTTAACTAGCTTGTTAACAGAACACTTTTCCTCACATGCCAGGGAAAGTCATAGGCTACACATGACTATTTCATCCATGGTCATTTTGTACTATGTGTCTGTAGCCTTGTGGGAAGTCAGTTTACTGCATGCGTTTCATGTGCCCAGTGACATTCATGTGCACAGTGACTTTGCCACAGTGTTTATGTAACTACATGAAAGCAGTGACATTCTCTGGCCACTGCTTTCATGTAGTTCCATAAACACTGTGGCAAACAGTGCAAGTTAAATGGTTGTCTGCAGCCACCATTAGACTATAAGCTTGCTCAATTTTTAGGACAAACAATCAAACCTTGTTGTCAGATAGCCCTTATTGTTCTCTTTTGGGTCAGGAACCAGGAATGAAAACAGGATAATTGTAAATTTGTAACTGTAACTGGCATTTTACATTTTTTAATATTTATTTTTAATGACTGTAATTTTATTTATTTTTAGATTGTGAGCCCTTTTGGGACAGGGAGCCTTTTAACTTTATTATTATTATTATTATTATTATTATTATTATTATTATTATTAGCCTGTAAAC
>JAJKFI010000033.1:2772982-2825566 GCA_029204185.1 Lerista edwardsae
TGGGATATAAATTATTATTATTATTATTATTATTATTATTATTATTAATAATAATAATAATAATAATAATAATAATAATAATATTGATGATGAAGATACTACATTTGTACTGTATTTATTCTACAGAGCACAGCCAGAAATCTCACTGATTCAGCCTGTCTGGACTGCTAGTTCTTGGCCATTGGATAAGATAGAGGCCGTCTGGGAACAGGTCTTAGAGCAACAGTACCATGTGCTATAAATCCCATAAATTATAGTTTTACCTTTTCAGGACTGATTAGGCAACTATCTTTTTTTCCTCCCCTGTATACTTCCCTAAGTCCCACTGCTATCAATGAAATTTGTACCTGCCTACCTAAATTCAGAACTGCAGCTGGAGACTCCAATCCAACAATGTTCATTGGGGTACGCGGACTCCAATGCACCACTATTGGAATTTCCTGAAATAGTTTCCCTGTTCATTTCATGACAGAGATGACATACACATTCATTTGCACAGGAGGAAATGTGCATGCATTCTTTTTTTGAGAGCAGATTGACCAATGGAAGCTGGAGGGCTTTGCAGATGCACAAATTATATGGGTATATTTGAGGATGCAATCCTAACCTGTAGTTAGGACGGCACAGTTAGGCCCGCAAAGTTTTGCTGGTACAAAGGCCACTGTAAACCAATTTTGGACCACTCTCAAAGTCAGGGAGGATGGCGCACGTCTGTGTGCTGGCCTCTCTGACTCCAAGAGTGGTCCAAACATACTTTATGATGTCCCTTGTGCTGGCTAAACTTTGCTAGCCTAACTGTGCCAGCCTATCTCCAGGTTAGGATTGCGCTCTGAGTCACATGTTTCAACTCTCTGAATGTTCTTCCTGGGTCAGATATCTGTTGTCCAGAATTGCACTGCATCATCTGTACATTTCCAGGCATCTGACTGCCAAATATATCGATGAACACGCAGACCTTCAGAGCTAGCATTTCTAGACTCACCACCTATAATGTAGGTCAGGAGAAGGGAGATATATTTTTACCGTGATGGTTTCTGCAAGCTGGTAAAGACAGGGAGCAAAGTTTCCAGATGACGAAACATCTCTGAGTAAACAAATCCCTTCCATCCCCAGCTGTCTAGAGTCATCGAACTGTTTATGAAGTTAGTTTGGCGCATGTCAGACATGACCATTGGTTCCTGACTCTGCTCATTTGCTTCTGCACAACAGCTTTAGTTCATGAGCATGCCGCATCCCTCAGCACAGTTGTAGCATCTGGGTACAGTCAGTGAGGCAATTATAACTGTCTGAGGCTGCACGCCTATGCAGACTTTCCTGGGAATAAGCCCCACGAAATTCAATGGTGCTTACTTCTGAGTTGACACGCATAGGATTGGACTCTGAATGAGATTAACTTAACATGGTAGTAACATTTCCCTGCAACACCCTTTTCAGTGACGGGTCACTGTTTTCCACATTAACATCAACCTTTGCATCTTATGTAATAGAAGAAACTGCATAAAACATTGAAATCATAGGCCTCTGCATGTATGTGTGTTTGTGTGTGTGTGTGTCTGTGTGTGCGTGCATGTGTAGAAATAATAAATCCCACATTTACATTTTAGAGACCAATTTAGAAGTAAGCAAAAATTCTACTTCTGCATTCCCTGACGCTACACGCAGTATGTCTCCACTTCCACAGCTAATTCAAAGCATTTCAACATTTGGAGAGAGGCATAAAATTATGCACGTTGTAAGCATAGTTCAGGCTCTGCACCGACGCAACACATTTAAAGCAGGCATAATTGCATTACCTTATCGTTTCTGCAGCAAATGAAGTGGACTCAGAGTTACTTTTCTTGGTGAAATCTTAACTCAGATAGTTTCCTTTGGGATGCATCTCTCTCTCTCCCCCGTCTCCCCGTGTTGATAAACTGCAGAGCAGCTCTGAACTCTGTTGCTCTTTGAAGTCGAGTTTATTTCTGGATCACCCCATGATCAGCTACTACCAGCCAAAACATAAGTGGCTCTCAATCTCAAATTTCCTGTGTGAGGTTTATGGCAAAGTCACTTGTTCCTCTCTCGGGGTTTCTCTCTTCTGCATTCTAATATGCAGAACTTCACTATGTCTAACATCCTTTCTCTAAATGACACAAACTAGCCCTTTTTTTAACATCACTATTTATTTATTGTTCTGGACAAGTCAACCATATATGGTCATGTTGCTGAATTTAAAGGGATGGAGGAAAAAATGCCATATAATTCTGGGGAAAAAAAACATTGAACTGAAATTGCTCAGGGGTTCTTTTTAGAATATCTCGTTTATTTTTAATCCCGTACTTCCTCCAAAGAGATCAGGAGGCACATGGGTTTTTGCACCTTTTATCATCACAACTCTGTGAGGTAGGTGAAGCTGAGAGACAGTGACTGGCCCAAAGTCACCAGGAAGCTTCATAGGCAGGGCCAGAACCTGGACTCATGGTACAATGTATTAGACCAGACCACTGTACAGAGTGAAAGAACCTAAGAACCTAAGAAGAGCCCTGCTGGATCAGGCCAAAGGCCCATCTAGTCCAGCACACAGCGGCCCACCAGGCACCCCAGGGAGGCATGAAACAACAAGATGCTTGCATCCTGTTGCCACTCCCTTGCACCCAGTACTCTGAAGTAGCCCACCACCTTTGTAAGGAGGTTGCACAATCCATCATTGCCTATAGCCCACGATGGACCTTTCCTCCAGAAATCCGTCCAATCCCATCTTAAAGGCATCAAGACCAGATGCCATCACCACCTCCTGTGGCAAAGAGTTCCACAGATTAACTACCCACTGGGTAAAAAAGTACTTCCTTTTATCTGTTTTAACTCTCCCAACCCTCAGTTTTAGCGGATGCCCCTGATTCTGATGTTTTGAGAGAGGGAAAAGCATCCCTTCACAAAAGACTTCACAACTTTATTTGAAATGTTTATCTGCTGACAGTTATTGAGATAGCCTAGCAGTAATTATTAAGAAAGGTTAAAATCTGGTGCAACCAACACTGGACTTTGTTTTAGAGGCATGGTCATACCAGATAAAGTAGGTGTGCGACACAATTCCTCATGCTCAGTATAATAATCTATTGCTAGATTATTACTCCTGCACAAGGGATAAGATACGAAGGCAGTGGTGTCCCTACAGGGGGCAGAGCTCTAAGTTTTGGCGTATTGGCGTTGCTTACTGGCTACAACAGCAAGGGATTTACATGACAGGGTAAGGCTCCTTGCAAAACTTAGAGTCCCCCCCCCCGGTAGGGATGCCACTGTATGGAGGGAAGTGCAAGACAGAGCATGGTTCATGTTTAAGGATTCTATCTTGATTTTCAAGGACAGTGATGGCTAACCTTTTGAGCTCACCATGTTAAAAAAAAAATACTTGAATCTGCTGGCGTGTCACTCCTCCCCCAGAATGAAAGAGAAATAATTATTTACATATTCATTTAAAAAAAATACAGCCCAATCATGTGTAGGATTATGCATTACATAAAGAAACATCAAATCATTACAGAAATGAAATAATAGTAAAACAAACTCAGTTGTTGTCAGGTGTTGGTGAACTCTGGCGTGTCACCCAGAACATCATGGCGTGTCTCCTTTGACATGCATGTGATAGGTTCGCCCTCACTGTTCAAGATAATGTACCAGAAATGCTGCACTGGAGGCATGAAAGATATTGTAGCACGTTTAACCAAGACTCAGATGAAATTTAAATGCAGGGTCCTTTTCAACTGAGTGGGATCCACAGAGGGGCTTTAGCAAGGCGAGCCTATGTGAAGCCTTAGAGAGGCATGCCAAAAGCTAACCCCTCACCCGATGATGTGGCAGCCTCAGGCTCCTCCCAAACTCCTGTCTCAGCAGTCTCCCCCCGCCCACATTTCCTCTTCCTCTCTGTCCCCCTCTTCCTTTTCCAGCTGGGGGAGTAGAAGGAGAAAGAGAAGTGCTGGAGGCAAGTAGCTGGACAGAGATGTGCGAGCGTGTGTGCATGTGTGCGTGCGTCCACCAATCTGGTATCTGATTGGCCTCATTGATAGGCTGGTCCGGGACTTTAGTGATAGCCAGTGTGAGCGCAATCCTAACCTGGAGTTAGGTGACACAAACGCTCTTTACGATGGCCCTTGTGCCAGCCAAACTTTGCTGGTCTAACTATGCCAGTCTAATTCCAGGTTAGGATTGTACCCTGAAAGTTGCACTGTCCTGGAGTGGTTAAGGATAGATCCCCTCTCTTTTCCTTTCAGTATGGCATGGTGGCTGGAATGCCAGACTACGGCTGGGGCATCTGGGTTCAAACTGCCATGAAACTCAGTGGGTGATGTTGCCCCCCCCTTTGTGTAACTGACTTCAACTAAGAGAGCACCATGAATGCTGTCCTAGAGCTCCTTAGAGCAGTGGTTCTCAAATGTTTTAGCACTGTGGAATGACACTTTGTAGAATGACAATCTGTCCGGGATCCACTGGATGTTGTGGCCGGAAATGCTGTCATTGTGATGCCAGAACCTGCTGATTTCCTGATAATGCAGCAATAAGTTGGGTTATTTTTCAGTCATTTTCCAATAGCAAAGTGAATCAGGGCACAATCCTAACCTGGAGTTCGGCCGGCACAGTTAGGCCAGCAAAGTTTGGCTGGCACAAGGGACACTGTAAAGAGTGTTTGGACCACTCTTGGAATCTGGGAGAATGGTGCATGTCTGTGTGCTGGCCCCCCTGACTCCCAAGAATGGTCCAAAAATACTTTACAGTGTCCCTTATGCCAGCCCAACTATGCCGGCCTAACTCCAGGTTAGGATTGTGCTCTCAGAAAGGAAGGAAGTCTATTTATAACTTTGACACAAGCAAAACAACCACACAGCCCTCCCCCCGTCCAGCATCCCATCTTTCCATATTTTCAATGTGGCTGAAACTGGCTGAAACTGGCTCGCAACCCACTGGTGGGAACCACTGCCATAGAGGAAGAGTGAGATAAATAACAGCCCAGTTTTCCTCTTGCAAGCAAAACACACAAGGACATCATTGGCTTCACCAAGGAACGATCATTTGATCTGAAAGGTTGAAAGGTGGCATTTTACATCGCAATATAATCCATCCTGCAACTTGACAACCGTACCAAACCACTTCTGAAAAGCAATGCTGTAAAACTGGATTACAATCGGACTTGTGCACAAGGCAAGGCCCCAGATCCCACCCTACAGAGACTTTGACTGCCATGTTCCCCCGTGACTTTTTTTCTGGTCATTTGTTTGATGGGCATCAATGATGATGGATATCAATTTTAATCACATGATTTCTTTATTAAAAATAAAAAGGAATGTTGAACTCACCTTTGTTTTTTCCTTAGTGCTACTTTTACCTCCCCATCACCTGCAATTCTGGGATTGGAAAGAGGATGACTGATCTCTCACCATACAAATGAAGGCACGTTCCACCTTCAGTGTTACTCTAAAACAGAAGCATAGTTTTTAACAAATCTGATCTCCTTCCACTAGCGCCAACTCCATGGGTGCTGGTATGCTGTTAGCACCCACAATAATTTTTGGGGAGTGCTCCGCACCCCCACACAGCGCAGCACCCCCTATTCGGCGCTGGGCCAGGAGCGCACCTATTTGTCGGAGCTGTCAGGCCAAGCTGAGGACAGCGCGAGCATGCGCAGTGGTCGTGTTGCAATCGAGCCAATGATCTCCTTCCCGAGGCATCACTGGGGCCTCGGGAAGGAGCTCATGGGCTGGATCGCAACACGACCACTGCGCATGCTCACTCTGTCCTCAGCTTGGCCTTTTTGCTGCTGGGCCAGGCAGGCCCTTGCGGGGCACACCTGACCGCTCCAACGAACAGGCATGTTCCTGGTCCAGTGCCGAACATGGAGGTGCCGCAATGCAAAGCAGCCTCTTCCGAGCCACGATGACAGTGCGCGCAGCTACATCGGGGGCATGGCTATGTCAGGCATGGTTAAGTCAGGGGGCATGGCTGCATCGGATGTGGTTACATCAGGGGGCGTGGCTACGTCAGACGTGATTGTGTCAGGGGGCGTGGCTACTCAGCACTCCCAATGTTCTGAGCAAGTTGGCATCCCTGCCTCCTTCCTTGCAAGGTCAGTCCTACTGTGGAGCAAGCATGTAAGGGACTTTACCCTTATGTTTAGCAGAAAGCAAGATGTCTTTTTCTTGCCGAGAGAATTCTGCTAGTAGGAATTGGCACTTTCCTAACAATCCTAACAATCGGAGGTATGAAGGTCAAAGCCCTAAGCTTCAGCTCAGGAGCCCTTTTTAAAAAACCTTCAGCCACTAGGAATTGTGGAATACAACGTTCTGGTGGTGCACAGAAGGTGGTGCAGAGACACTGCTGTGCTGCAACCCCAGGAAGCTTCTGACCTGGGCATGTTCAGCAAAACCTACAAGATCAGTGAAGCCCCTGGAATAGGGGATGAGATGTAGCTTCACAGGTACAAGTCATGGCAAGGTATGACTGGGAGACCTGGTCTCAAAACCTGGAGAACTGCTGCCAGTCAGCATCATCAATACTGGGCTTCATGGACTAATCCAGATGCCTGTCCCAGTACAGTACAAAGCACAATGTGCCAAAATTCCTTCATGTCCAGAATCTATGTCTGTTCTACTATAAGCAAAGCCACTGGCTATTTCTGTAGACTTCTCCACACACATGAATTCCACTGGAGGGCATCAGGACATGAACAAGCACAATGGGTCATGTGCGTTTGGATGATTAGATGTCCACTAATCCCAGAAACAAGAATTGCAAGGATATGACTTACAAACAAATCCTATCCAGGGCCTGTGGCAGCGGATCTCATTATCCACTGCTATTAAGTCCCGCTCCTGCATTGCAAAAGCCACGTGGCTGGTGTGTGCTTCAGGGCCACTGATGCAAATGGCCAGAGACCCTGCGCATAAGAAGAGCTCCGCTGGATCAGACCAAAGACCCATCTAGTCCAGCTTCTTATATCTCACAGTGGCCCACCAGATGCCTCAGGGAGCACAAAAGACAACCAAATACTTGTATCTTGCTCCCAATCCTCTGCATCTGGCATTCTGAGGTAAATTCTGGGGTAAACACACTGGTGGCTAGTCAAGATTCTCCACAGCATTTCTCTTTGACAGCCACCAGAACCAGACGCTCCTCTTCAGAGATGTGCTCATATGAACATATGAACAGCCCTGCTGGATCAGGCCAACGGCCCATCTAGTCCAGCTTCCTGTATCTCAAAGTGGAGCTACCAGGTGCCTCAGGGAGCACACAAGACAACCAGATACTTGCATCCTGTTGCCATTCCCCTGCATCTGGCACCCCAAGATAGCCTACCTCTAAAATAAATAGGTTACACCACCCATCATGGCCTATAGCCTGCGATGGACGTTTCCTCCAGAAATCTGTCCAATCCCCTTTTAAAGGCACCAGCACTACCAGACACCAGACGCCAGCACCACCTCCTGTAGAAAAGCATGTGTGTACAGGAAAGGACTGGGCTGCCCAACTTCCTCCCTTGGTTTCTTACTTCTTACCTCAGCTTCTGTAGCCTTAATTAAAAAAACACACACACAAGTCATTTGGATAATGGGCAGTGCTTGCAAATGACTCAATAGCTTGCAAAGAAATTTGCAGTGCAGGATCATAATTGGGCCCCAGCTTCTAAAAAGAGAAGGCTAGCTGGAAAACATGTTAACACATGCAGGCCCGCTCTAGGAGCTGTGGGGCCCCATGCTGTGCATTCCCGTGGTGGCCCCCATCCTCCCTGTAGGACCCTCCCCTACTCACCAAGAAGAGAGTTTGTGGAACCATGCACAAAGTGCAGCACCTGGAAATAGCTGGTAGTGATGTGATGATGTCACTGCCAACGGCTTATATGAGGCCCATTTGGGGCCTTTCAGAAACAGGGGCAGGTGGGATAAAGCTGCTCTGCTTGCCCCACTGACCTCCAATCCATAGAGATCTTGGCTGCAGCAGCAGCACTATGTTTGCAGTTCTGGTGCAGCCCCCCCCCAAAACAACAACAACAACAACAACAAAACAACAACAACAACAACACAGGGCCCAATGTGATGACATTGGTCACATTGGCTTAAGGCCGGCCCTGCGTAGATGAGAGCTTCTTAATACCACCTTCCTTGTCTTGCATGCAATGTTTGTTCAAACTGCTGAAAACACTTCTGTGATTGAATGAAAGTCCATAAAACAAGGGACATGGTATGTGTGACAATCCTCCTATGAGTTAACGTGTTTTCCTGCAAAACTTGAGCAGTCTAGCTGCATTGCAGTGTATTAGAGATGACATTTCCTGCCATTAGTGGAACAAAATATAGGTCATCGTTTCTGCATTCGAGGCATGTATCTCTCAAGGAGAGCATCTGTTGTGCTATTCTTTGAACTCCGCAGGCTGCAAAGGCTTCTTTGGTTGTATCAAGGAACGCAAAGGCATTGCTTTTCTCAGAAATATCAAATACCACTGACCATCGGTAATGAGACTTCAGACTATGGGAACTATTTGTTGAACTATTTGTTTATATGCAATACAAGACCTTCAAGCAATGACAAAGAACTTCCTTGTGACTGATCTCCACTACTGAGCATTCAAAAAAGTGGCCTCTTGCTCCCAAATGCCACTATTTCATTTTGTGCACTTGGGAACAGGGTTGGCCTTAAATACAGGTATGCCCCAGTATCCGCTGGGGTTCCATTCTGCCCCCCCCCCCCATAACTGAAATACTGGATACTGGAATGTGGATACTGGGAACACCTTTTTTAAAGATGGAGAACATCAGTGGTTTTGTTGCAACAAGGTAAAAAAAAGGAGATTTGTCCAATGTTCCCCTCTCTCTGTGAAAGGCCTCCTAGTATCCAGGGCATCCATGCAACTCCAGCCTTGAGCCAATGTGACCAGTGTCGTCACATTGGGCCCCGTGCTTTGGGAGCTCCACATCGGCACAGCGAGCGTATCGCCTGCTGCAGCAGTGGGATCTCTATGGGCTGTAGGTCAGGGGGGCGAGCAGAGCAGCCTTATCTTGGGCCCTCCCACCTGCCCCTGCCTCCGAACTGCACAAAATGGGCCTCTGGGAAGCAGCTGGCAGTGATGTCATCAATGTCACTGCCAACTATTTCCAGGTGCCGTCAGTGGTGGTATCTAAAGCAGGAGGAACCGGTACGCTGGGCGGGATTTACGTGTGATTGGCTGCCCGTTTGTTCAGTCCCGCCGCCTGCCTGCCCGCCGTGCAGGCTGCCCTGGCCTCGGAGGGGGCGCCTGCTCGCTGGGGGGGATGGGTGTGGGGTGCGCCGGGTGCCTGGGCGAGCAGTGATTGGGCGCGCCAACTGGGGGCAGCCCACGCGGCCAGCGGGCAGGCGGTGGAACGGACAGGCTGCCAATCAACCGTCCGTCACTCCCAGCGTTCCGGTTCCTCCTGCTTTAGATACCACCACTGGGTGCCATGTGCAGCACCACAAGCATTTTTCTTGGTGAGTGGGGGGGCACGGGGAGGGTGAGCCCCCGCAGGAATGCCCAGCATTGGGCCCCGCTGCTCCTAGAGCTGGCCCTGAATCCACAGATAACTGAAACTGTGGATACCAAATCAGTGGATACCGGGGCATTCCTGTATTTTGCAACATTAGCAAAACATTAATATGGTGTCCAGGTTTTTGTAATACTTGTGCAAATCATTCAGTTTTCTGGCTTCAACTGCTTCCATCCCCCAACACATTAAAAAAATGGAAAAGGAGACTCGGGTCCACCCCTGACCTTCAAACCTCTACCATCCATGTCCACAGCATGATGAGTCTATATTTACTTTATGCCGGCAAAGCATGCTTCACGTGTTGTAAACAGTGCACTTTCCTGGCTTGCCAGTGGAAGGCCAAAGCCTTCCTTCATGCACTAGTACAGTGCAGGAGGATGCCTCCCAGAGCAGGTAAGCCCAACGTTGAGCAGCTCAGGGGTAGGGGGAGAGAGGGGAGGGGTATAAAGGGGTGGGGGAGGGTGGTGAAGGGGGCTGGTGGATTGGGCCCAGGAAAAGGGCAGGATCAGCTGCTCCAGTTCAGACTGGAGCCTATCCTCTTTCCTGGGCCTTATCTGCCAACACAGATCAACTTGGACTCGCACCTGAAATATCACTGTCATGGGTCCAAGTAGACCCATAGCAGCAGCTGTTATCCAATATCCGTGGTTTCACCTATCCACAGATTTGTGGCTCCATGGGGACCTCTGCACCCATTTGAGCCCATTACAGTACCTTGTTTTTCTTTAGCAGTGATGGTACTGCTAAAGGTAGGATTGGGCGTTAGTTATTAAATAGCATTCAATTATTTCAATTTTTAAAACAGGCATCTACAGTATTAAGGTTCTGATAATATGCAAACCTACTGATTAATTCCATTACAAGAAAAATTCTTCAGTCAGTTCTGTTTAAAAGTAAGTTTGCCTAGGCTTAGGGTTAGGGTTGCGTGAAAAATTTTAGTTTCCTTTTTCAGAGTATAGTATTAGGGCGCAATCCCAACCTGGAGTTTGGCCAGCAGAGTGAGGCCAGCAAAGTTTGGCTGGCTCAAGGGACAGCATAAAGTATGCTTGGCCCATTCTCGGAGTCAGAGAGGCCAGCACACAGCACATGCACCATCCCCCTTGACTCCGAGAGTGGTCCAAACATGCTTTACTTTGGCCGTTGTGCCGGCCAAACTTTGCTGGCCTAAATGCAGTGATGTCATGCAGGGGGAATGCGGGGGAACTCAGTTCCACTAGTTAAAATTAGGGCTGACTCCGCCCACTTCACTCTCCCTCCTCCCCCCTCCCAATTCCTCTGCAAAGAGCTTTTCTTCTTGGTTGGCCGGCACTCAGAGGGTTAAAGGGAGCAACTCCGGATTCCTAGGGGGGCGAATGTGCTGGCCTAACACCAGGTTAGGACTGCGCCCGTCGTAATTTCATTTTCTTATATTTTCTTCTTTAAAAATTATCACTTAAGTTGAGATTCAGTGTATACATTGCATGGAATGAATGCCCAACAAAAGCCCAAATTGCCTAAACAATTTGGGAATACTGGCTGACTATAATTAGTACTTATTAGCTCTTCAGAGACTATAATAATAATGTATTCCAGGAACACGTCCACTTGTAGCTCTTAATTTAGAATTTAATCTAGCATGTGTCAAATAGCATTTGCAAAAAAATAAGTCCAAGTGCTCTTATCACTTTGGAGAGGGGCCTTTTGAGAATCAGATGCTGTTCATTTGCTGTCAGACTCTTGCCGGCTTAAATAGAAACATGCTGTCGTAATGCAAAACAGCAACGGCTGCTACCACGGAGCACCGACCAGCTGTTTTTAGACTGGATGTGCAAAAAGGGAATCAGGCTAGCAAAAGAGGAAGGCAATAGAGGAAAGATGCAGCATTAAGTTCTCAAGAACTGCTCCTGGTTTCATGAACACAGGAAGTGCAACCTCTGCTTCAACTTCAGACTTACAAGTAACTAGCTTATTTTTAACAAGTTGTCCATGAAATCCTTTGAAGACCTTATCTGCTCCTGGTATGGATACCGAAAATTAGTTTTGTCACTGCTTTTTTTACAATTTCTCTAAGATGCTGGTTGTTGTGTAGTAATGATTGTGTCATGGGAACTGCAGAGCAATCAAGTTTAAGAACATAAGAAGAGCCCTGCTGGATCAGCTTCCTGTATCTCACAGTGGCCCACCAGATGCCTCAGGGAGCACACAAGACAACAAGATGCCTGCATCCTGTTGCCAATCCCTCGTATCTGGCATTTTGAGGTAAAATTCTGAGGTAAAGAATAACTTGCAACAGGCAGCAGCGCTAAAGCTCTGAAGCTGACGCTACTCAAAAGTGTCAGCTTCAGAGCGCCGACAGAGAGCCTCCCTTGTGCCAACTGAAGCCGGTTGGCGCAATGGAGGCTCTGTCCCAGATCAGTATGGGGATTGGTGGGTGGGAGGGAGGGGGGCTGGGGGCAGGACTTGGGGGGGACATGGGTGGGCGTGGGAGGTGGCCATACGACCACATCCTAAGCCTGGGGCCCCGGGCCGCATGGTCTCCTTGGATCTGCACCCACTCTTTAGCAGACACAGATCTGAGGAGCACATAGGGGAGGCTGGAGCCTCCCCTATGGTAAGGGAGCACACACTCCCTTGCTATGGGCGGGGGGCTCCAGCCTCTTCTATGCAGTGTCGGATATGGCGCTGCCAAGTCGGTCTCACCATTCCGGCGCTGCATAGGATTGCGCCCTCAGACTGGGGCTTAAGAACATAAGAAGAGCCCTGCTGGATCAGGCCAAAGGCCCATCTAGTCCAGCTTCCTGCATCTCACAGTGACCCACCAGATGCCTCAGGGAGCACCAAAGACAAGACACTTGTATCCTGTTGCCACTCCCCTGCACCTGGCATTCTGAAGTAACCTATTACTACTAGTCTATTAGTAAGGCGGTTGCAACACCCATCATGGCCTATAGCCCATGATGGACTTTTCCTCCAGAAATCTGTCCAATCTCCTTTGAAAGGCACCTAGGCCAAATGCCATCACCATCTCCTGTGGCAAGGAGTTCCACAGATTAATTACCTGCTGGGTAAAGAAGTATTTCCTTTTAATATCTGTATACAGACAATCGGCACCCCCGTGTCGGTGCTACAGCAACAGGACTGGCACTGCAGGCAGCACTGGTCCAGTTGCGCCCATGCTGAACCTCTCTCACATCAGCCAAAGCCAGCCGGCGTGAGGGAGGCTCCGTGTCAGTCCGCGTGGGAGATTGGCTGCAGGAGGGAGATTGTGGGCGGGGGGGGGGGAGGGTAGGACCTGGATGGACTCCAGATTTGACCATAAGGCTGAATCCTAGGCCCATCCAGGATGCTATGAGGTCCCAATTCGGGCCACGCTGTCCCCTCAGTTCTGCACCTGTTCCCTTGCCGCGCATGTTCCCTTGCCGCGGGGAGGCTCCAGCCTCGCTAACCCAGCATCAGATTTGGCGCTGGCAGGCCAGCCTTGCCAATCCAGCACTGGGTTAGTTTGCACTCACACAGAGACACACAAACCTGTTCCCACGGACCTGGTACCTGAGGTTTCACTTACCCACGAATTTGTGGATCCAGGGCAGCTATTTTCAACCTTTTCCATCTCACAGCACATTGACAAGGCACTAAAATTGTCAAGGCACACAGCACTGGCAGCAGGGGGGCTCACATCTCCCAAGAGCCCTACTAATTAATGATCCTCCCACAAACTTCTGTGGCACCCCTGCAGACCAGCCACAGCACAGTATTTGAAAATTGCTAATCCAGGGGGACCCCTGCACCCCTTGAGCCCGTTATAGTACCTTTGTTTTTCTTTAGCAGTGATGGAAACATAGGTGTTTCTTCAGCGTTGTCATGCAGCCGGAACGCTGGGCGGGAGGAACAGGTGAGCGGGGGCGGGGAAGACGGCGAAACGGACCGGAACGCAACGGGTGGGGTGCCGCTCACCCGTTCCTCCCGCCCAGCATTCCGGCTGCATGACAACGCTGTGTTTCTTGTTAACCAAGGAACATTCTTTTTTTTTCTTTTCTTTTTTTAACTGAAGAACAGGACATACAAGCAACCAGACTGCAAGCTAGAAGAAGACAGTTTCTGCTCCCTGTTAATGTTTAATTAATCTCCTTTCTCTAGCATGCAGGCTGGAACTGGGAGGGGGGTGGGCAAGTCGGCTGGTGGGCTGGCCCGGGGTGGGAAGCAGGTTTGGGAGGCAGCACTAGGCCGCATGGCCCCAATTCGGGCTGTGCGGCTTTCTTGGACCTGCACCCACATCGTTTTCGTGGGCACAGATCTGTAAGGCATAAATTTATGGCTCCAAATTTATGGTTAAAAGAAAGGTTTATTGACATATTTGCAAATATGGGTGGCAGCAAAAACCAAACGAAACAAGCTGCAATCCACCACACTTGCACAAAATGGGTGCCATAACTTATACTACTGAGGCGGGTCTTACCATCTTTCTTTCATTGGTTTAGGCTTCACCAATCAACAGCAGTCAAACCGAATATTTTAGACCTCCTACTGCATAGCTCATTACTTCACCTTCTACATATCTCTACATAGGATGTATGTTCATGCAAATGAAGGCCAAAAGAGAATTAGGTGTGGTTTAATATGTATGAAGGCTATTACGTTGACTCAATGCGAGTCTCCCCCAAGGTTAAAGCTTTCTTGCTATGGCCAGCTGCAATTTGTTACACTGCTATCTAGCTCTAAGAAGTTGGGGACCGAATCGAAGCTTTGGCCTCTGTAATGCCTTTGTCCGTCGTCTTTTGTTCTCAACTCCCTCCTGCAACTTAGCTGGCTATCCTTGGCCTGAGAACACAAGCTTATCCAACACCCATAACCGCCGGCCTTATATTTTAGTGTTGGGGGTTCCAAACTATCCTGAATTCATATAATACACATGGCAGAATTTATATTTTAACTTTAGAGTTCCAAATCATCATATCCAGCGATGGGATCTGCAAATTGAGAAGGGGAACGCTGGGTGGGACTTAGGCGGGACTTACACATGATTGGCAGCCCGTCCGCAGCGTTCTGCAGCTGCCCTGGCCTCGGGGGGGGGGGCTCCTGCTCACTGTGGAGGACGGGTGGGGGGTGCGCCGGGTGCCTGGGCGAGCAGCGGTGGGGCGTGCCAACTGGGTGCAGCCCCCCCAAGGCAAGGGCAGCCGTGGAACGCTGTGGACGGGCAGCCAATCACGTGGACGTCCCGCGTAAGTCCCACCCAGCGTTCCGCTTCTCCACTTGCAGATCCCGTCACTGATCATAGCTATATCTATATCTCACAGATCTAAGGAACCCATAGCCCAGGTGCAAGGGCACAAACATTCCATTGCGCTGGGGAGGCTCCAGTGGCCTCTCAAGCTGCACTGGATACAGCACAGGCCCACCGGCCTGCCTGCTCCAGCGCAGTTTAGGATTGGGCTGCCCGATACACTGCTATCTGTGTAGGGAAATACGTCTCATGTGAAAAGCTGCTCAGTTACAGGTGTCAGGGAGTCGCCACCGGGAAGCAACATGGTTATCAGAGGTCCTCCACACTACTTTATCAGCTTGCTGACTCAGGCTGACAACCAAAACCTCAGGGGAACTCACTGTTATTACAGTCTCGGCTTCACTCTCTGTAAATATCACCAGAACGTCATGCACACCGCTTCGAACCGAAGGGGGAGACAACACTGGGGCAGAGCATGAAATTGCAAATGAAACAGGAGTTAAGAAAAAACAGGTGAATGTAAACAAATTCACACTTCCTCAGTCAGTAAACACGGCCATCTCCCATTCTTTATTTGGCAAATATCATTTAAGTTTCACCAGGAAGTTTAATGGAAATTTTAATGAAATAATTGTTCCTGGGTGTTGAGAGATGCAAGGAGAGCATCTCTAGAGAACCACAGGCTGAAGGCTTGTGAGGCTGGTGAAGGAAAAAGAGCAAAAAAAAAAAAAGCAATAAAATGATTTATTCTGTCTTGTTTTGCAGAAGAGCGCTTTACTTCAGCCAAGGCTCCAAAGGACTCAACCACAGAACTAGTTTTCAGTGCAAGGAGCTGTTCTTCCAAATTCCCTGCCAGGCCTCCCCAAGGGACCTGATGCCCACATTAGGCTAACTAGTTTCCCCTCCAGAGCAGCCTCAGAGATAGGCAAGAGGGAGGGGGTTCAGTCACCCACTGGGCCTCCAAGGTTTGCTTGGAATCACCGGCTGGCCAGCCTCTTCCAGACTGCCCTCATCACCTGCTTAGCTCAAGATACCCTAATTTAGCACCAACGAACCCCACCACCAAACTGTTGCCGTCGAACCAAAGTGCAGCCATCTTAAGTCTTTTGCTTAAGTCCCTTGTTTAGGGCTGCGGAAATATGTATAGTAACTGTTTTCCATCTTTGCTTTCATTGTTCTCACTGAATTGCCCCCATGTAAACTTCCAGTGTTGCTAATTCTCACAATAGATAGAAAACTGGTTCAGGCTAGCAGAGCCTTATCAGAATGGTCACAGCATATTCTCATGGCCCAATTAGCTCAGAGCATCTTGTGTCCCAGTCTCTGTGTTGTAATTTTCCACCAAGCAGGAACTTGGAGAAGGAAGAGGAGGGGGGATTATAAAAATGCTTGTAATTATATTTTTTTGCCTTTTCCTTGTGAATTGGTCCGCCTGCGCAGATGTAATAAACATGATTCTTATACTCTCTCGTTTGGTTGTTTGCCTTTTTAAAATGCAATCCCCATGATAGAAACTATTCTAGGCTGATTTTCGGCGACAAAACAATAGGCAGTCAGCTTACCCAAGCCACACCTGCCTCTTCCACTCCGTGGCTCCAGGGGCATGGCAGCCATACAGCAATTCTCCAACCAAGGCACCACAGGAACCCACTCACAGTTCCAATAACCAAATATCCAGTCAGTCCATCCAACAGGCCTTCAGTCAGTCAGTCAGTCAGTCAGTCAGTCAGTCAGTCAATCAATCAATCAATCAATCAATCAATCAATCAATCAATCAATCAATCAATCCACAGCCACTTTCCTTCCTACACCTGCCCAGTGCTGCACCTACCTAGTGCTCTCCTCCAGCACCTACCCAGGTCCCTTACTGCAGCTCCTGCCTCCAACTTTATACTGAGGCAGGCCAATTGGTGTCTGTTGCTGGGCAAGCTCTAGCTCATCAGCCACACCCATCTGCACCTGTGCTAACCTCCCTTCATAGCCAGAGCCCTCATCAGCCTGCAGCTGTGTTCCTGCTGCAGGCAGAGACTTTGGGGGTTAACCCTGTAATCCCTGGCTGAGATGGACAAGAGGCCACTGCTGATACCATTTCCTAACTCCTGGGGGTATCTCCTGCCTTTTCCAATACAGGAGCCAGAGGTGTAGAGCGGGTGCTCACTGCAACGAAGCACAACAGCACAGAAAAAACCGTGTGCTTTTCATTCCCCACCCACTCCCCCTTGCGTTTGGATCGCTCTTAAATGGAGCAATTCCAAGGGGCAGGGAGGTGTGGCCGGGCAATCGCCCCACCCCCAGGCGCACTGTACAGCCCTGCAAGGAGCCAGCCTATGGTGCACATATGAAATAAGGAAACAATAAAGAAAGCCATTGAATACTTCTAACTCTGTACCTCTGGGATGGGAAAAAGGACTTCCAGTTTGTGTATTCGTTATTTGATAAAAATACAGTCATTCTTTAAATGCAAACTTGCTATCTGTGAATTTGCTTATCTGCGAGGGGCAGAATTGCTAATTACCTCATTATCTGCGCCTTTGTCCTCATTAACTGCTATGCAGAGACCTTCCAAAGGCTGCAGGGACCTTCCGAATGGCACCAGTAACCAGTGCCGACCCCTTTAAATGACTGGCAGAAGCATCCAGTCAGTCCATCCAAATGACTGGCAGAAGTATCCAGTCAGTCCATCCAACAGGCCTTCAGTCAGTCAGTCAGTCAGTCAGTCAGGTGCAGGTGCCATTCTGAAGATCTCTGCAGCCTCTGGAAGGTGTCTGCAGAATTCAGAGAAGTTTTAGCACTTCTTGTTGCACATTGCTGGCTTCCTGAGGTCTCTGCTGGATTCTTCTGATGATCAGATTGATCCTATAGGATCAATGATTCATTATCTGTGAATTCACTATCTGTGAGGATTTCCAGGAACCTAACCCTAGTGGATAATGAGGACTGACTGTATTTATATCTAGTCTCTCAATGTCCATTTCTGGGGAAATTTACAATACCGGTTGGGCATCCCTTATCCAAAGTGCTTGGGATCAGAAGTGTTTTAGGTCTTGGATTTTTCCATAGTTTAGAATATTTGCACATAATGAGAGATCTTGGGGATGGAGCCCCAAACACAAAATTCATTTATCTTTTATATAGTCCTTATACACATATCCTGAACAACAAGCTGAACAACAAGCTGAGCTTGACATGAGTGGCCAAATTGTAAAAACATTGGTATGCATGAATAATACCATGTTATATATCATTGGAAAGATAATTTAATGCAGAATGTAATGAAAGAAACCAGAGTATAAAAGCTTTATGGTTATGGCCAAAAAACCCAGAAAAAAACAAAACAAAAATACAACTGTGATGTCATTTCCTGTTGTGATGTCACTTCGGGGGCAACATTTTGCCCTCTGCACTGGGCTACACTTTCATTAGCTATGACCCTGGAAAGTGGTAAGCAGCAGACGTTAGTCCCTAACCCTTTTATCAGTTATTTTGAGGAGGAGAAAACCCACTTGCTGATTCTGCTTCATACGATTCATGCTGCAAGAGGGAGCCATAGGGGATTGCTCCCCCTTTCACAGCAAATGTCAGACGTCTCTCTCCACTTGGAAAAGAGTCAGTTGCTGCCTTACCCAGCACGTATCTCTAAGCACAGGTGCACGCTCCAATCCTTGCCATCAAGCGGAAAGAATTTTACAAGACGTGCAGCCTCAGAATCCCTGTGAACACATTTCCTTTGTCTCTTTTTAATCTCTTGGCTTTAGAGGTGACTCTCCTCCCCACGCTGCTGGCATCTAACCAAGTTGCAACTAATTAGCCGCTAATTGACCACATTATTCCAATGGGCCTGCATAAATCACAAATAAAAACTGCATTCATCAAGAGCTTCCTGTATTGATTGGCAGCAATCAATTGCGAACTGGATTCCTTCTCACCTGTACATGAGGTGTCAGGATTTGAACTGGAGTCCAACCAGATTTTCTACCACAGCCTTGCAATGTGCAGTGGGGGTGTGGTAGGTGAGGCAGAACTGCCCTACTGGAGTTCTTTGGAAAGTGCCCCAACTGCTATGATCACACAAACACTTGCAACCCAAGGGCTTTGAGCTGCTGAAGCCCATGGGCTGTAAGCAGCGATGGGATCTACAAATGAACAAGGGGAACGCCGGGCGGGAGGTAGGTGGGACTTCCGCTTGAGTGGCAGCCTGTCCGTACTGTTCCGCTGCTGCCCTGGCCTGGGGGGGGGCTCCTGCTCGCCGCGGGGGACAGGTGAGGGTCACGCCGGGTGCCTGGGTGAGCAGCGGGGGGGGGTTGCTAACCGGGGTCAGCCCCCCGAGGCCAGGACAGCTGCGGAACGCTACAGACGGGCAGCCAATCACGCGGAAGCCCCGCGTAAATCCCGCCCAGCGTTCCCCTTGTTCATTTGTAGATCCCATCGCTGGCTGTAAGTGGTTGCTGGATCACAGCCACTGCAGCAGCAGTGGAGGCACTTTTCAAAGAACTACAGCAGGGCAGTTCTGCCTCACCTGACATACCCCCACTGCACTCATTGCCACAGTCCCCTAATTACGGTTTAAAGCAGTGGTTCCCAAACTGTGGGTCAGGACCCACCAGTGGGCCACGAGCCTAATTCAGGTGGGTTACGAAGCACCCAAAGCAGCCATATTGAAAATAAGGGAAGATGGGATGCTGGAAAGGGGGAGGGCTGTGTGGTTGTTTTGCTTGTGTCAAGGTGACACAAGGCTTTTTTCCTTTCTGATTCACTTTGCTATTGGAAAGTGGCTGAGAAATAGCCCAACTTACTGCTGCATTCTCAGGACAGCAGCAGGTTCTGGTGTCACAGTGATGGCACTTCCAGCCATGACATCACTTCCGGTGGGTCTCGGATGGATTGTCATTCTAAAAAGTGGGTCCCGGTACAAAAACATTTGAGAACCAGTAGTTTAAAGGACACCAGGTGGGCGTAATTTTTTTTTTTTTTTAGAATTTATGTTCGGTATTTGTTAAACGTCTTTTCATGGAATCAAATCTTCCTGTCACCCTCTTGTTTTGAAACACCCCCCCCCCGGTATTTAGCCATTTGCCCTACATTTCTCTTGCGAAGTTAAATTTAGCACTAGTGTCTGGAGAAAATGTCAGATGACACTAGACTAGAAGATATCTCTTGCACAACATGCCACAGGAGTGTGCCGCATTTAACTCAGTTAAAAATAACCATATGCTTAACAAACACAGCAGGTTCCTGGATGGATGCTATCGAACACTGGAATAAACAGAATATTGCAATAACAGAAATTGCATGTAAATAGAAAAGAGGGATCAGAAAACAACAAGCAGGATGGGAGAAAAAGTTACCTCTGTACTGAACATGTTTGCATAATTAAAAAATATTTAGTTATAATTTAAGCAATAAGTATGAATAATTATATGCAATTAATTAAAAGAACTAGAAGAGAAAATAAACACTGATTACTTAGGAATACTGACTAATGGAAAATGCCACAACCGCAACCACACAAAGTGGAAGAGAAAATATGTGGAATTCTTGAATGACATCTGAGTTTTAATCGCTGTATAGCTGAGCTGATACAGTGTTTGCAAACGACGTAAAAGAAAATCTAAGTGTTTTCTAATCAATCTACAACAGCAAAGAATTTGAACGAAAAAGGCCCAGTTCAATAAATAGCTTGCTGGCTTTGCATGAAAGTGACTGTGGGTGCAATCCTAACCTGGAGTTAGGCCAGCACAGTTTGGCCAGCACAAGGGACACTGTAAAATTTGTTTGGACCACTCTTGCAGTTGGATAGGCCAGCACACAGACATGCACCATCCTTCCTGACTCCGAGAATGGTCCAAACATGCTTTATGGTGTCCCTGGTGCCAGCAAAACTTTGCTGGCCTAACTGTTCCAGTTTAACTCCAGTTTAGGATTGCATTATGTATCAGGCTCAGGTACTGAAAGGAGTTCTCCAAATAAGGGCGCAATCCTAGCCTGAATTAGGCCAGCACAGTTAGGCCAGCAAAGTTTGGCGGGCACAAGGGACACTGTGAAGTATGTTTGGACCACTCTCGGAGTCAGGGAGCTATCTCTTGACAATGGTGCCTATAAGGAACAGACTCTGCAAAGACAATACTCTGCTTTACACAGGGCACTACTTTATTTTGCTAGAATACAGATATTCCAATGGGGGTTGTTTCATTGCATTCAGCATTACATGACCTTTCCAATGATATACGTATAACACAATGGTATTATTTGTACTTAACCAAAGTTTTCATACTTAAAACATTTTCTGGTTAATTGGCCATAACTTTTGATAGAATACATACATTCTAGCACAGTTTGTTTCATTGCATTCAGCATTACATTACGTTTCCAGTAATATATAACATGGTGGTATTATTCATACATTCCAAGGTTTTTCACAATTTTGGCCACCAGTGTCAAGCTCAGCTTGTTGCCCCCCCTTAGGATGTTGCCAGTGGTGTCATTCAATTGATTTAGGAACAGGAACTCACTTTTGATTGGCACTTGTCGGGAGCCTGGAACCAGCCACGGAGCCCGTTAGGATCCGGAACGCCCGTTCTGGCCCGTTCCCCCTGAATGACATCACTGGATGTTGCCTGGTGCAATTGCTACACCCTGCACCCCCTGAGCTACGTCACTGGAGGGGGCATAGCCTCAGACAGACCAAGCTCAAGTTGGTCTGCAGCCTGCCAAACGTCAGCGGCTCTTTCCTGTCTATTCCCTCCACCTCCCGACTTGCTCTGCCATTTGGTGCTGGATGAATAGCCCACTCCATGGGTGGACCAGCCCTTGTCTTTGCATCTCCAGGTAGGACCGGGAATCTTTTCTGCATCTTTCGGTAGAACTGCTACCAGTTTGAGTAGACAATACCGATAGCCCAATCCTAGCAGCAGCACCAGTGGAGCGCACATGGCATCCTGTAGGAGGGGGCAGTCCTGGGGTTTTCCTCCAAGTAAGGGAACATTTGTTTCCTTGCCTGGGGATCCACTGCTTGCATGGATCTACTTGGATCTGTGCCAGGAATTAGTGATTAGCTGGCTCATATCTGAGTAGACCCTGGAAGACTGAGGCTGGGAAGGCGAGGTGGGATATTGATGATGCTGGTTGTTGCCAATACACCCCTTTTCCTTGGCTCAATCCACTTTCCTCCCCACCCAATCTTCTCCCCATTCTTCCTTCCCATCCCTCCCCCCCCCACATGCTGACTTCCTAGCACCAGGAAGGACCACTGGCATGTCGCCACTGCCTTTAACCATTTGCGGTGCGCGCCTGGCTGTGCAAAACAGTGACAACTGTAAAGAAGCATACACTGCCAGAACAGTATGGCCCTCCTAAAATTGGGCCGTAAATTAGATGGGCCTTTGGTCTTTGTCAATATAAGGCACTTTGGTTAAAATGTTCTGCCAATACTGTTGCCAACTTATCCAAGTGCAGCCATCTTAGGTCTTTTGTTTAGTCACTTGTCTATGGCTGCGGAAATTTGTAACTTTTTCTCTTCTTTGCTCCCATTATTCTCATCCAGGGCTGCTAGGCCTCACAATAGATAAGGTGCCGGTTCAAGCTAGCAGAGCCTCCTCCCTTATCGAAATTGTCACCGCATTCTGAGCCAATTAGCTCAGAGCATCTCATGCCCTGGCCCCTGTGATGTAATATCCAACCAAGCAGGAACTTGGAGGGGAAGAGGAGGGGGGTTATAAAAATGCTTGTAATGTATATAATATATTTTTGTCTTTTTCCCTGCCTTTCAAGGGAGACTGACCCGCCTGCGCAGGTGTAATAAACATGATCCTCACACTCTCTCGTTTGGTTGTTTGCCTTTTTAAATGCAATCCCCACGATAGAAACTATTCCAGGCCGATTTTCGGTAACAATAAGATGAGTAGGCAAACAAAGGAATAATATTTTCTTGGGTACAGCGTGTTATGTGAAAGTAAATAAATAAGTGTTTCAAACATAAAACAGTTTATTCAACACAACATTTTGCAAACACACAAACACACACACCCCAGTAGTTGCTGAAGATTCAGCACAACTTGTGTGCATCGCTAGGTTAGAGATGACTCCCTGGGGGGAAACAGGAGGGCAGTTCTCACTCTGCACTCAAAGGCTTGATCCACACAGTGTGCCAGGGTTGCTAAGGGACCATCACAAGCTGCTGAATGCAGAAAGGTAACTGTAGCAACCCACAAAGCTCACCTCCCACACTGAACCCTGCGCCTCCAATTTTGCAACTAGATCTGAGTTTGCTGTTCATGCACACTTCCCTGTAATGGCGGGGCACCATTAAAACAACACGGTTGGCACTTGTTTGGTGCACTGAGAAGCTCCCAAACAACCCCTCCATACCCCCTGCTTTATTAGGGGAGGGGGAGATTGCTGCAGGCTGCGCAAATATAGCGCTCAAAACTTTTGCAGGCGGGCAAAGTGGCTGGTTTTACTCTTAAAGAACATGGTGACTCTGATGATGGCCGGGGAGACTGATCCCAAGTACTTTCTGCAGGTGGAAAACAGGAGGAGAAATGTTTTTGTGACCCAGCTAGGAGAACTCAGGTAAGGTGATAATTAAAATGTGTGACATATGCCTTGAAGAAGAACTGTGAATGCCAAAAGGCACCAGAGTTTGGCTGCACTTGGGGGATACTATGGATTGGTGCCAAAAAGGGCATAATTTGCTCATGGGATTCATGCCACCAACTGTGCTCTTCTTAGAAGGTGACTAGAAAAGGCATTAGACTGGGCTGTTAAACTCATGAGGTGGGCCAAATAGCATTTATGATGCCTGCTGAGAGCTGGAAGTGATGTAATTAAGCAGGAAGTGATGTAATTAATCAGGTCATGACCCAAAATAAGCACTACTACTTTTTTTTTCATTTAGGAACTCATTAGCTGCAAATAGAAGAGAAAATATGCAAATCTTAATAATATTTTCAAGGTTTGGGAGAGCCCAGTTTGGGCTGCCCCCTCAGCAGGGACAGGACTGCTCAGCAGCTGAGAGTAGCTGATGGTGGTGCTGGGAGAGCCCACAGGCCAAATAAAGACCTTCTGTCGGCTGCATCCAGGTCCTGGGTCTTATTTTGACACCCCTGCATTAGATAAATAGGATGTGGGACTTCGCCAGACCTTTGGTCTGGCACAGCAGGACTCTTCTTGTGTTGATGATACTGAGCTAGAATTTGACAAATGTGTTGATTTTGGGGTGACCACACCAGAAATTTCAAATGTCATACAAAGAACATTGTGATTTACTGAAGTAAATGGTGTACACAGGATGGTGAGTGTTCATGGATTTCATTTAAACATACATGGCCAGGTAAACAAAAATATTTCTTTACCCAGCAGGTAATCTGTGGAACTTCCTGCCACAGGAGGTGGTGGCACTTGGCCTAGATGCCTTTAAAAGGGGATTTGGGCAGATTTGTGGAGGAAATGTCCATCACAGGTTACAAGCCATGATGGGTATATACACAACTTCCTGGTTGTAGGCTATCTCTGAATGCCAGATGTAAGGGAGTGGCAACAGGATATAGGCATCTTGATGGCTTGTGCTCTCTCTGAGGCATCTGGTGGGCCACTTCGAATTACAGGAAGCAGGACTTGATGGGCATTTGGCCTGATCCAGCAGGGCTCTTCTTATGTTTGCCACTTTCCACAGTGCAGAACACTAATATGACATATAAAACAGTTCCCACACAGAGTCCCAGAGTGCATTAAAGAGAGTGAGGGTTTTTTGTTATGCTAAACTGTGTAACCACACACTGGAATTTCCTTGCTTTCATCTGTTCAAATAATTTAAGGCATAATTTAAGGTGTCCCCCACCCAACCACCCTTTATTCGTGAGAACCTGAAGCAAGGTTTACCAAAGCAGCAAACCAAGTGGGTGTTGAAATGCTGAACTTATAGGAAATTGTGGAACATCCCACAGATGACAATGGAGTCTGTCTACAAATCACCATGCATAATGGCAGGGCTTATAAGCCCAGCTGGTGGAATCAACTTTGGAAAGACCAGAGTGGATTTGAAAAACTATGTGCAGCTGCTACATCTGTGGGCATGCCTGTTTAGCTAGCTGTCTGCAATGTGGTCCTCAGGGCACAATCCTAACGTGGAGTTAGGCCGACACAGTTAGGCCAGCAAAGTTTGACCGGCACAAGGGACAACGTAAAGAACGTTTGGACCACTCTCGGAGTCTGGGAGGATGACACACGTCTGTGTGCTGGCCTCTCTGATTCCAAGAGTGGTCCAAACATACTTTATGGTATCCCTTGTGCCAGCCAAACTTTGCTGGCCTAACTCTGCCAGCCTAGCTCCAGGTTAGGATTGCGCCCTCAGAATGTCATCAGTCCATATTGTAAGTTATGTATTTTCTAATTGCTCATGTTTAAATGATCACCAAATTTAGTGAAAATGTTCCTTAAAAAAATACTTTCATTTCCCCAAAATAGTAAATGTTCACCAAATTTTAGACCACCTAATCATCCTAAAAGTGATAACCACATGTTGAGTTCTCCTCATTTTCGTAAAGTATTTGACAGTTAAAAAATGTTTTTGTCTCCTGAAGATAGTAAATGTTCATAACATAACCCTAATCCTAACCCTAACCCAGCATTTGGGGCATATAATTCTGCTAGCTAAATAATAATATTGTTGCATAAATGTCATATTATACATTAGGTGAACATTTACTAAATGTAGTGAACATTTAATGGTTTGTTTTTGGACCACAGTGCTAGGGACTCACAGTTTGATTTGGTAAGCATTTAATTTGTCCCCTTTTGGCGAATGCTAATTGTTACTGTGATTTGTTTTTATTGATATTTATTATTATTATTATTATTATTATTATTATTATTATTATTATTATTATTATTTAAGCTGCAGTGGGTGCCCCATTTTTTGGGGAGGAACAGAAGAGTATTTAAATAAAGGTATTGAGCAATATGGCCCAGAGTGTTTTTGGGGTGGGGGAGGGGGCTAATTTTTTGTGCATCAAGCTGCCGTTAAAGGCAGAAGAGTGTTAGGCTGTTGGTTTTATTCTCTCTGATTGGGGACGGGGGTGGGGAACCTAGTTACTGAAATGGGAAAGGATCCCTTGCAAGGCATGGCTGCAGGATTAACATGTGGGTAATCGCAGCTTGGATTTGCATTCCAATTTTGTTTACTTAACGCTCGGACTCTGGTTGCACGAGGGTGTTTTCTAGCAGCCTAATCTCTCTGTTCAGGTATGGTGGTAAATTGCAGAGGACTTCTATCTTTTACGTGCCAAGACCCCAACATATAAATAAATAAATAAATAAAGTTTGAGACTGGGGACCCCACTGTTGAGCCTGCCCCTCCCAGGACCCTCTCCACCCATGTCCCGCTCCCTGCACTGTCCACTGTAGCTAAATATTCTTATTAGAGAGAACAGAAAACGTTTCCATTATGCCTGGCACCAGTGAAAGCTTTCTTAGCATAATTACTAAGAGCGCAATCCTAACGTGGAGTTAGGCCGGCACAGTTAGGCCAGCAAAGTTTGGCCGGCACAAGGGACACCATACAGCATGTCTGGACCATTCTTGTGGAGGATGGCGTGGTCCAAACATACTTTATGGTTTCCCTTTTGCCGGCCAAATTTTGCTGGCTTAACTGTGCTGGCCTAACTCCAGGTTCGGATTGCACTTTAAGAACCTGAGCAGGACTGGGACAGAATCTCCTGGTGCCTGAAGGGGTATACCAGATGCCTCCCCTTTTACCTGGTGGTGCTCTGATCCAGTGGCCTTCAATCCTTTTCATTCCCATAATTTGACCATGTGACATTTCTAGATTGGCGAAAAGCCTTCTTATATAGACAGTTAGCTGTTCCTAACTGTTAAGGGAATTAATGGGCCCCAGAGCAAGCAAGATAATGCCTATGCCATATTTTATTATCATATATTCCCTTGTTCAATTTTCTGCAACTTTCCCCCTTCAAGATGGCCTGTGCTGTTGCCCTGTTCCTTTGCCCTACACCTATCAGCTATGCAGTAAGGCATGCTAGCATCAACAGACCTCTTACTCAGTGGTGTCATTCAAATGATTTAGGAACAGGAACTCACTTTTGATTGGCACTTGTCGGGAACCCAGAACCAGCCACGGAGCCCGTTAGGATCCGGAACGCCCGTTCTGGTCCGTTCCCCCTGAATGGCATCACTGCTCTTACTCCTTAAGAATATTCACAGGTTAATTAGAAAGACCTGGGATTACTGGTACAAGCTGCCCTTCAATGAGGCATGGGAATAGGACATTCCACTGTAAAATGCTTTGCCAGGGTCCCACAGCATCTTAGCACTGTTTTTGTGCTGGAAACCTTTGTGAATTAAATTCTCTTTCATCTTGGTTTGTGAAGATGGCTTATTGGCTTAGATTTTTTTTTTCTGTACTCGCCAAAAATAAGGGGTGAAGGTTTCCTTAAGCCTCCAGGCTGACCCAGGGTAGTAGCAGCTAGTGGTTAGCATGTTCACTCACTCCATGCTCCTCTCTCTCCCCTGTTTGGACTTGCAGCTGAATGGGGGGAAAGCCTTCGTGGAAGGTATCCTCTGCCACCAGACCAGGCTAGGAGGCCATGAAGAGGGGAGCTGGCTGGGGGGAAAAACACACCCTTCCAGGTTTTCCAGGACTCCAGGAGAATACTGAACCTCTGAGGTTCCAAACAGAGTCACTCAGAACACACACAGTAGCATTTGCAGAGTGAGGAGACATGACAGTCCACTGTCCTTCCTGCACCAGGACCCAGGCAGACCAAGGGTTAAAATATAACCAGTCCTCTTGAAAAGATTAACAGTGCAATCCTAAACCCCTTGCAGTGTCAGTGCAACGGGTGACGCTGCACCCTTAGCGCCGACATGGGAGCGCCGATCGGTACCCCCGCGTCAGTGCTAAGGCAACAGGACCGGAGCTGTAGGCAATGCCGGCCCTGCTGCACCCGCATTGAGCCTCTCTCGTGCCAACCAAAGCCGGTCGGCGCAAGGGAGTCTCCATGCCGAAGTGGCACGGGCAGTGGTGTCATCTACTCTCTCGCAAGCCGGAACGCTGGGCGGGACTTGAGTGATTGACAGCCCATCGACTCACTTCCGGTTTCTTCGCGCGCCCCGCGCGGCTTTCCCTCGCCTCGGAGGGAGCGCCTGCTTGCCAGGGGGGATGGGTGGGGGGCGCGCCGGGTGCCTGGGCGAGCAGGCGCCCCCTCCGAGGCGAGGGAAAGCCGCGCGGGGCGCGCGAAGAAACCGGAAGTGAGTCGACGGGCTGTCAATCACTCAAGTCCCGCCCAGCGTTCCGGCTTGCGAGAGAGTAGATGACACCATTGGGCACGGGGATTGGAGGGAGGGAGGGAGGGAGGGAGGCAGGGTCGGGACTTGGGCATGAGGTGGGCGGTCTTGGGAGGTGGCCATATGACCACATCCTAAGCCCATCAGGGAGGCCACGCGGTCCCAATTTGAGCCGCGCAGTCTCCTCGGATCTGCAGATAGGGGAGGCTGGAGCCTCCTCTGCAGTAAGGGAGCACACACTCAGTGGTGGGATTCAGGGGGTTCGCCCAGGTTCTATAGAACCGGTTGTTAAATGGCCAGGCCCCGCCCACTCGCTTACCTCGGCTGGCTTTGGTGTTTTTTTTTGGCTCCGGCTATGACGTCATAGAACCGGTTGTTAATTTATTTGAATCCCACCACTGCGCACACTCCCTTGCCGCAGGGAGGCTCCAGCCTCCACCTACCGAGGCGCTGGCTGGCCGGCGCTCCTACCCCAGCGCTGGGTAGGATTGCTCCCTAAAAAAGGATTAAACAAAATAGCCAAACAATAAGGCAAGTTAAGACAATGTGAGATGCAAAAGGTTTGCGTTGAAAGGGGGAATTGTGTTGTGTTGCGAGGTTGTATGTTAAAGGATTTTCCCTATGTATAAGGATGCTGAAGTATGAAGTAGGGAGACACCACAGAGGTGCCATTGTGATGCCTCTTGCTACTGGCACTCACTGCTAGGCACTGTTGCTATCAGTGCTGTCAGGCTCTGGCAGCCAATCTTATGCAGGGCTTAAAGTGCCAGATCTTACAATCCACCATCGTAGGTCCCAGAGCAACGGTGCAAAAGCCACACCACTGTCATGTGTGCCGGGGCTGCCCGAGCAAACAGCCAGAGGCCCCGTGCGCGCAACGGTGCTTCGCAGGCACCCCACCAGAGCAAGTAAGTCAGCGGCAGGGGCAATTTGGGGATGGGTTGGGGTTCGGGAGGGTCGGGATGTTCAAGGCAGAGTGGGATGGACAGTTCCGAGGAAGGGAGGGAGGAGGGTCTTAGCAGTGGCCGCGTGTGACAAGATTGTGCCCCCCTTTCCCTGCTCCCTGAGTATCCTCAGACTTAATACCAGCTAAATAGCCGGCATAGGTCTGAAGAAACGCATTGGAGTCCAAACAATTGGAGCCTACAGGGAGGTAAGTGCCAATGTTTTTAATGTACCTCTCCTTGGCCATCTAGCTAAACCACCACCCCAAAATAGCATGTAGCGCATGCTCTGTTAGCAGCACTGCATGCTGTGGATTGGCAAGGGAGAGGAGTCGGCCCTAAGAGTTTTTGCAGGGGGTTACGCGTGGACCTTTGACTGAGTTATTCAACTGAGAGCAGAACCCTAACCTGGAGTTAGGCAGGCACTGTTAGGCGAGCAAAGTTTGGTCGGCACAAGGGACACCGTAAAGTGCGTTTGGACCACACTCGGAGGCAGGGAGGATGGTGCACATCTGTGTGCTGGCCTCTCTGACTCTGACAGCACAATCCTATAGACCGCACAGTGTCGGCGCAGTGGGGTTGTGCCGGCGCTGCGCACATAGCACCGACGCGGAGGCGCCAATCTGCACCCCTGCGTCAGCGCTTGAGCAACAGGACTGGTGCTGCAGGCAGCATCGGCCCTGCTGCGCCTGCACTGAGCCTCACTTGCGTTAACCGAAGCCAGCCAGCGCGAGGGAGGCTCCGTGCCAATGTGGCATGGGGATTGGAGGGAGGGAGGGAGACAGGGCAGGTCGTGGGCGGGACATGGGCGGGCTTGGGAGGTGGCCATACGGCCATCTCCTAAGCCCGTGATTCCGGCCTCATGGTCTCCTCGGATCTATGCCCGCTCTTTAGCGGGCATAGGGGAGGCTGGAGCCTCCCCTACGGTAAGGGAGCGCACGCTTCCTTGCTGTGGGGAGGCTCCAGCCTCACCTATACTGTGCTAGGATATGGCACTGACCGGCCCGCCTTGCCATTCCAGCGCAGTATAGGATTGCGCCCTGAGAGTGTTCCAAACATACTTTGCAGTGGCCCTTGTGCCAGCCTAACTTTGCTGGCCTAACTGTGCCAGGCTAGTCTAGGTTAGGATTACACCCTAAGTGTTTTCATTAGGCCATGATCGATGCCATTTGAGTGCATTTATGCAAAGTTTAGATCATGCCAGGGGCAGCTGTTGTATCATTTCTGTAGTATTTGTTGGTACACATTTCATAAATGACTAGAATGTGCCAAAAAAATTTTTTACCTGACCACTGTGCCGAGTTTGAACCGATAATGCAGAGGTAGGCTTGTACTGAAATCAGTGGGTGTGGAGTGGGTGCCTAGCTGTGCATGGGATTGTAGCCCCCAGAGTGATACCTAAAATGGTTGTTCCTCCAAGTTCTTCCCCTTACTTGGTGTTCCCCAAAATTGCTCCTCTAATTGCCAGTACTCATGACAGAACACTCTGGTTCCTACTATCAGTAATCATCATTATCATTTCTGAACACCTTCTGCTTATGTTGTGTGTTCCTTGATACATTTTTCTTCTTCTAGAACAAGCTATGGAATTGAACAAGATTGAGCAGGGCAAAACTACGCATCACATTCATCACAACATGGGCCCTATTGCACTTAATTTGTATGTCCTAACATAGGGCCTGATCCTGTTGGGCATAGCGTGGACGGTATGAGTGTACCGCCCATGTAACTGTTGCGAAAGGTGCCGTAAAGCAGCTCCAGCGCCATTGGTAAGCCATTACCACTGGCGCTGGGGTGACGCCATGGCAACATCATCCCCTGCATGGCCCGGAGTGAGCTCTGCAAGTCGGCGAGCAGTGAGTCCGCAGGTCGCCAGCATTGCGGCCTTTCCTGGCTGGGCAGGAGGGCATTCTGGGACAGGGGGAAGGGAGGAGCAGGGGTGGAACCGGCAGTGACTCTTGCTGCTGGATCCCGACCTCTCTGTAGGGTCCCACGGCCTTACATGGAGGGCCTCACCTCTGTGCTGAGGCAAGCAGACCACTTGCCCACCCTGCAACCTTACCATGGGGAAAAGGAATGAATGTCCCCATCCCCTGTGGAGCCTTCCATAGCTGCTTGGCTGCAGCAGATGCAGCGGTAGCAGCTTGGATGCCACTGCACTCCTGGACGGTTGGGCACTTTAGGATTGCACAGCCCAGGCCTTGGGAGACCCCAATTGAATCCAATCTGGTGGCTGCTATTAGCCGAAAGGGAAACTCCCTTTGGCACCAATGGGGGCAGCAGCAGCCATTGGTGGCTCCCATTCCAGATTAGGACAATAGCAGAACAAAGGGTTAAAATCCTCTCTCCCCATATGCCGCGATCCTAATCCAGATTGATGCCTCTTGCCCGGGGGTGGGGAAAGATAAGCAGAGAATGCCACCATGTTCCTTGGGCGTTTAGATCCTGTAGTTATAAAAATTAGTTTCGACAACTAACTGTAATACTCTATAGGCTGATGTGATTCATCCAGATTTTGCAACTGAGATTAGTACAGGTTGGGCATCCCTCATCTGAAGTTCTTGGGACCAGAAGTACATCCTGGATATAGGATTTTTCCATATTTTGGAGTACTTGCATATACCTAATGAGATATCTTTGGGAAGGGTCTAAACAAGAAATTCATTTATGGTTCATATACTGTACACCTAATACACGTAGCTGGGATTTTATGCAATATTTTGTATTGTATTTTATACAATATTTTTTAGTAATTTTGTACAACCCATCATATGAGGTCAGGTGTGGAATTTTCTACTTGTGGCATCATGTCAGTGATAAAAAATGTTGCAGTTTTGGAAATACTTTGTATTTCAGAATTCCAAGTAAGGGATGCCCAGATAAGGGATGTTTTTAAAGGTCCGATCCTAAGGAAAGGTAGGATACAGAACTAGATTAATTTATTGCCCTCCCCTATAAAGTTCCTGACAAAAGTCTGGGTTCATCCACGAGTATGTTGTAGGAGTTGCACTAATTACAAAGGTGTCCACAAAAGACTGGGCTCATAAGTTTTCCCCAAAGGAAAACATTTTTTTAAACTTTTTCACTGTTTTTGTTTTTATGCTTTAGCTTTGCTTTTGCTGCTTTGTTGTATTTGTATTTGGATGTTTGTGGTTATTTTTAAGTGTCGTTATTCCATACTTTGAAGTTATGTAAGTCACCTTGACGGTCCATGTAGAGGAAAGGTGGGCTAAAAATCTGTTTAATAATAATCATTGATTTATATAAGGAAAAAAAAACACTCAGGGAATCCTGTTAGAGTTAAACCTGTATTCTGCCCTTGATAATTTAGCTACTGAGAATCAAGGCAGTGCCTACATCTATAAGCCCCCCACTTTGGGGGTTCCAATTCTTAGTTATATGCTAGAATGTGATAGAATGTTGAGATCTGGCTTTTATATTTAGCGATTACAGAGCTATATTTTCATAGTAATCACAGGTTGGTGTTAATTGTGAGCGGCTTTGGGCATGGTCCACTGTGGAACATAGACCAACTCAACGAAATTCAACTAGATGTACAAAATCATAAAGACACAGGACAATGATTCTACTTATTTATTTCACAGGGAAGAAGAGGATGCAGATGTCTCTCACATTCCCATCATCCATGAGGTTAAACTGCACATTTTGTGCTTTGTAATGTATTTGCAAAATTGTCCACCCTGTGATCTTCTGCATGTAAATCATGTTCTCTGCCACAGCGCTATGGCCTCCCCCTGTTGATCAGGGAGGCAATACACACCATCGATCCATGCACTATCTATTCAGTCAATGGTGACGTTTTACTTCTATTACAGGAATTTTCAACCAGTGTGCCGCGGCGCATTGATATGTGGTGAATGGTCCACAGGTGTGCCATGGGAGTTTGGAGGAGGGTCATATATTAGTAGGGCCATTGGGGGATGTGAGCCCCGCATTGGCAGCGTGGTGTGCCTTGATAATTTTAGTCTCTTGTCAGTGTGCCATAAGATGAAAAAGGTTAAACACTGTAGTTCTATCAGGATCGGGGCAAAGTAGCCCTGGCTTTCTCAGGGAGAGACTCTTTTCACAATGATTGCCTCTTTAGTTTTCTGTTCTGATTGCAGGCTCCGATTGCAATGGGGGTGAGGTAAGGTCGTGATGATGCCCCCAGAGGCGGATCTAAGGGGGGGGGCAAATCTGTAAGTTTTGCAAGAAGCCTTACCCTGTCATGTAAATCCCTCCTCTCCCTTGCTGCTGTAGCCAGTAAGCAACGCCAAGATGTTGCTGTTCCCTGTGAGGATTGGCTAGAACAGTGCAGGAGAGGAGTGTTTTCCACTGCAAGGTAAGGCTTCTTGCAAAACTTATAGATTTGCCCCCCCTTAGATACGCCTCTGGATGCCCCTCTGTGTCACAGCCCCCGCAGCCCCACTACCCTGTCCCTGTGCATTACAGAGCCATATGAGCCCAGGGGAGGGCAGGGGGAAGTGCTTTTTTTTTTTCCTCCCCTGCACCCCGTGGCAACTGGTGCCCAGAGTCCCTGCCCCCCATGAAGCACCCTAAATACACCTCTGGTTTTTGTTCCATCTTGGCATCTCATCGTAACTATTCTGTTACTTGAGATCATCATGCAGCAGCCATTGTGCGGGTAATAACTGCAATTTGTTGTAGGATATTGCCTGCTGCACTGCTGAATTGGGCACTGGCGCTTTAGAGCGCAATCCTAAACTGGAGTTAGGCTGGCATAAGCTAAGCCAGCAAAGTTTGGCCAGCTCAAGGGACACCATAAAGCGTGTTTGGACCACTCTCGGAGTCAGGGAGGATGGTGCACGTCTGTGTGCTGGCCTCTCTGACTCCAAGAGTGCTCCAAACGTACTTTGTGGTCCTTGTGCTGGACCTTTGTGCTGAAACTTTGCTGACTTAGCTTATACCTGCCTAACTCAGTTTAGGATTGCACCCTGAGTGTGTGCAATTTTACTGAGCTCTTTCTAGCCCCTGTAGGAGGAGTTTAGGCCCTCACCCTGTCTGGAAGAAGACAGAAAGGGAACGGAGCTCCATTCCTGCCAGATCTCCACCAGGATCAAACACAGCTTTTTTTTTTTTTTTTTTTTGCTTACGTATTCCCATTTCTCCCCTCCCTCCCACCCTTTAGTTAAAGCACCAAGGGGACCTACAGCTGAGAGCCAATCCTGCTAGGTACTTATTGGAACTATTCCTGAAACACCATCTACATCAATCAATCGTTGGGAGGAGAAAGGGTGGGACCCTTAGGTGGGATACTTTGAGTGACTTTGAGAGAGTCAGGGGAGCACAGAGATAGCAATACTAGGCCTGCTTTTGGAAACATTCAAATCCAATCTGCAGGGGGAAAAAAGAGCCTATTTTATAACTAATAGCCCATAGCTAAGGCAGCAGGCAGTAAGAATTGCAGGCACTACAACATGCAATGTTAAGTGGCTCCTCCCACTTGCTGTCAGAGTCATTTTGGGCAGTGACAGCAAAGCAGATGCCGTCGCTGCCCAGAACGGCTCTGACGGCAAGTGGGAAGGGCCACTTGCACTGCACATTGCAGTGCCTAAAATTCTTACTGTGTCCCCATAGCTATGGCATTGCTCATAGCAATTGGAAATATAGGTACCAGTCTCCCCTCTCCTACATGTTTCGCGCATGTATACAAACATAATTCATTTTGTAGGTACCCAGCAAGATTCTTCAGGATGATAGGAAAACATTGCAAAAGACTTTGTTTCTGCAGAAAGCAGACAACGACCAGGCTACTGCTGCACTGATTCAGAAGAAGGAAGAGTTTAAACAGAAGATGGACGTGTTGACCTTGCGAACAGAAGAGTTTACCAGAAAAGAGCAGGCTGTAAGCATCACTTTGCATCCTGTTGAAAGCACTTGAAACCAAGCCCTGGCCTCTGTTTCTTTTTCTGTAGATCTTCCGCAAATGGGTTTCTGGGCATAGCTTGATCAATGATGGATTGAATAGTGGGCATGCTAGGGCCAGCAGGAAATGATATCGGATGTCGGGACCTGGGAAGTAGCTAATGAATGTGTAGCCCATTGCAGAGGGCAAAATATTGCCCAGGAAGTGACATCACAACAGGAAGTGACAGCACAATTATATTTCCATTTTCTGCTTTTTTGGCCATAACGTTTGATAAAGATATTACTCTGATTTGTTTCATTGCATTCTGCATTAAATTATCTTTCCAATATATAACATGACGGTATTATTCATACATACCAAGGTTTTTACCATTTTGGCCACTAGTGTCAAGCTTAGCTTGTTGCCCCCCTTAAGCCTGTTGCCCAGTGCAATTGCACCCCCACTCTGCATGTCTTTAGCTATGCGCCTGGTTGGGACCCACTTGGTGGGTCATGGCCTGATGTCAGGTGGGTCATAGAAAACTGAGAGCAGCCATCTTGGAAGCTACAGACCTTACTTTTGCTATATTCCTTTTGTGAGTGTTAACAGTTTGAATTTTCAAGTGAGGTTTTTTTTTTTAAAAAAACATTGTTTTTAGTTCAGTGCTTTTACATAATATTTTGTCCTAATCTTGCTTTCTGGCAGGAATGGTTCATGGTTGTGCAATTGCTGCAGTCCAAGAATTCCAGTTTGCTTTCCAGGAGTATCATTTGATTATGTCACAATGATGATACTTCCTGCTTGATGATGTCATTTCCAGCCATGACATCAGTTCTGATGGAACCTGACACGAGTGCCATTCTAAAAAGTGTATCCTGGTGCAAACAGTTTGAGAACCACTGGTTTAGACAAAAGTTCAAGCACTCTGTTTGCTCATATTGCGTCTCCACCCCAAGCAACCATATCTAGAGCATAGAGTTGTTTTCTGCTCTGTAGAGCATGTAAGTCTCTCCCATTTTGTTGCTTCTACCATATTTTTTGTTTTTGTTTTCAAGCCTGTCGTATCTGAAATATGAGTCTGTTCTTTATATAGTGCGGGTCTTCCGGGAATACTTGTGTATCACAACAGCAGAAGTGATTGCGAAAGTTTATTGCGAAGCAGAGGCACCTTTGCCATGAAGGGCCTTGTGAAAGAGTTCAGATCAGGCACGATTTTGTTGCTTCCAGCTTGCGTCATTCTGTCAGAACATGTGTCTTCCTCGCTCACAGTTCTAGAGCTCAGGGTCATGCAGCGGAGCCCACCGGCATGAGATTTAGGACAGACAAAGTGAAGTACCATACTTTGGCATACGGTCCATTAGTAACATACAGGAATTCCTCCACAAGATGTGGCAATGGCCACTAGCTTGGATGGTTTTTAAAAGGTCTCAGGGCGCAATCCTAGCCCCCCCCCCCATTGTGTCAATTCAACATTGTTGCATCGACGCAATGTCAGTAGCGACAACACAGGGGCAAGGGCAATGAGCTGCCTCCCCTTGTTGGCGCAAAAGCTCCCAGGCTGACGCTACTGGTAGAGCGCCAACGGGGAGCCTCCTGTGTGCCAGCTGAACTCGGCTGGTGCAGGGGAGGTTCTGGGAGGAGGGAGGTGTAACTGGGAGGGAGAACGTGTAACTGGTCAGGGGGTGTGCGGGCTGGCAGGCATGTCAACCCAGAGAGGGGGCAGGGTTGGGTTGTGGCCCTTAGGCTGCATCAAAGGCCCAGTCGGGAGGCTGCATGGCTCCATTCAGGCTGCGTGGCTTCCTTGATTCTGTACCTGCTAAATAGCAGATGGAGATGTGAGGAACCCTACGGGGAGGCCAGATCCTCCTCTGGGATCCTTCTCTAGGGAGGCTGTTCAGTACACCTAAAGTATGCTGGATTTGGCACAGGCCTACTCTCAGCGAAATGCATGGAAGATTGTGTCTCATCATCTACTCTCCATGCCATTGCTACATTGATTCAAGCAGTCTCCATGGGACTGCAAACCATGCTCAAGTCCGCAACGCTACAAATAGGACCCAGTTTGGTTCCTGGGATTATCTCATCCATGCTGGGCTGAGAATCATGGTAAACCCTTTGTGACCATGAATGAATGCTCCAGGACACCTGTTCAGAGCCTGCACATGTTCCCACAGACATGTGAAGAACAGAGCGCCCACTGAAACAAGGAAATCAGTGGGGAAGGCCAAACGGGGTAGAAGGAGGGCAGGAGGAATGTCGGGTGCAGGAAGGGGTGGCACCCAGCATGGCAACTTGAGCTGGATGCTATCTCCAATAGCAGCTGGCACACCCCTTTTCTCTCTTTGGACTTATGCCAGGTAAAGAGCTGGCACAGATCCGAGGAGACCTATTGGCAGCCAGGGGGCTTACAGGCAGGAAAGCTAACATATTTTTCCCTTACCTCTCCCAAGCCTCCAGATCTGCACCCACTTCCCAGGTTGCAGTGCAAGCCTTTTTGGTGTAGGGGTGAGGAAATACACACACTTACCTGGAAGTAAGAGCCATTGAACTCAGTGGACCTTACTTCTGAGTAAATATGCCTAGGATTGCACTGTTACACCAATGCCCAGTTCCTCTCAGGGTCTGGATACTTTTTAATATTCTACAACAGAGTTTCTGATACTATTTTTTTTTCTTAGATGTTGGTAGACGAAAAGTAGAGATGAACCTTTCTCCCTTTTCTTCTAGAAATTACCCTCTGTCCCTGGGTACCAGCTCTTCCTGAATGGTGAACAGAATTGCTGCACTCACTAAGCTTTCTCTCCCTTTCTTTGGTCAGAACAGGGCTAGAGCTCTTCATTTTGGCACATTCATTCAGTGCTGTGAAGAGAAGAGGCGGCGGTCACTCAAGAAATTTCGAATGGAACGAGAACTCACTCAAATAAAGATGCAGGAGATCCAGAAACTGAAAGAAGAGCTAAAACAACTCAAAGTTAGGTGCGTTATTGGCACCACTGAGGCAGATCTGAGCAAGTCTGCACATATCAGGGTCTAACTCGTATCAGGTGTGGGTTAGCCCACCTTGCTGAAACTAAGAATTGGAATTAGGCTAGCACAGTTAGGTCAGCAAACCTTTGCTGGCACGAGGGCCACCGTAAAGCACATTTGGACCACTCTCGGAGGCAGGCAGGATGGCGCACATCTGTGTGTTGGCCTCTCTGACTCCGAGAGAGGCAAATAATAATATTAAGGTTAAATAGTTCCCTGTCCCAAAAGGGCTCACAATCTAAAAAATTGCAGAACACCACCAGCAACGGCCACTAGAAAAGACACTGCACAGGGGTGAAGAGGGACAATTGCTCTCCCCCTGCTAAATAGAGGAACACCACATGAAAAGTGCCTCTTGCCCAGTTAGCAGGGGTTCCATCTGCATTGCCTTGCATTGAGTTCTGGGATGGAAGAAAGGTGGGAAATATAAATAAATGTTTGGACTTCTCATTCTACAAAAAGCAGGCACCGTTGAGAGTTACCTTGGGATCATGAAAATGATATTTTATATAGAATGTTGTGTTGGAAAGTAGTGTAGTAGTATTAGTATTAGTAGTATAAAAATATCTGATTTATATTTCTTCAGACTAGAAGAGGTACGGAAGAAGGTTGCAAAATACAAAGCGCTCGAAGATTTCTTACAGAAAATTACCCACATGTTGCCCGCTAGTGAGTAATTGCTTGTTTTCCTTTTGTGTTCCAATTCCTTGGCAAATATTTATATAGATTTCAACTCTGTCTTTTGGATAATAAAAACCTTTATATGGAGGCATATAAAAACCTTCAGTTCTTGGTAGTCATTAAACATTAACACACGCACACACACACACACACACACACACACACACACACACACACACTGAAATAAACATAAAACAATGGAAATATGAGTTGTCTGATTGCACGAATAGCTACTACTTCAATGGTGGAGCACCTAATCTGCTTGCTTTTGGCCTGAGGTTCAAACCCCAGCGTGTTAAAAAAAAACCCAGTCTGGGACTCCAGTGTCTATAGTTTTACTTTGCCAACAAAATAAAGAATTTCTATTAAAGGTACTGTTTGATAAACTGAACTAAAAACAAAAATTCAACATTTTCAAATTAAGTTATTCCAATCACATTCAAACAAGAATCTTATAATTCTGGCTAGGGTATAGCCGTTAATTGGTATACAATTTACGGCACAATCCTATTGAGATTCCCATGCTGTGATTCAGCTGTACTAAAGCAACCTCTGCAGTATTTGATGTGGGATTACAGGCTGGGACATTTGTACCCTTCCCCTGGGGTAGGCCCCATCAGCTGCTATGCGTAGGGTTACCAGATACAAATTGGGACAAAGTACCTATACCTTTAGGGACGTGGTGGCGCTGCAGGTTAAACCGCTGAGCTTCTGACTGGAAGGTTGGCAGTTCAAGACCATGTAACAGAGTGAGCTCCCGTTGCTTGCCCCTGTTCCTGCCAACCTAGCAGTTCGAAAGCATCTAAAAATGGAAGTAGATAAATAGGTACCACTTCGGTGGGAAGGTAATGGTGTTCCGTGCACCTTGGTGTATAGTCATGCCGGCCACATGACCACGGAAGCTTGTCCTTGGACAAACGCCGGCTCTTCGGCTTAGAAACGGAGATGAGCACCGCCTCCTACAGTCAGTCCCGACCAGACCATTCGGTCCTGGGGAAACCTTTAACAATGCAGCTCATCAAGGAAGGGTTTCAAAAGCTACACCTGCCCAAATTTCCTCTTCTATACAATGGTTAAAGGTATAGGCACTCTGTCCCAGTTTGTATCTGGTAACGCTAACTATGGGGTTGCTCAGGCATGTGGCAGCAAAATCGCTAGTAGAATCCGAGCAGCCCCGTGTCAACAAATCAGGCCCAGGAAAGGGGATAAGGTATGGTGGTAGCCACTGCTGCCATTCCCATCCCTTGCCAGGCCAAATTTGACCACTCCTCACCCTTCCCCCTCCCTTAATCCCCTCTGCTTTATTCCACCCTTCCACCCTTTGCCGGCCCGCGGAGAGCCTACCTGCTCCAACAGGCCCAGGCCTTTGAATGGTATAGGCCTTTCCACTGGTGCTGAGAGCCTCTGCAATGTTGTGATGTGCCTTACAGCCCATTTGTGATAAGTGCCCATGCTCATTCTGCCGGCACTGGACTGCTTACGATTGTAGCCCAAATGCCTCTTGAGCTATAAATTAATTTCAATTTAATTTAAATAAATTGTTTCTTAGACTTTTAACAAAGGTGCCAGCATGAATAAAAACGTACATTCTTAAGTTTAGTCAATCTGCAAGGAACAAACATTTTCACATTATATACATAGTTCTAAGGGTGTTCCAGGTATAATCTTATACCTTATAATCAAGGTATAGGTATACAATCAATAATTGTACCTTATAATCAAGGTATAATCTAGGGGCCTTTAAAGGGAGATTTGACAGATTTCTGGAGGAAAAGTCCATTGTAGGCTATAGGCCATGATGGGTGGTGCAACCTCCTTACGTTAGTAGCAGGCTATTTCAGAATGCCAGGTGCACGGGAGTGGCAACAGGATGCAGGCATTTTGTTGTTTCATGTGCTCCCTGAGGCATCTGGTGGGCCACTGTGAGATACAGGAAGCTGGACTAGATGGGCCTTGGCCTGATCCAGCAGGGCTCTTCTTATATTCTTATGGTTTCAACTAAAAGTCTAGGGTTAAATAACAAAGGTATTCCTCTGACTTTAACAGTAGCACTTTTTAGCATTTTAAAGGGATATAAGCTGGATATAACGTGCATGCTCCATTCACACTTAAGAACATAAGAACATAAGAAGAGCCCTGCTGGATCAGGCCAAGGGCCCATCTAGTCCAGCTTCCTGTATCTCACAGCAGCCCACCAGATGTAAGGAGGTTGCACAATCCATCATGGCCTATAGTCCACGATGGACTTTTCTTCCAGAAATCCGTCCAAACCCCTCTTAAAGGCATCCAGACCAGATGCCATCACCACCTCCTATGGCAAAGAGTTCTACAGACTAACCACCTGCTGGGTAAAAAAGTACTTCCTTTTATCTGTTTTAACTCTCCCAACCCTCAGTTTTAGCGGATGCCCCCTGGTTCTGGTGTTTTGAGAGAGGGAAAAGAACATCCCTCTATCGACTCTATCCCTTCTGTGCATAATTTTGTATGTCTCATAATTTTGTATGTCACTTGACGGGCATGTGGTTGGTTCAAGTTAATATCAGGCCCTGAATGCATTGTACGCAATAGATACAGATTGGGGTGCACCTCCTGAGTGGTGCTGCATCAGATCTGCTGATGCAGGTGTGTGGGTTTCCCATGTATAATGTTTCTTCCCTATGTACCTTTGCAGACATTTTGGAACAAGGGGCAGACTCTGTGGTTATTACCCTCATGAAAAGGCATCAGACATTGCTGACAGTAAACCAGAACTTGCTGGAGAATTTGTCGAGCCTGCAGAAGAACCTTGAGAAAAGACAACACGAATCTGGGACGTTACAAGAGGAACACAACATCGCAAAAATTGTAATGTTGCCCAGCATGTACTGACGAAGTGTGATCTAAGTCTCCTTTCACATCTGATTGCACATGGCACTGAGCACCAAAGTTCTCCTCTGATACCTTAGATCAGATCGATCCTGTCAGCTGAACAGGACCATACTTTTAAGGTGCAATCCTAACCAACTTTTCAGCACCAGGGTAAAGGCAATGCAGCTCCAAGGTAAGGAAACAAAAATTTCCTTACCTTGAGGAAGCTTCCATGACTGCCCCTCAACTGCAGAATGCAGCACATACCCCATTGGCACAGCTATGTCAGTGCTGGAAGGTTGGTGAGGATTGTGTCCTAAGTAGTATTGAGAGCGTACACCAAGCTTCTGCTATGAGAGTTCCTCCCACTAGTAGAACTTTGCTGAATAGGGTCCAACTGAGTATTACCAGGTATGCCAAAAGGCCTCAAAGGTAATGTGGTTTTGGACTGCCAGGTTAGGAGGGCTGATAATATGTTAGTAGCAGGGCTTTTTTAAAAAAACCCAGCTATGACTCTTCCCTCTGCCGCCTTCTTGTGTGCTAAGACTGTACGTTCCTGTCGGGTCCCTACTGCAGTGTAAAGAAGTGAGCAATTTATTTTTATTTATCTTTAAAATGTACATCTCACTTGGTCTTCTTGAAAGAAAAATAACTCAGAGTGCAATCCTATACCAGTGTTGCACTGGCACTGCGCTCTTGTCAGTGGTGGGATTCAAATGAATTAACAACCGGTTCTATGACGTCATAGCCGGAGCCAAAAAAAAAATCCAAAGCCAGCCGAGGTAAGCGAGTGGGCGGGGCCCGGCCATTTAACAACCGGTTCTATAGAACCTGGGCGAACCCTCTGAATCCCACCACTGGCTCTTGCGCCAGTCCAGCGCTGTCACAAACGTGCTGTCAAGCGCGTCTGTGCCAGCGAGTCGGGTGCTGGACTGGTGCAAGCAGCAGCGCCGGCACTTGGGCCCAACTGCACCTGCCAGCTGTGCCAGCCGTGCACTGGTTAAGCACCAGCGGCGCTTGGTCAGCGCAGGACCTCACAGAGGGTGTTTCTGGGGCGTGCCAGTGGCGTAACAGGGTGGCGAAGTGGGCGGTGACGGGGGTGGCGACGGCCAACAGCCATTGTGCCAAATCCTATGCCCCGTCCCCAGCCAAGATGGCCCCGATCCAGGCTGCTGCTGTACACGTGCACCTGCAAATCTGCGGTTCCGAGCAGCCCCATAGGGATGTATAAGGCTTTCCCGGGTGCAAGGGGAAAATCTCCCTTTGCCCTGCGCTGAACTGTTGCTGCCTCCTGTTGGGCTTAGGATATGGCCCTGCTGTGCCGGCCTTGCTAGGCCAGCGTTGCTTAGGATTGGGTTGCCCAAGTGGCTAACTGAAAGCATTAGACAATCCAAATGACCGCAAAACAAACAGCCATCATTAGGCTGAAAAGAGGGCAGAAGGAAGAGTCTCAGCAGTCAAGTCTGGCACAGAAGTCTTAACGGTAAGAGGAGGAGTTAGGGGAGTTAGGTTGGGAGCAAGACTGGCCCTGTCTTTAAGCAGAGTGATGGGCACTGCTAAGGGACTACAGGTTGTGGGTTATTTATTATTAAATACACAAGTATTATTGTGTGTTTATCCCTAGGAATGGTCCCATTTGGCTTCTATGCAGTGGTGGGATTCAGGGGGTTCGCCCAGGTTCTATAGAACCGGTTGTTAAATGGCTGGGCCCCGCCCACTCGCTTATCTCGGCTGGCTTTGGGTTTTTTTTTCTGCTCCTGCTATGACATCATAGAACCAGTTGTTAATTTATTTGAATCCCACCACTGCTTCTATGTCTATGACAAGAAGACAACTTGGGCTGACTCTAGCTATGAAGATAGGGGTGGGCATGTTACCTGCAGCCAACCCCTGTCCTCCCCAAGGGCTGCTAAGGCCAGCAAAAAAGCCATAAACCAGCTGTTTTCAAGCTCTTGTGTAAAGTTTGAACTGCTGTAAGTGCTTGCAGGGGCGACTGAACTGCTGTGACACAGTCACCAGGATTGTGCTGGCAGCCGGAAGAAAGGGGCTTGTTCTGACCAAAATCATTAAAAATCTGGGTTAGTTTGCTACAGTACTTACTACAGTCCTCTTTCCTTTCTAGCTTGAGCACACACAAACCATTAATCAAACTGAATTGGTCTTTCATTCCTGTTCTCACTTAAGTCTCTGTAAGAATCTCCTTGGCAGTCTTTTCCTCTCACAGGTAGGGCAGTTGAAGCTCTGTTAACGACCTGACAATTATATTAGGCACTTGGCCTTTCCATCCCCTGGATCCCATTTATCAATTGCAGCCTCTCTGCTTGTTGGGCGGGCATAGTTTAAGGCAGGCAAGGCTCCATACATTTGTATTTCTGCTTCTATTCTACAAAGCCAGTTGCAGAAGGTTTTGGGGTTTACCAGGCTGACCATTGTTTGGATGGCTAAAGCTTCCACATCTGATCCTTCTGCCATCATTTACTAGCAAGCAAGTTCAGCCTGGCAACATAGTGACGTGATACATGGTGGTGCAGTGGGTTAAACCGCTGCTGCTGGGCTTTCCGACCAGAAGGTTGGGAGTTCGAGACTGCGCGATGGAGTGAGCTCCTGTTGCTTGTCCCAGCTCCTGCCAACCTATCAGTTCGAAAGCACCTAAATGCAAGTAGATAAATAGGGACCTCTTCGGTGGGAAGGTAATGGCGTTCTGTGCGCCTTGGCGTAGAGTCATGCCGGCCACATGACCACGGAAGCTTGTCCTCGGACAAAACGCCGGCTCTACAGGCTTTGAAACGGAGATGAGCACCACCCCCTACAGTCGGTCATGACTAGACCATTCGGTCGTGGGGAAACCTTTACCTTCAGCCTTATAGAAGTGAGTGGGGAGAGAACCCAAAAATCCAAATCAAAAATTCTTCTCAGGTAATTGAGGCCTTCTTAGTGCGCAGAATCTGGGCCCATGACCTGTTGGAAGTTTCTTATTGGTGATGGGGGGGGGAAGCAGAGTGGAATAAGCCGCAGAATGTTCCCCCTAAGATTAATTACCTCATGGGAATCTCCCTCACCCAGGCTGACTGCTAGTAATAAAAAACTCACATGCGGCAGAGGTTTGATAAAGAAGCAAAAAAGAAAGGCTTGCTTATCGTTCCAACGAATACATAACTGAAGCTTCTGATTAGGATCAGAGGTATAACTGACACTTGAACAACACGAGGCCCTGGAGCAGCATCGCTGTGAAATGGAGCTCTGCCTAAGATGGCGGAGGCACCTGTGAGGTGAAGAGGAAACAAGGCTGAGGCACAGAAAGCACAGAGAGGACAGGCAAGAAGGTCTGAGCTTCAGGACATCGCACTCTGCCCCCTTCAGACAGCAGACGGATCTCCAACACTTACCTGGAGTGTGCCAGCCCTCCAAGGGGTGTGGGGGGTCTGTGGACCCCTCTGCTGTGCTCCCCATGCCTCAGAACACTGAAAAAAAAAAACTATCGTGCCCCATGGGTTGCGGAAATCGCAACGGAAATGGGTTGCGATTGCATTTTTTTTTCAATATTTGAGGCATGGGGAGCACTGCAGAGGGGTCTGCAGACTCCCCACACCCCTTGGAGGGCTGGCACACCCCCGGTAAGGTCAGAACAAGGTCACCCCCTTTCCTCTTGCTGCCAATGCGATCCTGGGGATCGCGTTGCTGCAGTTCAGTCACCCCCGTTCCTGAAAGGCCACACAGCAGGGCTTTGCAGGGTGGGGCATCCCGACACCCCAGTTTGAAAACCCCTGCCATAAACAATAGATAGCTCTGTTGGGAAGTCATAGGCTGTACAACTTGTGACTTCTTAAAGAAGCCCTAAATGCAGGAAGGAAAACCTGCCCTGATTACCAGAAAATACCGTTGAGCTTAAGCTGTCCTGCTCCAGTTTTGCTTTCCATCTGCCATCAGTCAAAATACTGGTTGTCTATTGTGTGTCAAGCGATCCAGAGCTGTCATCACATGGCCAAATGTGTGAAGTGCTTGTGCATAGGTGGGTGGAGGAATTGCCTGCAGAGTTTAGGCTTTCCTCGTGGAAACTACAATGTGTTCCTAACTTCTTGTTCTTTATTGCCTCACCTAGGTTCAGATTAGCAAAATTTCTCAGCTTCAGGCAAAATTCAACGCATTACAAGAGAAAAACGAAGTGTTGGAACACAACATTTGCTGCGAAGTCAGCTTCTTAAGAAATCAGGTAGGTCCCCATGTGCTCACCCCCTCCCCTGCCCTCCGTCGATTTCTTCCAGCAGAGTCGCAATCAACGTGGAGAGGAGAGAAAGGTCAAGCTTTTCACTTAAAGACTTGACTTTCAGTATCTCAACAGCCCCGTTTGATTATGGGAGAATATTTTATACCCAGTATTTTCTGTTATTTTTCATTAGTTACAGACAAATCCAGAGAGCAGTTACATGTGCTGTTGGCTAGGTTAAGATTGTGACACCTCTATTCCACCTTCCTACCAGGAGTTCAGGGAGGTGTATGAAGTTCTCTTCTTCTTTATTTTATCCTCAGAATAACTCTGTAGGGCAGGGATGTGCCAGAGTCACTCAGCTCAAGTCATAAATCAAGTCATAAGTCAGCAACCCCATGACTCGACTCACAAGTCATAGTGCATGCCCATTGTGGTTTGACTCACAGAACCTTTGAGTGATTTTGACTCGAGTTCTGAGTTATTTTGAGAAATGAGTCCTCCTTGAGCAAAAAAAAAAATCCGTTAAGCTTCCCTCAACCCCTCAGCTCTGTCCCTGGAGCCACCTACCCTCCTCTCACCGCATCTGCTGCTGCCGTTGGTCTGAAGGACAGCTTCCAGATCACCCATGAGGTCTTTTGGGGTGACACAGAAGTAACAGGAAAAAAAGTAAGCAAGCAAGCATGCACACTGAATAGAGTCAGGGCTCAAGTCAAATTTGGGTCATGATTCTTTTCCGAGTCATTAGACCTGAGACTTGAGTTGGGTCGGAATCAGTGATGTCCCTGACTCAGGTTAAAACAAGTTGTGAAAACCCAGCATTTTCGTGATTTATGTAGAGTTGCGTGCCCATCAGAGAGTGCTTCAGAGTCTCCCAAGTTTCATGGTTGAGTGAGCATGTCATGAGTGAGCATGAGGAGTGAGCATGAGGAGCATATCTTCTTGCTCCTTCTTTCTTGCTGCCACTCTTCTACATCTGGCTTTCTGAGGAACCTAATTACACTTGTACCCCCCACCCCACCCCCACTGAAGACACCAGATTACGGGTTTGCTTTAGCTTTATTAAACACATGTAACCATTTTTGAAAAAAAACATGAAACCTATTAGACACATTATCCCTCCCTTGTCAGTCTGGGGTAAGCAAAAAAACTGCCATCCATGGCCAATTCAGATGACAGAAAAAAAATTCTACCCGGTCCTCTTAATGAACAACTAGCTAATCTCAGACTGTATATACCCATTATGGCTTGTAACCCGGAGTTTTCCTCTAGAAATCTATCCAATCCCCTTTTAAAAGCATCTAGGCCAGATGCCATCACCACATCCTGTAGCAAGTAGTTCCACAGATTAATTACACATTGGGTAAAGTAATATTTTCTTTTATTTTTTCTAACTCTCTTGACACTCAGTTTTAGTGGATGTGCCCTGGTTCTGGTGTTGATCTCATTTGCTTGTACTTCTCCCCCTAACTACCCAGAGAGCTAGTTCGTTTTGAAGGGCACAAATCCCTCTTTTTTATCCCTTTGCAGAAACAAGAAATAAGCAAAATGTTGTTAGCCATCTCGGGCATGGCAGAGCAGTGCTACTTGTCGGACTTTGGGCCTTTGGAGACAATGCCATTGTTGACCAAGCTGGACATGATCCAAGTAAGTCAACACTATATAGATCATCCTGAAATAAAAAAAATGTTCAAGCTGGAGCACAACAATGTCTCCATAACTATGACAAGAAGAAATGTAAAGCTGAATGGCTCAAAAGTGCAGGTTAGATAATGGAAGGGAACATTTTTAGGGATGAGTGGATTCCCTCCTTTCTGTTCCATGATGGTTCCAACATCCCTTGAGTTGCACTGTGTTTGAGCGCGCAGTCCTAACCTGGAGTTAGGCCGGCACAGCTAGGCGAACAAAGTTTGGCTGGCACAAAGGCCACGGTAAAGTATGCTTAGACCACTCTTGGAGTCAGAGAGGCCAGCACACAGACATGCACCATCCTCCCTGACTCTGAGAGCCCAATCCTATGCATATCTACTCAGAAGTAAATCCCATTATCATCATTGGGGCTTACTCCCAAGTAAGTGTAGATAGGATTGCAGCCAGGCAGCGCAATCCTATGCTGCCCGTCGTATCGACGCTACATCATAGCGTCGATGTGAGTGGCACCCCCCGCATCGGCGCTGCAGCTCTCAAGCCGACGCTACAAGTCGTTTCGGCTTGAGAGCACTGACGGGGAGCCTCCCTTGCACTGACTGAAGCTGGTCGGCACAAGGGAGGATCTGTCCCGGTTCGGGACGGGGACTGGTGGGGGGGAGGGGGGTTGGGGCAGGACGTGGGCTGGTCCAGGATTCGGCCATATGGCCAAATCCTATACCTGCTCAGGAAGCTGCGTGGCCCTGATTCGGGCCGCGTGGTCTTCTCAGATCTGCACCTGCTGTTTAGCAGGTGCAGGTCCAAGGAGCACATAGGGGAGGCTAGAGCCTCCCCTATGGTAAAGGAGCAAACGTTCCCTTGCCATGGGGAGGCTCCAGCCTCTCCTAAGTAGCATTGGATTTGGCACTGGCCAGCCGGCCTTGCCAATCCAGCGCTGCTTAGGATTGCGCTCCGAGAGCGGTCCATATGCACTTTATGGTGGTCCTTTTGCCGCCCAAACTTTGCAGGCCTAACTCCAGAACTATTCGTGGCAGAACTATTCGATGCCAGAATGTTAGCAATGAATTTTGCACGCTCACTGGCAAGCTGTGAAGCCAAAACTAAGAAGCCCAAATCCCAGTGGTGTTCCTAGAAGAGGGCCAAATGGTATGTTTTTCAGGGGCCTGAACTCCTGTGTAAAGCAGCCCCGCCCCCTTGCTCTCAGAGCCATTCATGGCTTGGAGGCTTTGCTGTCAGAGCTGTGAGTGGCAGTTTAAAGAGGGGCCACTTTACACAAGAGTGCAGGCTTCTGAAAAACTTCACGTTTTGCACCCCTCTGCCAAATTCCATGCCATTTGTGCTTCTCCCCCTGAAAATTGAGAGGGAGAAGAGAGAATAAGAAAATAAAATAAACCCAATTTTGTAGTCTTTAAAGGTGTATTTTTTAATTTAACCTTCCAATTGTAGCATTTTACACAGAACAAGTTGTAAAACTTGGGATACTTTTGGTGAGAGTGAATTTGTTTACATGTTTCAAATTTACTTTGAGTGGAAGGTTTGAGTGAAAAACCCTATGAATCTTTAATTCACCTGGGAGATTAATGAATTTCAACGTTTCAATATTTTGAGATCCTCGCTTGTAATAACTGAAGCTAAAAAATGGAAGCTGAAAATTTGGGTCAGAATTTGTTAGAGATTCTGACAAATTCTAGCAAATTTGTAAGAACTGGCAAAGCGTTTATCGATGGCTGTTACACCTGAATGCTAATATTTTATTTATTTTAATGCAATTGAAAGTAAACTCATACATAAAATATCAGAAAGATAGGGGAAAAAACCAACATTAACATCACGGAAGCTGAAGAGCAGCAGCAGCAAAAATAAATAAATTCAGCAACACTGTGAAGTGACAAATTCACCTGCAAACTATGCTGGGGCAAACAAAAAAGCATGTTTGTCAGAGAGAGATCTGGAAAAAGTGTCAAAAGAAACATCAGTCAAGCTTCTCTGGGGAGGATACTCCATATCCAAGGCACCATGACTGAGAAGGTCATGGGCCCAATCTTCTTAGGGCCCAATCCTGAATCCTTCTTGCCAGTGGTAAACGTGTACTGCCAGCTCTGTCTCATGCATGCAGGAGCGCCCGGAGGCCCGAGCGCGCCCCATGGCAGGCGCTGAAACCGCGCTCCCCACATCACCCCACCCCCGCGCGTCACTCAGACACACCTCCCTTACCCCAGAAACGTTCTATTTCCGAGCGTAAGGGAAGTGTGGGTGGGCGGGAAGGCCGAAAATCGCGCAGTCTCTCCCAGACTGCATGCAATGGCGCCCCGCCGGTGCCCGGCGCCCCATGGCTCGTGCCATGGGGTGCTACAGGTAAGATACGCGCCTGCATGCATGCCATAATGCATATTCGCGGCACTCCAGGAGGATGGAACACTGCTGCTGCCCCAGTGCCAGTCAATGCTGGGCCTCAGTGCCATATAGAAGGCCAGCTGTTCGCTCCGGCCGGTAAGGCTTTTTGGGGTGGGGGAAGGCGAGGAGGGGGCAGAACTGGGCAGGAGAAAGGGAAGATCAGGCCTGGGAGGTGGGCAGAGATGGCAGCAACCTCTGCTGCTGAATCCTAAACCCCCTCCAGAACCAGGCTGTCCAACACAGGCCTCCTAGACTCTGTGCCCATCCAAACATGGGTGCAGAGTTGAGGAGACCCATTGGTGCCGGCTGCAGTTTCCTGGGGTAAGGGAGGAGGAGACCTCTTCTCTGAGGAGACCTTTGGCGATATCCCAGCCCACAAAGGATCCAGCAGTCGCCATTTTGGCACTGCTGGAGCCGTGGGCACTGGGCAGTTCAGGATAGGGTTTCCCATTACCACTGGCCTAACCTCAGATGATGGGAGACATCACAAGGAAGGCCTCAGATAAAGGATTCTACCAGTTTCATGTGGAAGAGCAAAATGGGATTTTTATGCTCAGAGGCAATGTACCTCTGAATACCAAATCTAGAGGGACGCCTTTGTCACATCTTTATGAGGTTCTTGGGTCATCTGCTGATGAAGGCAATAGTGGAGCAGGTGAGCTTTTGGTACAACAATGAGAGGTTGTTGTGTTCTTTAGCTTCCTTTTATTTATTTTATTTATTTATTATTAGATTTTTACCCCGCCTTATTGTGCCCGAAGGCACCCAAGGCGGCATTACAATATATATATATAAAACAATATAACAATTCACATTAAAAACAATTAAAAACAGTATTAAACAGCAATACAATCACAAATTAAGAACACAATTAAAACAAATTTAAAAACAATTAAAAAAAACAACAACAAGCCCCGTGGATCATAATAACCAGCCAGCCTGTCAACAGTTAAAAGCTTTTTGGAATAAAAAGGTCTTCAGCCCCCGCCGAAATGTGAACAAAGAGGGAGCAGTTCTCAATTCTAAGGGGAGGGTGTTCCAGAGTTGGGGGGCCACCACTGAAAAGGCCCTCTTCCTGGCCGCCGCCCCTCTCACTTCTCCTGGTGGCGGCACAGTCAAAAGGGCCCCCCCCCCCAGATGATCTAAGAGTACGGGTTAGAAATTAGAAATCTTTTAGAAATTTGGCACTGCTGATCCTATAATCAACATTGGGTAAACTTCCTTATGAAATCTTTTTCTTTCCATGGCCAGGAGTACATTTTGGAAAAAAAGGAAATTAAGCAAGAAACAGTACCATCTGATCTTCCTGACATGATATCATTCGTCCGTTTCAAGGAACAAGCATTCAAAAAAAGCAAAAAAGAGTGCTAAGTACAGAAAAGCTATTAAAAACGAGGCCTAGGAGGAAGAATGGCATGAGACCATGCATATTTTGTGCGTGATGGGCAGAGAGTGGGGTTCAGTATTGCAAGGGGAGATGAATGCCATGTGTGCAGGTTACCACAGATGGGATACTGATGGGTTACCATAATGTGTGTGCTGGTCATCACAGAAGGGTGTCAATACATTGCCAATAAGTGAGAGATTTGCTTTGATAAGGAACAAGTCTCCCATGTACTATACTGTACAACTGCATACAATATTTGCAAATATGGTTAAAGTTTGCAACTTTTGAGCTAATTTCTCTTGCAGAAACATTGTTTCCTTCCGTTTTCTTGAAAGCATCAATGACATAGTTTTGTATGGGTATTTTTTTTATGCTGTATTTTGCTCGCTTCCATGTTCAATTAGTGTATGAAACTGAGAGCTTATGGCAGCATTTTTCTACCTGTGAACTTCCCAGCGACATCTGCTGGCCACTGTTGGAAACAGAATGGTGATCAAGGCAGACCTTTCGTCTCCTCCAGCTGGGCTCTTTGTGGGTTTTGTCTGCATCCTTCAAACACCTGGCATTTTTTGTAACAGCTGCAAATGGTATTTACCATCTTGAACTGCATTTTGTCATGGGTTTGGGACTTGCGCATCACTGTGTGTGGCTTTGCTGCATGATTGCATGGGATCTTCAATGACATTAATAAGACCGTCTTTATTGCTTGGAGCTGGTGTAATGCAGGCAGGGCCAGCTCTAGGAGCAGTGGGGCCCAATGCAGGGCATTTCCGCTGGCCCCCCACCCTCCTTGCAGGACTTCCACTCACCAAGAAAAGTGCTAGTGGTGACACATGTGGCACCTGGAAATAGTTGGTGGTGATATGACGACATCACTGCATAACAGTTCCGGGTGCGCATTTGGAGGCAGGTGCAGGTGGGAGGGCCCAAGGCAAAGCTTCTCTGCTTGCCCCACTGGCTTACAACCAGTGGTGTCATTCGTATGATTTAAGAACAGGAACTCACTTTTGATTGGCACTTGTCGGGAACCTGGAACCAGCCACAGAGCCCATTCCCCCTGAATGACATCACCGCCTTTGCCCTCCTAGGAATCCGGAGTCGCTCCCTTTAACCCTCTGAGTGCCGGCCAACCAAGAAGAAAAGCTCTTTGCAGAGAAATTGGGAGGGGGGAGGAGGGAGAGTGAAGTGGGCGGAGTCAGCCCTAATTTTAACTAGTGGAACTGAGTTCCCCCGCGTTCCCCCTGCATGACATCACTGCTTACAACCCACAGAGATCTTGGCTGTGGCATTAGGCGATCTGCTTACTGTGCTGGTGTGGAGCTCCCCAAATGCGGGGGATGACATGTGATGACATTGGTCACATTGGCTTAAGGCCGGCCCTGAGACACGGCTACAAACCAGGACTACTTTGGTGCAAATCTCACTTCTGCCATGAACTCACTAGGTGAACTTAGACAAGCCTCTCAGCCCCCCAGATGAAATATGGCAGACATAATACTTACCTTACTAGGTTGTGTTGTGTATTTGTGTAAATAGTAGCAGAGTTGGGGGCTTGGAGACC
>JAJKFI010000033.1:2825576-2872784 GCA_029204185.1 Lerista edwardsae
ATGCCAGTTTCAGCCAGTTCTGGACTGTGAGATGTGAAACTGCAACAGGTTGTTGTATAGAAGACATCATGGTAGTACATGTGGAGTGCTTTGCACATTATGAACGCACTATACAAGTGTTAAACATTATTACTTCAGGACCCTTGAAGAGAAGAAAGACATGCTGGGTATATATGGAATACAGTGAGAACCCGGAACTGATCAATCAGCTTGCCAAATGCATTTTTAGTAGGAGGTGTTCATGGGACATTTTTAGACGGTCCCATATTCAGTCAACAGGTAGGAGCTCTGTCTGAGGCTGCAATCCTATGCACACTTACCTGAGAGCAGTGTTTGGGAACAAGTCTCGAAATTCAAGTCAAGAGTCTCCACCCCCGGGACTTGACTTGTGCATGAGTCATAGCATGCACCCGCTGCAACTCAACTCCTGATTACTCCAGTCTGTTTTTCACTTGAGTCTTTTGGAACTTTTTCAATTGGCCGACGGGAGGATTCAAACTTGCAACGTTTGTGATTGAAGTCCAGCATGCTAACCACTACACCATGCTAACTTAAAATGCAAATGAACAAATTTTTAAAGTGGAGAATCTATTCCAAAGTAGGGGGGTTGCTTTGCTAAATAGGAAGAACAATGAAGCCTGTTTTTTTGTTTGTTTAATTGTAGCTTACAGAAATGTATTTGTACCTGAGAGTAAAGCATGGCTAGTCTCCTTGTCCTATCCATGGGTCAGAGCAGGAGAAGCAGGAGCCAGGAGAAGCACAGAGGAGGGAGGAGCACCAGGCAGGGAGTAGAATGCAGAGCGACCATGGCAAAAATGGCTTCTCTTTCCCTCAAATTTTTCAGTCTAACAATCTTCCTCCTTTCCGCGGCCATGTCAGGCAGGCAGGCAGGCAGGCAGGCTGTCACTGGGTCTTAAAGCCTGCCATCAAAAACAGTACTGTACAACTGTTTACAATATTTCCCTGCTTCCTCTTTCCTCCCTCCCTTTGGGCTATTCCATTGCACAGAAGGGAGACATGGCACTCAGTACTTCAAAAGCACCTTGTAGATCTATGCAAAGATAGTGGTGCAGTTCAGATTCTTTACTCCCTTTCAATCTAGTTCCAGGGCAATCAGTCTGCAATTGTTCTAACTGAATTGAGTTCCTGAATTGACCCCGAGTTGCAAGTCAGGTGCAGAGCCATTGACATGCAAGACTCGAGTCTCATGAGAGTCAGCCCAAAACGTGGAAACTTGAGTTAAAATTCGAATCACAACTCTTTTTCCCCATCTCTGCCTGAGAGTAAGACCCATTGAAGACAATGAGACTTACTTCTGAGTAGACAAGCATAGGCTAGTACTGTAAAAAACTCTGAAGAGCTGCAGTCAGTCAATGTTAATGGACAAAAGATCTGGCTCAGGGTGCAATCCTAACCTGGAGTTAGGCCGCCACAAGAGACATCGTAAAGTATGTGTGGACCTCTCTCGGATTCAGAAAGGCCAGCACACAGGCATGCGCCATCCTCCCTGACTCCAGTAGTGGTCCAAACACACTTTACGGTGCCCTTGTGCCAGCCAAACTTTGCTGACCTAACTGTGCCAGCCTAACTCCAGGTTAGGATTGTGCTCTCAATAAAAGACACCGTGTGTGTGTGTGTGTGTGTGTGTGTGTGTGTGTGTGTGTGTGTGATTTTTTTTTTGGTTGAAGAAACAAGTGTGCCTCATTTACTGTTAGAAAATTATGCATCACTGCCCATCCACTGTGGCCCAAGAGATAACTGCAGTAGGTGAGATCACTGCCATTGGTGGCGTTCATTGGCTCTTTTGTCTCCTGGCTTTCTGCAGCCAAAAGCAATAGACCCCAAGGCTGGCGGGGGGGGGGGGACAGGATTCCACAGAACCCTTCACATGAGTCACAGTGGCATCAGCAGCAGACGGGCAAAAGCAGAGGACTACTAGGGGCCCTGTAGCCAGAGTGGCCTTCAACACTTGTGGTGCTGTTCTTGTGCCAATGTACATGGCAGTGGTGTAGCCAGAGGAGGGCACTATGAGCATAGCAGGCATCACAATGCACCATGTAAGCAGCCCCTCCCACTCGCTGTTGGGTCCATTTGAGACAGTGTTGCAGCGCCTGCAGTACTAACCCCAGCCCCCTTCTGCCTATGCTACTGGTATGTGGACCTATACTGGCATATCTTTACATATGTGGGCCTTTAAACACAGTATTAAGCGTTCCTTTAAATCCAGTTCACAGCAATTATCCACACATCAGCAGAATGTATTTTTTTCAGTGTATATCAGTGATCTCACATACCCCTTGCATCCTGGCTTCAGATTTTGACCATCCTTCCCTACTATTTTTCCTTTTTGGGTCCCATTTAACGGTTATGTTGATCTGCTAGTTTGTTTTCCAACTGTGACTGTGAAATGAAGTTTAAGTGGATTTGTCGTGTAAAACGGTGGATGTATTCCAAATAGTTTCTCTTGCTGTGCTATAAAATAAATGATGCAACCTTAATTGCTCTGTTTCAAAGTGAATTTGTCAAAAAAGGACAGCATCCATGCCTTTTTCTGGGGTGGGGGGAGTAATTGGATTCATTCCCCAAATACTGTTTTGATAATGTTGTATCTTTTGGCCAACAGTGATCATTTTTATTTATTTACACATCGTTACTATCAATCACTAGTATTTCAATCACTAGTATTTATATACCGCTTTTCAACATAAAGTTCACAAAGCGGTTTACAGGCAATTATTAATAATAAAGTTAAATGGCTCCCTGTCCCAAAAGGGCTCACAATCTAAAAGAATGGAGAACACCACCAGCAACAGCCACGAGAAAGACACTGTGCTGGGGTGAAGAGGGACAATCATACTAGCAAATCATTTTTCCATTCTGTCATGTCACTGGCAGTAAAAAGATCACAGGTTTATACACTGTTTTTTTTCCCTGTAAGTCACGGTAAAGTCCCAATTCGTAGATCTGCTCTGATGTAAGTCTCTGATGTAACAGTTTAATGGACATGGTTTCCCCCCAAAGAGTCCTGGGTATTGTTATTTGGAGAAGGTGCTTAGGAGTCTGTAGTGTATCCCTAGTCTCCCTCACAGAATTATAATTCACAGAATGTCCCCAGAGAGAATGTTGCCAAAAAAGGGCACAAAATGGTTCTCATCGCGAGGAAAGAATGTAAAAAGGCAAACAACCAAACAAGAGAGTATGAGGATCATCTTTATTACACCTGTACAGGCGGGCCAATCTCTCTGCTCCACTCGGCAAGCAGAGAAGAAGAGCAAAGTCATACAATTCCAAATCATTTTTATATTCCTCTCCCCACAAGCTGCTGCTTGGTGGAAAATCACTACACAGGGGCTGGGAACTGAGAAGCCCTGTGTCAATTGGGCCTTGAGAATATGCTGTGGCCATTCCGATAAGGGATGAAGCTCTGCTGGCTTTAGCCAGATCCCTATCTATTGTGCAGAGCTAGCTGTACTGGATGAAGAAGGTTGCAGGTGGGGGCAAGTGAGTGAAAACAATGAGAGCAAAGAGAGAGAAAGTTCCATACTTCAGCAACTTTAGGCAAGAGACTTTAAGCAAAAGACTCAAGTTGGCTGCACTTTGGTTTGATGGCAACAAGAAGGAGAAAATCTAAACAACAAAAGAAAACCCAGTTTAAATTAAGTTCTCCAGATTCCAGGTGCTCTACCCAGTGGTGTCAGCCAAATGATTTAGGAACAGGTACTCACTTTTGATTGGCACTTGTCGGGGTCCGCCCACAGGAAGTGACATCATAAGCCGGAAGTGATGTCGTGGCAGGAAGTGGGGTCATAGCCGGAAGTGATGTCATGATTGTTGCCATGGGTGTGATCATGTTTGTAACAACGTCAGCTTGTGGTTAGTGTTTATTTAACTTCTATTGCTTTCCTTTCTAGAGATGTGTATAGACATATTTTGCTTCAACTGTTCCCTGGTTAAATAGCAGGCTAGACTGTACTAGATTGTGAGCCCTTTTGGGACAGGGAGCCATTTAACTTTAATGTTAAATGCAAGGAGCTGGCAAGGAGCAGGAGGGGGAACAGGCACCCACCGGGCCGCACGACCACGTGGGCGCCCAACTGAGCGCCGGGCCAGCCAGCAAAGAGCAGGAGGGGGAACGGGTGACCAAAAAAAGACCACGTGGGGGCTGGGGCTGGGGGGAGGCTGCAGGAGGAACCGGGATGCTGGATCTACGTGGCTAGAGGGAGCGGGAGCCCCAGGCAGCCTACCTTCTCACGCTTGCTGCCTTATTCCTGGGTCTCCCTCGCTGCTGCTGCTGCTGCCACCTCCAGTCCTCTCGCTCCGCTGCTGCCGCCGCTGCCGCTGCCGCCGCCACCACCACGCTGCCTGCCTGCCTGCCTCCTCACAGGAAGTGCAGGCAACAGCTGCGGGCATGCAGTATGCATGTGCAGCTGCTGAGCCGACCAGCCGACGGGGCCAGCTTTGAGTGGGCGGGGCCAGCTCAACTTCTAGGAACCGGTACTCGCGTAGTGGTGCGTAGTGGGTGCATGACATCACTGGCTCTACCTTAAGCCAACACTACATAGAATTCTCCGCCCCAATATCTGCAGATGAATAAGAGCATGAATTTTGCAGGCATGTTCCATAAGTGGGAACAGGAAGAAGCTGAATCCATCTTTGAGGTAGGGATACCAGTTTCTGCCTTTCAGAGCAGCCATACTTGTAGTAGACCAATCCATGTGACCCACCATAGAGAGCAAAAAAGGGCCATTTCCCCTTAAGGGGCGTGGCCCCAGAAATTACTATCTGGCAGCACTGCAGCAATTGCAGCACCGTGGACATTGAGTGGCATGTGCCTTACCTGAGGGGTCGACGAGTGGGTTCCAGAAGGGTTGGGAAGGCCCGCTGCCACCTCCGTGGGCCTCCCCAATGCTTATAATAGCTCTGTGACCAGATCGGAACTTACTTCTGGTTTCATGCAAAAAGAGGAAGTAAGCTCCAAACGGGCTCCATGGTGCTATTTTAAGCATCAGGGAGGGCCGCAGAGGTGGCAGTGGGCCTCCCCAACCTTTCTGGACACCCCTTTGACCCTGCCTCTGGTAGTGCACATGCAACGAAATGCCCACAGTGTCGGGCAACTGTAGCAAAATGGCTACCCCTGCATCCTATGGGTCCCGCGGCAGCTGTGGGTATTTCACTTTGAAAGCCAGGGCTATTTTTCTGGTGGAAACTGGAGCAGCCCCAGGTGTGATTACCGAGCCTGATTTGGTGGTTGAAGATACAGCGGTGGAAGCCATGCCTGACCCACCCCCAGCCAGGCCTGTTCCTCCCCTCCTCCTGCTCATTTCTGCTCCCTCCTCACTTCTCCTTGCCCTGACGGGCCTTACTGCTGGCCAACGCTGCTGGAATGCCATCTGTCCAAACTGCCCATACTGGGGCATGGCTCTGAGTCGTGCAACCCCAGTGCAGGAGGTACCTACTCTCTGGGTCCTCTAAAATGTGCTTTATGGCACATTTACAACACTCAGAGCCAGTGGTATGCATGTACCACCAGCGGGCTGACCTGGGAATCAGCCTGAAACATCCTCCATTCTGTCCAGATTCTAGGTCATGTACCACACATAACATGTGCCCCTCAAACGTATATAGTCATGCCCCAGTATCCACTGGGGTTCCATTTCTCTCTCTCTCTCTCTCTCTCTCTCTCTCTCTCTCTCTCTCTCTCACACACACACACACACACACACATACACACACACACACACTGTGGATACCTGAAACAGTGGCTACTTGGAACACTTTTTTAAAGATGTGGAAATATCAGTGATTTTGCTGCAACAAGGTAAAAAAAAGTTGTTTAATGTTCCCCTATCTTTTTAATAGGCATCCCAGTATCCTTGGTATTTGTGGATAACTGAAACCATGGATAATAAATCAGTGGATACCAGGGCACGCCTGTATTGGAGTGCCATGACTGTTTTCCCTGAGGGATAATAGCCTTGCCTGAAACCTTCCTCAATCTTCACTGGATTTAGGTCACACCTAGTCAGTGGTCTAGCCACTCATCTGACTCAGTACGAACAGGGCTGGCTCTAGCAGCAGCGGGGCCCAATGTTGGGCATTCCTGTGGGGGCCCCCGCAGGGCCCCCACTCACCAAGAAGAGCACTATTTGTGCCACGTGCAAAGCATGGCATGTGGAAGTAGTTGGTGATGATATAACATCACTGCCAACTGCTTCCAGGTGGCCCATCTTGGTGGCCCATTCAGAAGCAGAGACCAAGGTAAAACTGCTCTGTTCGCCCCACTGACTCGCCCCACTGATCATCCATAGAGATCCCAGCTGCAACAATAGGCAATATGCTCACTCTGCTAGTGCAGGGGTCCCTGAAGCACAGGGCCCGATGTGACGACATTGGTCACATTGACTTAAAGCCAGCCCTAAGTATGAATGTCCATTAATTTCAAACCAGCATAACAGAGCTTGGGGTACTAGTCTCCCCAAAAGGGGATAAAGGAGAGCTGACAAGCTAATCTAATGAGGTAGGTCAGGTCAGGCTGAAAAGGAGCAAATGGCCCAAGGAGCCCATTGGCCCAAAAGGAGCAATTGGCTCAAGCTCAGGCCCAATCTTCATGGCTGAGGGGGGATTTGAACCCAGATCTCCCCAGTCTACATCTGTTGTGCCAAATGCTATATCATATTGGCTCATGGTTTATGATCCATTGCCATTTAAAATGCTCCTAACTCTTATTTATTGCTCCCTTGTATTAGACAATGAGAAACGTGTGCTTTTAATCCTACAAGAAATTAACAGAACGGCTTTGCTAATGGTAACATCAATACTGCCTTTCAATCATGAAATGAAAGAAGGCCTTGCAGCCAAGATGTTAAGGCTCAAGGCAGAGGCGGATCTACAGGGAGGGCAAAGCTCTAAGTGTTGCAAGAAGCCTTACCCTGTTGTGAGATACTGTCATGTAAATCGCTCCTCTCCCCCTTGCTGCTGTAGCCAGTAAGCAACGCCAAGATGTTGCTTTTCCCTGTAAGGATTGGCTAAAACGGTGCAGGAGCGGAGTGATTTCCACTGCAAGGTAAGGCTTCTTGCAAAACTTAGAGCTTTGCCCTCCCTTAGATCTATCTCTGGCTCAAGGACCCAAACATTGCTGAGAATGATCACAGTGAGGGAGCTTATTACACCACATTTCTATAAAAGATCTCCTATGTACCCCAAGGTGGCACACTGAATAAATTCACATTTTTATATTGCAGGAAGTGGTAGATAAATGGCAAACCTAATGAGAAGCAGTAGAGATGAAAAGCAATCCATTTTGGAGTGGGTTATTTTTAATGCAACAAGACAGTGGGATTGATCTTTCTTATTATATGCAGCTCATTTCTCTACACTGAGATCAGTCCCATATAGGAAAAACCCTGGAGACAGTCAAGTGTTTGTTTTGCAATGAATACGTATGTTGTGCTTTCTTGTCAGAACACAATCATAGTGTCCCTCAGGCCGAAATCCTAACCAACTTTCCAGCACTGTCATAGGCCAATGGGGCATGTATTCATCCTGCAGTTGGAGGGCAGTCACGGAGGACTTCTCAAGGCAAAGGAATGTAGTGGTGTATATGAGGGGGAAAGGGGGCAAATGCCCCAGGCACTGGGCTGGGGGAGGGAGGGTGACGATGCCGCCTGTCCCCTTCCCCAGAGGTCCAGGTCATTCTGGAAGTGACTTCTCAGAGCAACCGAGCACATTCCAAGTTGCTGGTTCACCCCTTCTCAGAGGTTTGCCCTGCATACCCATGTCGGGTCACTCTGAGAGCACCACGTTATCAATCACCACTAACTGTTTCCATGTTATGTGTCATGCTTCGCACGCTGCACCAACAGCACTCTTTTTGGTGAGTGGAGGGGCCCTGCAGGGAGGGTGGGGGGGCAGCGATGGGATCTACAAATGAACAAGGGGAATGCTGGGTGGGACTTACGCCAGGCGTCCACGAGATTGGCTGCCTGTCTGTAGCGTTCCGCAGCTGTCCTGGCCTCGGGGGGGGGCTACCCCCGGTTAGCGCGCCCCCCCTGCTGCTCGCCCAGGCACCCGGTGCGACCCTCACCTGTCCCCCACAGCGAGCTTGAGCCCCGCCCCGAGGCCAGGGCAGCCGCGGAACGCTATGGACGGGCTGCCACTCAAGTGGAAGTCCCGCCTACGTCCCACCCAGCGTTCCCCTTGTTCATTTGTACATCCCATCGCGGGTGGGGGGCCCCCACTGGAATGCCCCGTGTTGGGCCCCACCACTGCTAGAGCTGGCCCTGCCTGGAGGTGTGCCCCCTGGTGCTGACCCCCCCCCCGGATCACCCCTAAAGGAATGTTTATTCCCTTGCCTTGGGGCTGCATTGCCCTTACCCTGGTGCTGGAAAGTTGGTTAGGGTTACACCATCAGTGTCCAGTGAGGGGAGGCTCTGCTGCAATAAATGAAGCTTAGTGCAAGGGTCTGATATGCCCATTTCATATAGGAGAACTGAGGGACACAAAGGTTTCTGGCTTGCTCATCTTCCCTTTCATCGTAGGAGCTATGACTTCTGCAAAGTCAATCAAACTCACTGGTAACACTGTATATGATGTTACATATACATATGAAGCTACAGATTAAGCTGCTTGTACTGAGTCAGCCCATTGTGTATATAGATGAGTTGATTGAATGATTGATTGAATGAATGAATGTTTTGATTGGCAGCCGTTCCCTCGTGATACAGGCAGGGATGGCGGGGATGACAATTGGGAGGTCAGCAGGTGCTCAACTACCAGTCTACAGCCCCTCCATTAGCAGCTGGAAGGGCTGCTCCTATGCTGCTAGCAGTGAGGGTATTAGCAAGCTTCCTGGACTTTGTAGGTGTGTGAACTACCAGGGCCAACAGGAGGTGCCTTTGGTCAGTGTTTCCTAAACTGTGGGGTTGTGACCTGATTGCTGATGGGTGGTTAAATGATGTTTGTCAGGTGATAGCCGACAAAGAAAATGTATTGAGCCCTATGGAAAGTGAAAACGAACAGCAATGCACATTTACTGATGAGTAGGCAAACATTCCTCAGTCCATTTCAAAGGGCAGGTGGAGAGGGATGCCATGCCACCCAAATGGTCCCAATCTGATAAATGTAGGCGGCAAAAAACACTTGAAAGGGAAGTCCCTCCCTTCAAGCTGGCTAGGAAAATGTACTGCGCCTTACAGAAAACAAAACTAAGCAACATGTGCATGCTTACTCATGAGTAGATAAACTAGAATGTACCACGAGAATGGTCCTGATCCAACAAACATGGAGCTAAACAAATACACCAAAAGGCAAATACACCTCATCATATAAAGAGGATAAACACAGAGGCTTCAGCAGTTGGTAAGGTAAAACTTTTTTTAATGTCTCATAAAGCTAGGTGGGTCCTGAAAGAGTGTCATTTTTCAAACTGGGTCCTGGTGCTAAAATATTTGGGTACCACTGGACTAGTGGTATGATTCAATAAAAGATGGTTTCTCCTATGTCTCAATTAGCTGTATTTTTACCTGTGCATTTGGAAAGGGTTGTCTTTGGGTTGCTTTTGTGGCAGACCTGAAACTTGCACCTGAATGTCCTAAAACTATATTCTCCTAAATCTGGCCACTTTCCATTTCAGAAGTCAAAACCCTTCTCCTTCTCTGTTCTCGTACACAGCCTGACTCCAGGGAATTAGATTTGCAAAATAATGTAAAGCTGTGAAGCACCCGGAGTTTATTTTAAAACAACACAGGCTTTATAAAATTCAAAATGGAGATTCTGAGGAAGGGGTTTGCAAACATTGCAAAGGATCTTAAAACATGTTAACCTCGTCTTATGTGCCACTGGATGGCAGAGGCAGTTTATGTTTTCTTCTCAGAGTGATAAATAGAAGAAGCCATGAAGCATGTTATCAGAATTATAAATCTGACACCAATTACATTCCACTTTTTAAAAAAGCCTTATTAGTCCTGACAGGATTTGTTTTTCTGTATACAATAGCAGCTGGATCCGGCCTCCCCAGTACAGCTGCTCTTGGGTCAGAACCATGCCTAAGATCATACCTCCACCATGTTTTTGACGTAATCTGGCTTCTTTCACCACATTTAAACACATATATGGGTAAGATCTTTATTACAATGGGACAGTGAGAGGACAAGAAATGTAGCAATAGGTGAGGAGCCCACAACTTTCCTCCCGCAATTCCATGGGTGCCTTTCCTAAAGCCCAGTTTCTACTAATGATGCTCTGGAAATTGCATTTCTACCTGTGTTGGACAATGGTCTAAGGTGATGGGGCTTACATATAGGAAGTTTCTGAATAAAAAAACTGAGAATATTGAAGCTCTGGGACAAGGCTGTGGCAACATGGAAAAGGTGCAGATGCTACATCAGAAATTGTTGTACTTTGGTGCCATCTAGTGTTGGCTCCATTTTCTGGAGCCATTTTGTGAGAGAGTTCCCTTTGCGTATTCTTCATCAAACCTGAGGACTATTTATTTATTTATTTATTTGAAGAATTTATACCCTGCCTTTCCCATGCCGAAGCAAATGCCCAAGGCGGCTTACATGGGCAGGCTAGTCTAAACCACCATTTTTTTTCAATGGGTTTTTTACAAATCTACAGTGTTCTTGTGATCTGCCAATCCTCAGGCCCAGATGTTGCCTTCTCAGTGTGGTTCTCTCCTTTGGCTGCCATTAATTAATTAATTGCCATTATGTTATTCATTCATCCCACCTTTCACTAAATAGTGACCAGGCAGCCAAAGAACTAAATGGACTGTTTTCTAAGAATTTGCGCAGAACTTGTTAGGTCACAAATGCTTACACTATTGAGAGGAACAGAGTAGAAAGTTGAGGGGACCAATTTTGTAGATCATTCTAGGAGAATGAGATCCCAGCTGCATTATGAGGAGCTCTAAATGAATCTGAAGGCACAACCAGGCTAGCAGGTGGCTTTATATATTACTAGAGTATTAATTTGTGGCAATTATATTATTTTTGTTATTCACATTTCAATTACATATAGCTGTGGCAAGGATAGCTTTTATGTTGGTTTTTGCCTTTGCTATGCATTAATGGGTAGCAGAGGTCTTTCCTAGTAGCTGCCATTTTTTCCTCATCAGTGCCTCTCCTGTTGTGTTAGTCCAAGTTATCGTGAGGAAAAAATGGCCATGTTTTTGTGGTGGCAGCCATTCCCCATCCCGAATGGCTCGGTTGGACATTGCACCCATGGAATTGTGGGAGGAAAATGGCAGCTGCTGGGAAAGCTCTATCATTGGTGTCTCCTACTTAAAGCATTTTTTTTAAAGTCTACAGCTGCTGCTGCTTTCAAGGTAAGCCACCCCCTAATAAAAATGAATGGCAATCATCTGAACAAAATGAATGGTGTTTGTTCAGTGAACCAAATGGCCCCAACTTTGATTTTGTTTTGCATTCATCTGGCAGCTAATGCATACTTCTATTATATGGCAGAAATCAGCAGGTTGAGTTTTTGTGGCATAGAGATAAGAATTGTACACCTACTCATGACGGCAGATCAAGGAGAGCAAAAGAACAGGCACAAAAAGAAGTTCACCACCCCAATTCGATGCCCCATACAAGGACAGCAATTCAAAGCCAGACACCAATTATGTCTTTTCCAGCAGGGCTTATATCTTTGTGTTATGCAGCTCTTTTCAGACTGGCCCCAAACACAGCTGTAATATTAGTAACAAGTCTAATTGAAAATTATAAATGGCCTAGAAAATCAGAGCTCTGTGGGTCACAGACAGTCCCTCGAGCTACCCCACTGCTCTTCTTAAGGTCAGAGTTTGGAAGCCTTCACATCATCTGTTGCCAACAAGGAGATTCTTGAAAGTATCAAGCAAAACCAAACACTCACACATACAGTGTGGATGCCACCTTTTGGTTGTGCCTCCAACAGCTGCAGGACAGGAGATTGAAGAGGTACAGCCTTTTTTTGGCTTTAAGTCAGTGATGGGGACACTGCATTCATTCGTTGCATTTCTGCCTAGCACAGAGCTGCAAAGGCCCAAAGACACTGGTGTGGTTGAGTGGTTGGACTACATTCAAGGCTGTAAGGTGCTTCGATCTGAAATAGCTCCCTGTTGGGTAGTACTGATGACTGCGTCCAATTTGGCCAAACTATCTGTGTCCACCCAGCCAAACTTAGGACACCATCTTACTTGGGGGGGGTAGGCTGGCGCAGGTCCCCTGTGCCGGCCTTGGAGTGTTGCAAACATGTCATAGGCACATCTGCGCCACTCCACAGCAGGCTAGGTTGGGGTGAGGGGACACACCAGCCTGCCTCCACCAGGACCCAGGGCCAGGTAAGGCCAGCCAAGTTCGGCCAGTGTGTGTTTGGGGAGGTTGGGGAGGGTGGAGAGAAATTGGATGGAGGAAAGGGGGGACTCATAAGCGGGCCAGCGCAGGGAAGGAGTGGAGCCAAGATCCAGCGCTGCCTGGATCCTAACCCACAGCCCTGTCAGTCCGACACAGTCCACTTGGATTTGTGCCAGTGATGTCACTGGTGCAGATCTGAGTAGCCCCCATAGGGGTGGCTGGGGCTTTACCCAGGATAAGGGAAAAATATCCCTTTACCCCAGTGGTTCCCAACCTGGGGGCTCATGCCCAGCGGTGTCATGCAGCCGGAACGCTGGGCAGGAGAAATGGGTGAGCGGCAGCCCGCCCGTTGCGTTCCAGTCCGTTTCGCCGTCTTCCCTGCCCCCACGGGGGCGGAGAAGACGGCGAAACGGACTGGAACGCAACGGGCGGGCTGCCACTCACCTGTTTCTCCCGCCCAGCGTTCCGGCTGCATGACGCTGCTGCTCATGCCCGCCAGGGAAACCGGAACCACTTTAAGGTCCTTTAAGGGAAATTGTTGAAGCAGTGACAGCCTCACAAGGATTGTGCTGCCGCTGCTGCTACAAAGAGCTCTGTTAAGGTACGGGGGGGTAGCGTGGCCATCCTGAGGGGGTGGGGCGGCAATCCTCTCTGCGGGCCACCAATCTGACCCATGTCTGGGCTTGCGCAAACCTTGAAGTGAGTGTGATCGTTGCAGAGAGCTATTTGGGGTAGCAGCGCAGCCCGCAGAGGGGATTGCTGTCCCCTGCCCCCTCTGGATGGCTGCGGTACCCCCACCCCCAGTACCTTAACAGAGCTTTTTGTGGCGGCGGCAGTGCGATCCTTGTGAGGCTGTCCCTGCTGTCACCGCCCTCCCCTGCAAGGACTTACAGGGTTCCCTACCTTCCTGTAAAAGTGGGGAACCACTGCTTTACCCCAAGGTGGCCTCCTGTGTTGGGACTGAGCTGCCAGGCACTTTCATCAGCCTGCTTGTTGCACTTCTTTCTGTCTCTTCCCCATTGTTCAAATTCCTTTTTCTAGCAAGTTTTAAATGAACTGGTTGGCTTTTGACTTCTTGTCTGCCTGGTCAGCATTCAATACAATGGGTTGTCATGCATGATGGCTTGCAGGAACTACTGTGATTTATTTTTAAACAAGACCATGAGCATCTGTTTTCTCTTGGGAGGGAAGGTTTTTCCTGGACAGGTCCTCTGCCTGGGAGACAGTAGATGTATGTACTAAATGTACTCCTCCTTCAACCACTGACTTGCAAAAAGGTGAGGCAAAGAGCAGGAAGGAGAGCGCTATGCACAAACTGCTACTCTCTTTGGTTTGCCTGGGCCTAATTCATTTTTCTTTTTAAACTAGTGCCTCTCCAAATGAGACTCTATAGAGCCACCAGGTAGCTAACAACACAGAATGGCATAATAATTCAAAAATATTATGTAAAAATACCAAATCGATATATATAAAGGAGAATGTGTGTGTGTGTGTGTGTGTGTGTGTGTGTGTGTGCGCGCACGCGCGCGCGCGCCGCATAGGCTCCACAACGCCTGGAGCGATTGACACGAAACTTGGCACGCATCCACCTTGTGGCCTGGCGACAAACACTGTGGGGGGCAGGCCCCCCTGGCGCCCCTGGGGGTGGAGGTAAGCGGAGGTCCCCACGTGAAAATGGTCGAATTTGTAGTTTCCGGGGTCGCCGAGACGAGCGGTGACACTCCTGACGCCGTTGGAGTCCAGGTTTGCCCCCGCCCTCGGTGTGGGGTGCGAAACAAAACGTCAGCCATGCCCTGCTGAAACGCCTGGGGCAATTGGCACCAGACTCGGCATGCGCATGCCTTGCGGCCTGGTGACAAACACTGCGGGGGTCAGGGCCCCCTAGCGCCCCTAGGGGTGGGGGTGCACAGGGGGCCCCGTGTGAAAATGGCCGAAATTGGCGTCGAATCCGTAGTTTCCAGGGTTGCTGGGACGAGCGGCGATGCTCCCGATGCCATTTCAGTCCCAGTTCAGCCCCCCTCAGTGTGGGGGGGGGCAGAAGGGGTGTGAAACAAAACGTCAACACTGACCCGCTGAACACCTGGAGCGATTGCCACCAAACTCACCACGCATACACGTTACGGCCTGGTGACAAACACTGAGGGGGGCATGACCCCCCTGTCAACCACGGGGGTGGGGATACGCAGGGGGCCCCACGTGAAAATGGTCGGAATCCATACTTTTTGGGATTGCTAAGCCGATTGGTGACAGTCCCGATGACAAGCTAGTTAAAAATAAAATTTTAAAAAATAATAATTTCTGACACTCAGAAAAGGTATATAGCAAGAGAAAGGTCTGCAGCTTCCAGGATGGCAACTTTCCATAACCCCCTGACATAATGTTGCAACCCACCAAGTAGGTCCCGACCCACAGTATGAGAAAAACTGCATTGGAGTGTGCAAATAATGATGTATTATTTTGTTGTAAATCAGGGCAACTCTGTTAGATAAGTAAATAGTATCACTTATTGTATCTCCCTTATTTAGTATCCCCCTATCAGACATTACCCAATGGAGGACTAAGGCCAACAGAGAGGCTTACCTAAGGTTACTTAGAGCCCTATCCTAGTGGGCTTCAGTGCAGGGGTTGAGTGTCACAAATGTGCCATAAGGCGCGTTTGCACTGCCCTGTGAGTAAGCAGCACAGGTCCGTCAACTGCCCTGTCTACATCGCAGGGGAACTGGGGCAGCATGGGGAGGGTGGTAGGAGGGTGTGGAGGAGACATCCTGGGCAGAAAGGAAGGGTGGAAAGAGAATGGAATGGGGGTTGGGACCAGCAGAGGCCTCCTCTGCCAAACCCTATCCCATGTTGGGCTTGGAAGCCCAGCAGTGATTTAGCAGGCGCCGACTGGAGAAGCCCCATTGCAGAGGCTGAGTCTTTACTCAGGGTAAATGTCCCCCCAAGGAGACTTCCAGCAGTTTCCCTGGTCCCGCAGGACACAGCAGCGGCCATTTTGAAGAGAAGGTGATACGGGAGGCCAAGAAAGATTTTGAGGAATGCATGGCTAGCAACATAAAGGGGAATAATAAAAGCTTCTTCAAATATGTTAGAAGCAGGAAACCTGCCAGAAAGGCGGTTGGCCCGCTGGATGGTGAGGGAGGGAAAGAGGAGATAAAAGGGGGCTTGGAGATCGCAGATAAATTAAGTGAATTGTTTGCGTCCGTCTTCACAGCAGAAGAACTTGGGCAGATACGGCAGCCCGAACAGCCCTTCCTAACTAAGGAATTAAAGCAGATAATGGTTAATAAAGAAGATGTTTTAGATCAAATTGATAAACTACATATAAATAAGTCACCAGGCCCAGATGGTATACACCCAAGCGTTATTAAGGAACTAAAGAATGAAGTTGCTGACCTCTTAACTAGAGTATGCAGCTTGTCCCTTCAAACGGCCACGGTGCCAGAGGATTTGAGGATAGCCAATGTCATGCCAATCTTTTAAAAAGGGAGAAGGGGGACCCTGGAAACTACAGGCTGGTCAGCCTAACGTCTGTTCCGGGTAAGATGGTGGAAAGCCTCATCAAAGATAAAATCCTAAAACACGTAGAGGAACAAGTACTGCTGAAGGGAAGTCAGCATGCCTTCTGTAAGGGTAAGTCTTGCCTCACGAACCTTTTGGAATTCTTTGAAAAGGTCAACAGGCACGTGGATGTGGGTGAACCTGTGGATATCATATACCTGGATTTTCAGAAGGCGTTTGACACGGTCCCCCACCAAAGGCTGCTGAAGAAACTTCACAGTCAGGGAATAAGAGGGCAGGGAATAAGAGGGAATAAGAGGGCAGGTCCTCTTCTGGATTCAGAATTGGTTGAGGGCCAGGAAACAGAGAGTGGGGGTCAATGGGAAATGTTCACAATGGAGAGAGGTGAAAAGCGGTGGGCCCCAGGGATCTGTCTTGGGGCCGGTGCTTTTCAACTTATTCATAAATGACCTGGAGACAGGGATAAGCAGCAAGGTGGCCAAGTTTGCAGATAACACAAAACTTTTCCGGGTGGTGAAGACCAGAAGGGAATGTGAAGAGCTCCAGAAGGATCTCTCCAAGTTGGGGGAATGGGCAGCAAAATGGCAAATGCGTTTCAACATAGACAAGTGTAAAGTGATGCACATTGGGGGAAAAAATCAAAACTTCACCTATAGGTAAAGGGGGACATGATTGAGACATACAAAATAATGCACGGAAGGGATAGAGTCGATAAAGAGATGTTATTTTCCCTCTCTCAAAACACCAGAACCGGGGGCAGCCGCTAAAACTGAGGGTTGGGAGAGTTAGAACAGATAAAAGGAAGTACTTTTTAACCCAGCGGGTAGTTTGCTCTTTGCCACAGGAGGTGGTGTTGGCATCTGGTCTGGATGCCTTTAAGAGGGGATTGGACAGATTTCTGGCGGAAGAGTCCATTGTGGGCTATAGGCCATGATGGATTGTGCAACCTCCTTACATTAGTAGTAGGCTACTTCAGAGTACCGGGTGCAAGGATCCAAGCATCTTGTTGTCTCGTGTGCTCCCTGGGGCACCTGGTGGGCTGCTGTGAGATACAGGAAGCTGGACTAGATGGGCCTTTGGCCTGATCCAGCAGGGCTCTTCTTGTGTTCTTATGTGGCACCGGGAAGCATAAGATTGTTAGGCTGCAATCCCATACATATTTTCCTGAGACTGAGGGCGCAATCCTAACCTGGAGTTAGGCTGGCGCAGTTAGGTCAGCGAAGTTTGGCCGGCACAAGGACAACCTTAAAGTATGGTTGGACCACTCTCAGAGTCACAGAGACCAGGACACAGATGTGCGCCATCCTCCCTGACTCCAAGAGTAGTCCAAACGCACTTTACGGTGGCTCTTGTGCCAGCCAAACTTTGCCGGCCTAACTCCAGGTTAGGATTACACTCTAAGCCTCATTGAAAACAATGGTACTTCTGAATTGACATGGCTAGGATTGCACTGAGTTCATAGCAGTGACGAGATTCAGACTAGGCAGTTGCCAATTTGCAATAGCTTGGTCTCTTGTGTTGCAATCCTACAACACTTTCCTGGATGTAAATCCCATTGAACACAACCGAATGTCCTGAGTACACCTATAAACAGTGGTGTCATCTACTCTCTCGCAAGCCGGAACGCTGGGCGGGACTTGAGTGATTGACAGCCTGTCGACTCACTTCCGGTTTCTTCGCGCGCCCCGCGCGGCTTTCCCTTGCCTCGGAGGGGGCGCCTGCTCGCCCAGGCACCCGGCACGCCCCCCACCCATCCCCCCTGGCGAGCAGGCGCTCCCTCCGAGGCGAGGGAAAGCCGCGCGGGGCGCGCGAAGAAAGCGGAAGTGAGTCGACGGGCTGTCAATCACTCAAGTCCCGCCCAGCGTTCCGGCTTGCGAGAGAGTAGATGACACCACTGCCTATAAAGGATTGTGCTGTTAGCCACTATGCAACATAGGCTCTCGGGCCAAGAAGCCCCAATCATGGCCTTCTTCAAATTGGGAGATCTTCATTAACAGACAGTTTCTAGGTCAAGTATTCTAATCCAAGAACTGCTTTTAAAAACTAACGTTGAAACCATGTTTTTAATAAAGGTTTCTGTTGGACAAGTCAAAACAGGCAGAAGTACATTCTCACTGTAACTTAATAAATGCTCTGTTGCTGCTGTTTTCACAATGTTTTAATTTCCTCTCTCACTCCCCCCCCCAAAAAAAAACACCCCCCCCCCCACTGCTAAAGCATTTCAAACCTAGAGGAATATTTATATAAATATCAAAGGCCAACAAGTTAAAGAATTAAAAAATAAAGATTTTTTTTTTGTTGTAGAAATCTAAATCTCACGTCTCACAAGTTGTATCAGGACAATTAGTTTACAAAACGGAGGCTCCTTTCACATATACCTGTATTGGCCCACCTACTGCCCTCTCTGCCAGTTGTTTCTATCCTGTCCCAGTCCGAATACTGTACATGCAAAGATGTCCGCCCTTCCTGATAGCACGTTTGGCATAACTGGTGAACACACCGTACCGGAGGGCTGGGTTTCATCAACATGCAAACTGAGCCAGGCACCAAGACGAGCCATGTGGGCAAACGCTTTAAACATACTTTGACAGGCATGGGGGCAAAATTGGGGGAGGAGCAGAAACCATTCCAAGGTGGGCAACCTGGAATAGAAGGGGTGGGTGGGCGAGTCTGAGCACTGGAAGGTTAGGACCAGCACAAAGACGAGAAATGGCCGAATCCAGCATCTCCACCACTCTGGACCAGTTATTTAACTTGTTGCTATTTTTTTCTTCTTCCTCCTCATTGGTGCTTTCGACAAGGCACCCAGTGCAGACTGGGAACACTCCCCTGTGAGATCGGGCAAGAGCAGTTTTCCAGACTGGGTGGGATATTTGGTCTTCATCAGGTTTTTGAATATTGGCTGAGAAAGGAAGTATTTCAGTTGCTTCTTCATCCCTTTCAGCATCTTCTGCTTCTCGTTCTCTTCTTGTTCACTGGGTCGGCCTCCTAGAAAGAGAGAAACACTCTATTATTATTTTACAGATGGGCCCCCGTATCCACAGATTCTGTATCCACTGTTTCAATTATCCAGTGGGGTGGGGCCTTGAGTCACTAGGAAAACCTTGTTACTCGGGGAGGGGGGCAGGGGAGAACCCTATACTAAACATAGTTTCCCTCTTATCCGCAGTTTCAGGTACCCCCGGGGGGGGGGGATGACGACGACGGGACAGGAACCAGAGGCATCCAAATGGGTGCTTGGTTTGTTCCATCAGGGCCCTTCTTCTTGAGAGAACACAAGAAAAGCCTTGCTAGGTCAAGCCAAAGGTCCATCTAGTCCAGCTTCCTGTATCTCACAGTGGCCCACCAGATGTCTCAGGGAGCACACAAGACCACAAGATACTTGCTGCCATTCCCTTGTATCTGGCATCCTGAGGTAAATCGCTGAGGTAAAATTCTGAGGGAAATATGAAGTAAATAAAACGGAATTTGCTATCCTGTCTGTGAGGAGGGAGCTATAATAACTTGCAACCCAATCTGGGCCTTAAGAACATAAGAGCCTTGCTGGGTTAGGCCAAGGGCCCATCTATTTGTTTCCTGTATCTCACAGTGGCCCACCAGATGCCTCAGGGCGCATGCAAGACAACCAGATACTTGTATCTTGCTGCCACTCCCCTGCATCTGGCATTCTGAGGTAGCCTATTACCTTTGCACCACCCCCAAGGAAGACACCAGACTGCAGTTGGGGTTGGGAAAGAACTTTGTTTCACCCAGTAAAACTGATGGAGAACAGGTTCAGGACAGACAACAGAACATTTCTGATCACATAGTGCATAATGAATTTACAGACATCACTGCCCAGCTGTGACAATGTCCATTGGCTGAGAAGTTATTAAAAGAGGATTAGACAAATTTGTGGAGGACAAGCCTGCTGATGATATAATGGGTCATGATTGCTTCATGGAACCTCCAGATTCAGGAGAAGCATGGCACTGAATACCATTTGCTGCTAAGGTTGTGCTCATGTCTTGCTTGTGGGCTTCCCAGAGCCATCTGGCTAGACATTGTGGATGCTGACTTGATGGACCCTGGGTCCTCTTGGGTCTGAGCCTGCAGGGCTCTTGTCCATTTCAGGCCACAGCTCAGCGCTGTAGTAAATGTTTGGTAAGTATGATCTCCTATCCCTAGTTCTTAGCCTAACAAGAATCTTAGAACTAGATCACATATTACCTAGTACTGCCTCTGAGCTTCCTATGAAAAATTGCATATGCACAAATGTGCTTCATATGCACCATTGACATCTTCAGAACAGGCCTGCCAGGTCACTAGTATCCCTAATATTACTTGTGGTCACCCCCCCCCATTGAAGGACCACAACTCAGGGGCAGAGAAAATGCTTTGCATCCAGAAGGTCCCAGATTGAATCTCCAGTTAATAAATAATAGTAATACTGCCTTATGTCATTGAATTTCTCCTCCGACTTTAATTCAGGGTGGTTTTCACAGGCAAGCTTTTCTAAAATCCCATAGGGATTTTCACAGTACAATAAGGTCTATTATTTCATGGAATGCCTTCATTCCAGATGGATTCTTTCTCAGTCCCGCATCTCTCTGGCTGCAGTCGCCTCCCCTGCTGAACTGACAGCCACTTCTCTCTCCCACCAAGGGTGGTCATCTCTGCTCCTCTCACCAGCTTGGATGACTCAGCTCATCAGCAGCAATTAGCAGCAGCTCTTGGATACTTCCGGTTGTTTTGAACTGGCAACCCCAGATGTTCTACCACTTAGCCAATGATCCTGCAGGATCACTGGTGGAGAGGCTGGGAAGAACTTTTGCCTGGGATTTAGAAGAGCTGCTCCGGCCAGTGTAGGCATTACAGAGACAGACAATCCAACCATCAGCAACCTCCTATCCTCATATTAAGCAGAATGCAGTGCCACGCTGGAGCCTGGAGCCCATGGACTGCAGCTGACTCTGATTAAGCATTTTAGAATTGAACTAGCTCTAAGTTGTGACCACTCTTTCTTGGTATTAATGGAGTTTGTGGAGTTTGATTAGCAAAAAAAAAACAAACCCCTAACCAGACAGTCACATGCTCTATTCCAGACCGTGACCAGATTTCTCAGGTGTGTGGATGTACTAGAGTTATTGCATACATTTCTTCCCCAGGATGGTATGCTTATCACTGCATCTCCCTGGATGGACACAAACGCTCACTCCTACTTGCCTATTAGCGCATCATCATCCAGATCAAGTTCAAGAGCTTCTGCAGCTTGCTGGAGCCAAGAATTGTGGTGCTTTGCTCGGCTGTTAAAATATTCCACCTTCTCAATCTGCCTCGCCAAGTTCACTCGCTCCTGCAACAAAGCACAACGGCATTTTCCAGCACTTATTTGTGTCACGCAGAGACGGAATGTGGGCACTTAAAACAGCACATGCAGAAATGAAGCCTTACAACCTGCTAGGCAAAGCTCACATAGATGTGTGGGAAGTGGGCAAAGCAAGCCCAAAGCAAATACAGGCAGCCTTTTTCTGGTCCCATTATAAAGGCACTGAAACCCTAGAAATAATGTAGGCCTTGCTACTCCTCTGATTGAAATGGCCACCACAGGGCTGGTGCGATTTAGAGGAAGCTGCAGACCACAGATCTTTGCAAGTCACTTTGAGGGCACAATCCTAAGCTGTGCGGGAACAGGCAGGCCTGCTGGCCTGAGCCGTAAGGGTACGTTCGTGCCCTTACCCTGGAGTAGGCACCAGATGTCCCAAAGGGCTCTCGGAACTGCACCTGCTATTTAGCAGGTGCAGAGCTGAGGACACCACGCGGCCCAAATCAGGGCCGTGTGGTCGGGGGACAGGAGCATGGAGGTGGGCATTAGGATGTGGCCAACTCCACCCTCCTCCTGGGGCTGACATGCCTCCCGGCCTGTCCACCCCCCACCCAGAAACACCCTCCCTTATGCCGACCAGAAATGCTTTTGTGCCGGCTGGACTCAGCTGGCACAGGAGCAGTGCGGCACAAGCTTTGGCCAGCGTTTTGGCCATCCAAGACAACGCTCTCACGCCAGTGACGCAAGGGTGCTTCTAGGATTGTGCCCTGAGCGTGTGGACAGGCAACCCAGACACCATTTTTAAAAAATAGGTTGAGAGTCTCTAGCTTAGAGGTGAAAATAAACTGGGCTAATGTTGACTCTTGAGAGGGGCTCATCAAATTATGGATGGCACAGAGGGGAAAGATTTTCTCTGCATGCCATAACTGAAGAATTGTGGCTCACTCAAACAAAACAGATTAGAAGTAGATTCAGGGCAGCCAAGATAAGACACAGTATTTCTTTAGACTAGAAGCAATTAATTTATCAAATTTAGCACTAGAACACACACCATCATCCATCCCACCTTGTGCACACAGAAAAAGAACTTAGGATATAACCCTATAGCTTTTTGGTCTCTTGTGATTCACCCTGAACGTATGGGATGGGGCACCTACCTCAAAACAGGTACAAACAAATAGCGGTTCAAATTACTTGGAGTTTGAACAGGAGAAAATAAAGAAACATGAGAGGGAAGAGAACATGAATTGATCAAGGCTATATACTAGGTTGGTGGCAGAGTTAGGGAGAGAAGCTCTGAGATTCCTGGCATCTTTTATTTATATCCCTCTTTTCTTCCATGAGAGAACACAAGGCAGTGTGAATGGGGTTCCTACATACCCCTATTCAGGCAGGGAACGGACTCCAGACTGATTTGGTTGTAGCAAAGTGGCTGTACTGCGTTATTTCAGGCTACAGCCCTGAGCCTTTGACCTTTCAGTCACTTTACAAGCTCCTACCCATGTTGCAATGATGGGAGCGAAAGATACAGTAGTCCAGAGCACAGAAGGTAATGCAGCGCCACTGGACCAGTGCCATTTGCCCTTGCTTTCCAAGGCTTGTAATGCAGCTGAAACATTTCAGGTGAAAAACAAACCTTGTCTCGAACAATGATCTGACACCAGTTCACAGTGCAGGCATCCAAATAAATGCCCCCAATGCTGTTACCGGACATGTTGATTCATCTACTCCTACAGTAACTTCGGAAGCCATTCAGTCCCTGCAGTCAACAATTAATTTTAATGTCTCTCTCCTGTTCTCCTTTTCTTGTTTCTTTCACATCTTCTCTGATCTTGGGGCTTCCTGACTGCCAAGCATTACGGAAGAGACAAACACTGAAAAAGCCAAAGGCTAACTGTGATTGTGCACAGAAATTCTTACCCCAAGGAAAGAGACCAGTCAACAACTAATGGCAGCTTGAAAGCATGACCAAGATGCCACCTCCTTACGGCCACACGAGAGTTCACACATTCACTTTTTCCCTGGAGTTGGAAACCCCATACAGAAAAAGCTCACTTCAGGATGTCCAGATCATGGGCTGGCTTTCTATAGCTATCGGAAGTGCAACCAGGGCGGGTCTATTGCATAACATCACCACGTTCTGGTCAGGTTAGGGCCAAAGTAGACATTCCCTTAAGCACATTCTCCCTGCAGACTCTGCCAGAGCAGGTGGAAACAACATGCATTCTAAAGCCCTGAGCGGCTGTGAAAAGCACTGTAGCTAAAAATAACACCCCTGACAGCCCGTTTCTATAGAAAGCTCTTTTTTACCTTGATAGCTGACATGCATTTCGTTTCAACAGGGAAAAAAGGAAGCTCTTCCGTCTTCTCCAGCGTCTTGGAAATCCTCTTAAAATGTAGCATGTCGCTCGGGCCAATCAGCAGCAAGCTCAGGCCCTCGCTGGCGGCTCTGGCTGTCCTGCCGCTTCTGTGCACATAGATCTCGGAAGTCCGCGGAACCTGCGAAAAACACAGAAGAATCGCACTTCCATGGAGACAGGGGCAGAGAACACAAGGAACACACAGCATGCAGCCCTCCCCAGCAAACCGTTTTTCACGCCTTCTCCCAGTTCGATGGCTTTGCCGTCACAGGCTACATTTGCAGAGCCCTTTGTTTAAGGAGAGAAACTTCCGGGCCTGCTCCCTGAGGATGGTGCGTGGTCCGAGGTTTCATGCAAGTGGGGGAAAGCTGCCAAATTTGGGCTTGTGTCAGGCTTCTGCAAGGGGGAGGGCTCCAGCCCATCAGGTTTTGGAACCCAGGGGGAGCTGACAGTCACATTGAGAGGGACAGGAGGAGGTGCGTGGCCCAAACTAGCTTTTAAACTGACCCCTGGGGGAAAGCCGACAGGAGCCGAGCAGCGACCGGTTCGGAACTTCTCATTCCTATGGGAGGAGGAGGGTGGAGAAGTACCACAGAGTAATGTCGGAGTAGGAAATAGGCCTGCAAGCATGAGTGTAAGTGACAGTTGGTCCAGTAGAAAAAGAGGCAAGGGGGATGGATCAAATAAGGGTCCTTCCTTAGGGAACCCCTGGTATAGGTGTTATTATGCAAATATCCAAAGTCCCCGAGCAAAGATGGGGGAACTGGAATGTTTGGTGGCTAGGGAAAACATTGATATAGAGGGATGTTCTTTTCCCTCTCTCACAATACCAGAACCAGGGGGCATCCACTGAAATTGAATGTTGGGAGAGTTAAAACAGATAAAAGAAAATACTTTTTTACACAGTGGGTAATTAAGCTATGGAACTCCTTGCCACAGGAGGTGGTGATGGCATCTGGCCTAGATGCCTTTAAAAGGGGACTGGAAGGATTTTTGAGGAAAAGTCCATCACGGGCTATAAGCCATGATGGGTTGGGCAACCTCCTTACATTAATAGTAGGCTACTTCAGAATGCCAGGTGCAAGGGAGTGGCAACAGGATGCAGGCACCTTGTTGTCTACAGAACTCCCTTAGGCACCTGGTGGGCCACTGTGAGATACAGGAAGCTGGACTAGGTGGGCCGTTGGCCTGATCCAGTGGGGCTGCTCTTATGTTTATGTTTAGAGGCAGGTGTGGAGTCAGAAAACAAGGCAGGGCTCAAGTCCAGAGCAGCCATCTTGGAAAGGGAGCAGAAGCTGAGGTAACGGCTTCAGCGTTGGAGATGAGCTGCTTGGGCTGAGGGGCAAACTCAAAGGCTAGGGCTTAACGGGGCTTGGGGAACAGTTGCCTGCTCAGTGTTGGGTACGCTGGCCTAAATGGCGTCCTCAACACACCAAGTGCAATCTGCCTGCAGAAACATGGCAACAGACTGCCCCAGCACCCAGGGCAGTGGCATCATTTCTGGGTTCTCCCTGGTGGAGAAGGCACTCGTTACACCCACTTTGTACTCCCCATTCCTTCTCCTGGGAGAAGGAGCGGGTCACGCAAAGCCACCAGCACCTCCTTCTCTGGGGAGAACCTGGAAGTGACTGCCTTGCGCCACCAGCACCCCCTCACGCCCCCAGCCTCCAAAGGGAAAGGAACAGGATGCAGGAAACTGTTGGTGCCTCCTCCGTAACTAGGGTGAAGCCTGGGGGGCAGTCATGCACCCCTGCTTGGTGGAGCACCTTGGGGAGGCGCCCCTCCGGTTTACAGCTCTGTGTGGTAAGGTGCTGGAGGCAGACCACTGGGAGTTTGAAACACATGCACACTCTCCCCTCTCCCCACCCACCAGCTTGCATACGACTGAAAAAATCAGCATCTAGGCCTCGGGCCCCCAGCCAGGCTGCAATGATTGCTTTTTGGCTGCCACTGCAGCATAAAATCCACTTGCCCTTCCCCCGTTTATATAATTTGTCCAACAGAGAAGACGAATACAGAACAGTTGGTACCTGGTAATGGATGACATGCTGCACATTAGGAATATCAAGTCCGCGGGCAGCAACGTCTGTGGTCAGGAGGACGCAGCTGAAACGGCAAAAGTAAGGAGAAATATTGTTTACTGAGCAAAAGTCAAAAATGCTCCCCCGGTTGCATTTCCACAGGATTCAGACAGCTCAGCACGTTAACGTCAGCAAAACAGAGTTTTGTCAACCTGTCACAAATGTGAGGATGGAGGAAAGATGGAATACAACAGGGCTGGGAGGGAGCCTCGAGAGAAGGAAGCAGACTATTCACAGACTACAGTACTTTCCTTCACCTATAAATGTGGGGGTCATGCCGAAAGAGGTATGAAAAAATATGCCAAGAAAAAGCTCCCCTCTCAGAGCGCTATCCTAACCTGGAATTAGGCCAGCAAAGTTTGGCTGGCACAAGGGACACCATAAAGTATGTCTGGTCCACTCTTGGAGTCAGAGAGGCCAGCACACAGACATGCGCCATCCTCCTTGACTCCAAGAGTGGTCCAAACGTGCTTTATGGTGGCCCTACTGCCAGCCAAACCTTTCGGGCCTAACTGTGCCGGCCTAACTCCAGATTAGGATGGCACCCACACTCTGTGTCACCTCATACTACCTGTACTCTCCTATGATAGATTTTTCTGTGGTTTGTCACACAAAAACACACTCAGAACAGGAAAAATAATGGAGTTTACTCAACTGAAAGTGCAAGAGGACTCAATTGTTACCCACTTTCTGTATGACCATAAACCCATCTATCTATAATGCCTACCCCATGAGGATTACACCTCATGCGTTTGATAGTGGATTTATTCCCCCCCCCCATAAAAAATGTATGTCATAAGACATCATTTGGTATTCCTTGCCAAAGGACTCCTGATTGCTTTTGCTGCCACGTTTCAACACAGCCACTCCTCTGGAAGTTGGTATCAAATAGAGTGTGTGTATGTGTTTGTGGGCGCAATCCTGACCTGGAGTTAGGCCCAGTTAGGCCAGCAACATTTGGCTGGCACATGGGCCACTGTAAAGCGTGTTTTGATCACTCTCGTAGTCAGGGGGGATGACGCACGTGTGACACACCTTTCTGACTGAGAGTGGTTGAAACTTTACAGTCTCCCTTGTACCAGCCAAACGTTCCTGTCCTAACTGTGGCAGCCTAACTCCAGTTTAGGATTGCGCTCTGCGTGTGTTTTATTTCAAGGTTACACTAAACGGGGATCTGGGACAGTCAGACCACAGTTAAAGTGAGCAGATGAACAAGAAACATTGCAGGAAGGAATAAATGATCACAACATTATGAAAACTTTCATTTAGCTACTACAATGGCCACATAGCAGGGAACCTTAATTTATGGTTTTTACTGATGCCTTCAGAAAGGAGTTGAAGGAAAAGATTACATGAGTGAAGAACCCGGTGTCACTGTAATCCCCCAAATCCTTGTACAGTTGGAACCACCATTCAGTAAAAATAATCCTTAGTACTACTCATGTAGCAATTAGAATGTTGGACTCTGCCTTCATGGCCTGGGCTCAAATCCTCACTCAGTGACAAAGCTTACTGGGTGAATACTGGTCTGGTCACCATCTGTCAGCCTAACCTACCTCACAGCCTTGTTGCGTGGATAAAAGATGAGAGAACAGCCATATACAGGAGGAGTTTACTTGGAGGAAAGGGGGCATTAAAATGTGAAACACAAAATATTTTTCATTGAATTGGAGTTGCCATCATTGTGGCTCCAAAACCTGCTGCTTTCCTGATAATGCAGCAATAAGTTGGGTTATTTCTCAGTCATTTTCCATTAGGAAAGTGAATCGGAAAGAAAAAGGCCTATTTACAACCGTAACACAAGCAAAACAACCACACAGACCTCTTCCTTTCCAGCATTTCATCTTCCCATATTTTAAATATGGCTGTTCTAGGTGCTTCACGACGCACCTGAAATTGGCTCGCGACCCACTGGTGTGTCGTGACCCACAGTTTGGGAACCTCTGCTCTAGAGTGTGGGACTTGACTTCTTCATGTCCAGGCTTCTGGAAGTCCCACTGAATGGAGTGTGTAAGCCTGCCTCTAGACAAAAGCATTTTATTCACCTGGTATTGGCGTCAGAGAGAGAGAGAGAGAGAGAGAGAGAGAGAGAGAGAGAGAGAGAGAGCGCCCATCTAGTCCAGCTTCCTGTATCTCACAGTGGTCCACCAGGTGCCTAAAGGAGCTCAGTAGACAACAAGATGCTTGCATCCTGTTGCCCCTCCCTTGCACCTGGCATTCTGAAGTAGCCTACTATTAATGTAAAGAGGTTGCACCACCCATATGGCATATAGCCCACGATGGACTTTTCCTCCAGAAAAACCACTGCTGTAGAGGAACAGCAGTGCTCCAGAGACAAGGAAGAGAAGAATGGCAGTGACCAGAGGGGGCAGGGATGGCCGGGGCAGTTGCAGGTGATGGTGCCGCAGCTTCAGCTTACCAAATACCCAGATATCTCATGAGAGCAGGGTGGGACGTTGTGCATCTGCGTCAGCTGTGGTGCTCTATTTAGGCATTTTTTTGGGGAAAGCTCCAAATCAACTGATCACGTTCTTGAGAGAGGAAAAGAGTGATTCTGATAATCCCCCCCCTTCCCACTTTTCTGAGGCAAGGTGAAGTGAGTGCTGGTATCCTGGAGCCTTTTTATAAACTTAGGTGAGTCAAAGGCTGATAAAGGCTGAAGTGATTTGCTTGCTGCAAACAGTTCCACGTTTAATGCTCAGTGTTAAATGCAGCACCACTGAGCTTGTGTCAACTCCCTGCTGTATTCTGTGCTGATAAGGCAAGAAATGCATGCACTACAGATTTCCTTGTGGACGCTGGTGGAGGGTAAATGACAAATGCAAATCAGCCTCAAGTTACAAGGCAGCCTATTCAGGCTGAACAGCAAATCACTGAGCATGCATCTGAGAAAGAACTGGAAAGTGGGATTGTGAATAGAAGTCAACATCCCAAGAATCAGCACTTTTTAAAAATATTTGTTCCATCGCTAATGGGGCCAAGAGGCAGCTCTTATATTTAGCAGGGAGACTGACCCCATCACAGCATCTTTCCCACTTGCATCTTTCTTTTGTATAGTGCTGGTCCTCCTTTGGGACAAGAAGCAATCTCCTCACTCCTTTAGCCATGCAAAAGTGCTTTGTGAGCATCTTTTGCAGAATTTTTTTTCCCTTTCTATATGGGTGAATCACCCAAATAGAAATCTTTGTAGTTAGTTGCCTGGGCTTTCCATCAATTAAATCAGCACATACAGGCATGCAGGATACCACACTCATTTCAAAGAAAAAATATATTTGGGTGGAGTGCATATGTTGCAGTAGATATTCACTGGGTTGGTGTGGTGGTAGTCCAGAATGTAGTCCAAGAGGATAAAACTGAGAGCACAATCCTAACCTGGAGTTAGGCTGGCACAGTTAGGCCAGCAAAGTTTGTCTGGCAAAAGGGTCACTGTAAAGTGCGTTTAGACCACTCTCAGAGTCAGGGAGGATGGCGCATGTTTGTGTGCTGGCCTCTCCGACTCCAAGCGTGGTCCCACACATACTTTTCGGTGTCCCTTGTGCCAGACAAACTTTCCTGGCCCAACTGTGCTGGTCTAATTCCAAGTTAGGATTGTGCCCTGAGGAGGGGGAGAAGAACATCCCCTTCTCAGTTCATTGATGGAACCAGGGGTTAGAAATGCAATACCATCAAAGCAGACAGAACACAATGGCGGACCACTTTAAGACTGGAGTCGAGGTGCAGCCCTCACCCACTATGCCAAGCAGCCCTCCAGGAAAGCCAACTGATAATCTGTTTTCTGCTAAAACAGATCTTAAACAACTTTAGTGGTTTCTGGTCTGTTTTCAAACTGATGTATTGGCCCTACATGACTTGGGACCCGGGTACCCTGAAAAAAACACCATCGCTCGCATGAACATCGCATGTTGATGACATCTTTGGAGCTATTCCCCAAGTGGTCCTACTTTCAGAGGTTAGGCCACTGGTACCCAAACTCTCTGGGAGTTCGGAAACTGCTGTTAAGTTCCTGCAGGGGAGGGGTGAATGCAGTAATGGAATTGCTACCGCCACGCTGCCCAGAGGCAAAACTGTTTTGTTTTTTTAAACTTACCTGTGGCAGTGCCTGCCCTCCTGGTGGTCCAGGGAGCCTGAGGACCCCTCTGCCAGACTCACTGTGCTCCAGAACTGCTGTAAATAGTGAAAAATTACCACTTCTGGTTTAGCAACAAAAACTGGAAGTGGCCATTTTTCACTATTTCCAGCAGTTTGGAGGCACTGGAAACACTGCAGAGGGGTCTGCAGACTCCAGAGGTGGGCACTGCCACAGATATGTTAAAAAAACTCTTTTGCCCCGGCAGTGGTGCGAGCATAACCATCGTGTCACTCTCTTCGCCATTACCCCACCCCTTAAGGGAGCAGAAACGGGGCCTCCCTGGCTGGGGCGTTGCGATGCCCCAGTTTGGGAACCTCTGGATTAGGCTGTTGGTGATAAAACAAACGCATTCTTGATTGTGCTTCACCCCTGGACTGCTTTCCCCAAGGAGCCTCACTGAGCACCTAATGCCGTATTTTCACATCAAAGATATTTTTTAAAAATTTCGAGGACTTTTAACTGGTCTAATGCTGCTCCCACTGCGCTGTTGTAATCCGCTATCTAGTCAGGCTGGCTTTTAAGATTGATGGTTTCCATACAATTGTAAGCTGCCCTGGAAATGATACCACTGAAAGGCTTGGGACCAGCATATTTGAGAGACCGCCGCCTCCCATACAGTCTGGTCCATTCTCTCCGGTCATCTGAGAGGACCCATTTGGTTGTTCCACCATTAAGAGAGATTGGGGGATGGCGACCAGAAACAGAGCCTTCCTGGTGGTGGCGCCAGCTCTATGGGTATTCCTTCTCCTTTGAGCTGAGAACAGCTCCCTCACTACTAACATTCCGGTGAGGCCTGAAGACCTTTTTATTTTGAAAAGCTTTTGATCACCCTTAAAACCTTGGGTACAATGGTAGCATGCGGCATGTGCTTTTTTAGAACTCTATTTTATGTCCTGTTTGCTGCTCAGAGGTTTTTAATGTATATTTTATAATTTGTATTTTATAGTTTATGTGTATTTTATCATTTGTATATTCTGTTGTATTGTAATTCATTGTTGGGGATAAAGGTGGAGTACAAACTGAATGAATGAATGAATGAATGAATGAATGAATGAATGCCCACATAGAGAAATCTTACCTGTCACGGTGGGCAAACCTCTCCAAGTTTTTTAACCTTTGCTTTTGGTGCATGTTGGCATGAAGAGGCAGCGGGCTGCAGTCCAAGATTGTCAGAAGGGCAGTGAGCCGTTTGATGCAATCTATACTGTTTGCAAAAACCATGGTTCTGCCGGGATACTGAAGCAGAAAGTAATAGAGGTAATAGTCTTTCTCTTCGGTATCACAGTGGATCCTGGTCTCTGTGAGCGTCTCTACGGTGGCTTCTTTCCTGGTCAAATCGATCACTTTCGGCTTGCCCTTGATGCCCACTTTCTGCATCAGCATTTCCAGCTTGGTCTTCTTGTCTATCTTGATAGCATTTTTCTTCTGGAGGACTCGAGTGGGAGCCTGATGGATCAGCGTCAGGGTCGCGGAAAAAACAAACGTCTGACGTTTGGGGTTGTACTGTGAGTCGCTCAGCATTTCCAGCAACTGCGAGAGCTCTGCGAAATGGCCTCTCTCGACCATCCGGTCTGCTTCGTCGATCACTAGGCACCTGTCAGATGGACGCAAGAGACAGTCTGAGGGTGTCTGCTCAAGATATATGAAAATCCGACACGCTTCAGAAAAGCCTGCTCTGCTAAAGCTCACAAAAAAAGGATGGCGGCTTACATGTAAACCACACCAAGAGCTGGTTCATTCTGAAATCTCTTGTACAGATGCCAGAGAACAAAACAAATGCATTACTCATCCAGTCTGAAGGGTGCATAAATGTCCTTAACTGCTCCAGACTTGCTGCTAACCCCTGCTAACTGGGCAAGAGGCACTTTTTCAAGTGGTGCTCCTCTTATATTGAGCAGGGGGAGAGTAATCGTCCCTCTTCACCCCTGTGCAGTGTCTTTCTAGTGGCTGTTGCTGGTGGTGATCTGCATGTTTTGTTTTGTTTTAGATTGTGAGCCCTTTTGGGACAGGGAGCCATTTAACTTCATTATTATTATTTGTCTGTAAACCGCTTTGTGAACTTGTGTTGAAAAGTGGTATAAAAATACTATTGATTGATTATCAACACCAAAGGACAAAACTGTTTTCAAGTATCCATACCAAAGGACAAACGACAACGAGATGCACGTGGATGTGAAGGCACCATCAAGCTAACTTTAATAGTTGCCATATCAAACTTGCCGTTATTAGATGTGCACCCTGCCTTTCTTCCATCATGGAAGTCTATTTGGGCTTGCCAGGTGGTCTCCCTTCCATACACAAGCCAGATCTAGACCTGGTTGCTGCATGGCGGACCTTCAGACCATGACATGGGAATTTAAGTTTTCTGGTAAGGCATAGGCACTAGCAAGGACATAGGTCACCACCTCCTGAGCTTTCCCTTTGAAAAGGCGGCTGAGTTAGCACATGGAGGGCAAATGTGACAATGATACAAATGGTTGCCATGGCAAGCAAAAAATTGTCCTGTGGAAATCTCAGCTGTTCCAGTCCGTGTGCATATAGCTACAAGAGATCTATCTGGCATCACCAATAAAAAATCCCAAGGTTGACACATGCCATACTAATTTCCAAATCCTGCACACAAAAGGAATTATGCAAAAAGAAAAAAAAGCCATGCAAATGAAATCATTTCACATAAAATTGCACCATGTGAACATTTTTCTACAGAGGCAGAATTTTAAAGGCTGCAAAGAGTGGTCGAATACAGGTTTCTAAAGAGCCACTAGTCATGTGGGTAGTGGCAAGCAAAAATAACCTCCAGGTGAGCAGACAGAACAAATGGACAGGCAGGCTTGTAAAAAGGCTTAAAGGCTGCAAAGGGCCAATAACTTCCGTGGATTTATTTACAAAGCAAGCCTACCAGGTACTGATCATGAAGAATGACCCAGGTCCCAACTCTGACGTCCCCACATAAGGCTGGAAAAGACCCTTGTCTGGAATCCTGGGAAAGCTGCTCCCAGCTATGCAGACAATACTGACCTAGATGCACCACTGCTCTACTCCCTAAAAACCAACTTCAGCTGTTTATATAAGAACATAAGAAGAGCCCAGCTGGATCAAGCCAAGAGCCCATCTAGTCCAGCTTCCTGTATCTCACACTGCTCCCTCATGCCTCAGGGTGCACACAAGACAACAAGATGCTTGCATCCTGCTGCCACTCCCTTGCACCTGGCATTCTGAGGTAGGCTACTTCTAAAATAAGAAGGTTGCACCACCCATCATGCCTGCGATAGACCTGTCCTCCAGAAATCTGTCCTGGTCTCTTGCAGACACCTAGACCAAACATCATCACCACCTCGTGTGGCAAGGAGTTCCACAGAGTAAATACTCGCTAGGTAAATCTGTCTATCTGTTCTAACTCTCCCAACACTCAATTTTAGTGGATGTCCCCTAGTTCTGGTGTTGTGAGAAAGAGAAATCCCTCTATCCACCCTATCCATCTCAGCAATAATTTTGTATGTCTCAATCATGTCCCGCCTCAGGCACCCTTTTTCTAAAAGCCCCAGACGCTTTTCTCAGAAGGGGGATGCCCCTGCCCAGTAATCATTTTGGTTGCTCTCTTCTGTACTTTTTCTAATTCCAATATGTCCTTTTTGAGATGTGGGGACCAGAATGGTACACAATACCCCCGATTTGGCCATACCATATATGAGGGCCTATCTGATTATGATGTTCTACTGAGGGCCTCCAGCCACAAATGACCGATGACCCATAAAGTGTCTGATTCAGAGAATGCGATTGGAGGCTAGACGGACTAGGCAGGCAGCTGGGAAGTGGGCTACATAGTTTTAATACATAAAAGTAAAAAATAAAAATAAAAAGCTGTTTTATCTTCCAAGCCCTCAAATATGCGCCCTGCACATTTTCAAATGTGCAACTTCACAAGCAGCAAGTCCTTCAGCGCTGGCAGTGCTGAGAAACGTTTGCTTCTTGAGATAAGGCTGATGCTTTCGGAAAGGCTCTTAATACCTGAGCTGCCGGAGGCTTGAGAGATGTGGGTGCCTCTCCTGGATTAGCTCCCACAGGCGCCCTGGGGTCGCAATGACGATTTCTGGCTTCCTCCTCAAGATACGCTGCTGCTTCTGCGGAGCCATTCCTCCGACAAGGATGGCGGTTCTAATGCCTGGAACATGCAGACGGACAAAGAGTCAGGGGCTTGAAGCACTGCTCAGCTCCACTACATCATCATCTATCAATCAATCAATCAATCAATCAATCAACAGGTACTTATATACCGCTTTTCAACACGAAGTTCACAAAAGGGCTCACAATCTAAAAAAAGGCAGACCGCCAGCAACAGCCACTAGAAAGACTGTGCAGGGGTGAAGAGGGACAGTTACTCTCCCCCTGCTAAATATAAGAGGACCACCACTGGAAAAAGTGCCTCTTGTCCAGTTAGCAGGGGTTAGTACTATCTAAAGCATAGTACTGCAGAGTGTCACAGTTCTTGGGGGCCTGGGGCAAATCCCTGCACTGGGCTTCCCACAACACCCCACACCCACTCTCTAATGGCACCCTGGGCCATGCCACAGCCAATGGTACTGGGGATTCAGGGGCCTGGTAAGTATTGCAGGTAAGTATTCTGGGCAGGAACGGCAACCAAAGAGGGGGGGGGGGGGGGTAGGGGGGGGGGGGGGGGTGGGGAATGAGGCACTCCCTGCTAGCTTACTGCCTGTCCCAGCCCAATGCCTGAGGCAGAGGGCTCAACTGGCCTCCTGGCTGGACCAGCCCTGCCCCAAATGAACATACCTGTGAACTTGGCCACGGCATCAATATGATGCTTGACCTGGACGGCCAACTCCCTTGTTGGCGTTAAGACCAATCCCAGAAGAGGGCTGCCTTTAGCTACAACAGCATCGCAGGCCTGGGGATCCAAATCCAATTCTTCGTCTTCCAACCCCTTCGTGCAGCCCTCCGCCAGAGATTCGCTGTCATCCTGATCAGTACCATGCGCTTCATCCACGTCTGGGTTTAAGCCTTCTGCCTCCTCAGTCGCTTCCCGGCATGATATATCCTCCTCGCCATCTGCTGCTGCTGCTGCTGCTCCTCTTTCAAGGCAGCCATCGCTCATGCTTGCCAAACCTTTTGAGTTTTGCCATTGCAGAATGGAGTGGATCATCGGAATTGCAAAAGCAAGCGTCTTCCCGCTGCCTAAGGACAGGAACAGAACAAAAGGCACATTTAATCCCATGGCTGGCAACATAAAACAAAAGCCAACTAAAGGCAGTTTCAAAAGCAAAGCAGTGCACGAGTTGCCAGAATTGCAGCACAACTTATCACAGGGCACTGACAACTCAAGGGCACGCTTTGTGGGCCAACAAGCAGGACTGGGAACCTGTCTTCTATTCCCAGAAGCCTTGACCAGAATTCTTAGTACAGCAGACACCAAGGGCTCAATCCTAACCTGGAGTTAGACCGGCACAGTTAGGCCAGCACAAGGGACACCGCAAAGTATGTTTGGACCACTCTCTCAGTCAGAGAAGCCAGCTCATAGCTGTGTGCCATCCTCCCTGACTCCGAGAGTGGTCCAAATGCACTTTACAGTGGCCCTGGTGCTGGCCAAACTTTGCTGGCCTAACTCCAGGTTAGGATTGCACTCTTGGTTTGCTATAGTTTGGGGTGTGTTTTTTTGGTGATTTTTTTACAAAATTTCTTGATGAAAATAGCAAATTGAATAGGTGTGTTGTCTTTTGATTCAGATATTTTAGCCACCAAAAGGCAGTTGTTAATGCACAAAAAGCAGTTTTCAACAACAACAACAACAACAACAACACCCCCGGCTATAGTAAAACCCACACAGTTCTGTGGCCCCTTAACAATGAATGTCCTTTTAAAGGAACCAGCATATTTTTAAAGTTCCTGTATGGGAAATTTCAAAGACACTTTATGGGGCAGGTGGGAGTCAGGCAGAGAGGGCGAAAAAACAATTGTTTTTGGCAAGCAAGGTGTGTACCCGATAGAAAATGTTTAAGCTCTTATAACTGTCAGGTTTCATTTTAAGACCTATATAAAGAAGAATTCTTTGTCCTAATTGACACTTCCCCATGTGTTTAAAAAGAAACCCTCTGCAAATCAGGGCAAGGGCAAATGTGTTTTATTCAGCTCAACTCTCACGAGGCAATTGTCTCTTGCTGCCATTCTATCTAAACTACATACTTATCTTCGTTGAGGGTGAAACTGGGCTTTGTGAGGGCAATTAGAATTGCTCAAATTCAAAGTGCTGGTGAATTGCAGCTTATTTGCAAGCCTCTAGTTTTTTTCTTCTAATCAGGAGAACCACCTCAATTTCATGGGCAGCCCCATCCAAACCCCCATGATGGGCCAACGCTAGGTCCTAGTGCGAGAGCGCTGACCAGCACCCTCGTGCCAGCACCGATACTGCTGGGCTGATGCTAGCAGCTAGTGTCGGCCCAGCAACGCCAGCCAAAGTTGGGCTGGCACAGGGGCATTTCTGGGCAGGGGGAGGACGAGAGGGAGTATGGAACAGGGTAGGCTGGGAGGCATGCCAGCCTGGGAAGGAGGTGGAGATGGGATCCGAACCCTCATCCCCAGGCTGTGCTGTCCCAATTTGGGCTGTGCGGCTTGCTTGGAGCTGCACCTGCTAAACAGCAGGTGCAGGTCCGAGCAAGCCAATCAGGGCGGCTGGCGCCTACGGGGGGGGGGGGAATTGTGCAAACATGCCCTTGCCTTGTGGAGGCTCCAGCCAGCTCCTAACTTGCACTAGATACAGCACAGGCACGCTATCCTGCCCGCTCCAGCGCAAGTTAGGATTGCACCCTAAAAGCACAATGCAGAGTACTCTGTTGGCTGGTGCAAGCCCCTTACGCCAGCCAGAGGGTGTTGCAAATGTGCCATAAGGCATGTCTGCGATGACTCTGGACTACCAAGAGCTGCTTCCTGGGCCAACGGAAGGGAATTTGCGCCTGCCGAAGGAGGCCAGTGTGGGGGCTAGGGAGGGAGGGCAGAACAAGGACAAATTGGGGTGGGATGAGGGCGGGGGAGGGTGTCAGCCTGCCTATTCCAGCCCGGGGTTTGAATTGTTCTGAAAATCTCTATTTAGATCTCTAATGAGTGTGGGAGGCAAGAGGGGATGGAGGCCATGGAAACAGGCGTTCCCGGTGATTGCCCATTAATACGGGCCATGCCTGTCCTCCTTCAGACAATTAAACTATGGAATTTGTTTTCACAAGGTATTGTGATAACTACTAGCTTAGAAGGCTTTAAAAGGGATCAGATATCCTCCATGAGTTTATCCATTAGTGGCTACTAGTCATAATGACTAAATGCTGCTTCCAGGTTTAAAGGCCATATGCCTCTGAATACCAATAGCAGGGGAACAATGGTGCAAGACATGCCTTGTCTTCATGCCTTGTCTGTGAGCTTCCCAGAGGCATTTCTTGGCCTCAGTGGGAAGGAGCATGCTGGATTAATGCACCTTTGGCCTGATCCAGCCGAGCTCTTCTAATGATCTTCCCAATGTTAATATTCCATGATGCCTATGGAAGCATGGAATACATGCAAGTTGGGCTGCAGAAAACAGGCTTGAAGGAGACATTGTGGGAGTTTGAAAGGGGGTGTCATACCTGTTTCGGCAGCACCAAGGATATCCATACTATCTCGAATTGCAGATGGAAGAGCCAGAGCCTGAATAGGAGTTGGTGCACTGAACCCCAATTCACTCAGGGCTTGAAGAACAGGTGTGGGAACAAAGAGGCCTTTCCAGGCAGACACATCCACCTTCTGATCTAAAGACACAGATAAGGCTTCTGAGGTCCAGTTTTTTGACTTTCTAGAAGGTTTCCCTGGTTCTTTGACTTCTTGGGGCGGACCTGCTTTCTTCTTCTGTTTTCTTTTTGCCTTCTTTCGTTTTGGGCTTGCAGTACCCCCTGCACAGCTCTCGTCTTGGTCACGACCAACAAGTGTGTCTTCATGCAGGGGTTCCTGAGCGATCACTCCTTCCTCTGCACCAGGCTCCTCATGGTTTCGTGCCTCACTTTTCAGGTGTTTTCCTTTCTTCCTTTTCTTTTTGGGACTGGTGCTTTCTTCTTTCAAGACCTCGCCCTCATCTTCCTGCTTGGCTTTTCTCTTCTTGGCTTTCGCTTCGCCCACTTTAGAGGAAGCCACCAATTTATAATTTGTGAGCTCCTCAAAACATATTAAGTCTCCAAGCTGCTCATCAGCGAAGAAATTGGGGTCAATTTCAATGGGTTTCCATTTTCCCGTGATCTTGATCCCTTTCTGTTTAAATTTAGATGGCCTCTTAAACTTGTTTCCTCTTTTGAGCTTCATGACTGACCTTTGAAGAAGAACAAATCAAAAAAATTGTAAATATGACTATCAATTTGTAATCTTGACTAATCTGCAATAACCAGACACAGCTGGCTATTTCAAAACTTTGGGCAATTTCTTCACTCCAGATTATACAAACTTCTCTCTGCCCTTTTAGTTTCATGATTTACCTTCTGTTCTCAGACTTTTTCCTCTTTTCTTTATTCCTCTACAGCAGCAGGGTAAAGCGTCCCCGGCGCAAACAGCACTTTCTCCAGGAACGGTGTGAAAGACCCCTATAGTCCCTAAGGGATCTCGTGGTGAGCTGCTTCCAGGGTACGCCACTCCAGCAAGCATCACACCTGGCATTCCACACAGATGCAGCTGGCCATGAAGATCCCTTGGGATCTTTCATAGCATCCCCAGAAAGTGTTGTTCACGCCAAGGATGGAACAGGTGAGCACCGGATCCAACCTGGACTCTGGAGACACCTGCTCTAGAATATTTCTCCTTAATTAATTAATCTTAATTTCCTAGGCCCACCTGTTCCCCATTCCCTGCTGTCTTCTCAGTCCCCTGCTTCTCCCACTTGCCCTTCTCTAGACCCCTCTGCCACATGCTGACTGCACCTTCCAAGGATCTGAACAGTTTACTCAGGAGCAGCCACAGCAGCTCAGCCAATAACATGCAGAGACACAGCTATCATCCCGGTCATTCTATGACATCAGGGCAGGTCAGCCAATTGCTGCTAGCAGCTGCACTAATACAAAATCCAAAAGTGCATTACAATATCAGTCGGCTAAGCAATGCAATATTTCAGGTTTTTTAAATAAATATTTCTATGTGGGGAGATAGCCAAGTGTACCAATCAATGCCCACATGGATCTGCCAAATCCACCAAAATGAATGGGGAACAATTCGTAGGGAACTCTGCACGTTCATCAGAGTTCTAGGTTTTATTTTTCTTATTTAAAAGGATATTGCAGCTTATAGGACTTTACTATTATCATTTCCCCTACAACAGCAACAACAAAAAATCCTCAATTAAAATAATCACTCATGGGAGCAACTCCTACTTGAACATGCCTCATTATGCCCTTCATATGCTTGTGTTCTCTAGCTGATTTTTGAACATTTGGTTCCACACATTTTGTTCTGAACAACTATCATCTCAAATTTGGAATCAACTGTAATTTTCCTTTTCAGGCACAAGCATGTACAGATTATTTTATAACTGGCAACTGCTGCATGGGAATGCATGGACTCAATGCTAATGGAAACTGAATGAATATAGTTTTTCATCTTGTTTGGTGTATTTTTTTAAAATCACATAACTTTTTATGACACATATTGAAAGCGATTTCCAATAAAAAGCAATATGTCACAGCATCAAGCCAGAAATAAACCTCAAATTTTAATTTTAAAGAGGAAAATTAAACACAAATCAAGCAGCAATAAAGTCAACTATTGAAAGCCTTGGTGAAAAAAAGTCTTAACTTGTTGACAAACGAATAAAAGCCAATGACTCCCCTGCCAGTGTGTGTGTAACTGTGTTTTATAAACAAGGTATCACTGAAAAAGCCCTTTGCTCTGGCTGTCTATGTGATCAGTATCTGCTAATACAGATACCTAGAAGAAGGCCTCCAAAGCAGATCTCAGATTTCTGGCAGGGACATCTGGGAGAATTTAATTCTTAAATTCAGAAATACCTGTACAAGGAAAAAACAAACACAGAAGGAAAGATGCCTAACTATACCTGCATATCCTTTTAGAAAATGCTTGTTTTAGAAATATAGTAGAGTTTTTGGAGAACCCCATGTCACATTCTGCAAAGTCTGGCACCACTTTTTCTACACTAATAGGAGTATAAACAGAACAACACTACTTTCTTGCAGAATATCTGCCTCTACACGATGAAAGGCAGAAATTCAACAGAACGATCTTTATGCACTGTGTGCGTAGTGCAGAGAAGCATTTTCCGGTGGAATCTGTCTTTTAGAAAGTAGTTCCCTTCCACTGGTGCACAAAACAGCATTTAGGAATAGAACATGGTAGAATTAAGACACATAGAAAGGAACTGTAAATATTGCCTTCAGAAGAAAAACAAGCAGACTTCTTTGTTTTTGCCCACAAACCATCTCTCAATAGGACAAGCCAACCAACTATATAACATTTACAACACAACTCAGAAGTTTATTCTGAAGTAACTCCCTCTGTGTTAGGAAGATGACTCCCTAAAATGCTGGGATCAATCCTACTAGTAACAGCAATTGTGTGCTGTTACTAGTAGGATTGATCCCAGCATTTTAGGGAGTCATCTTCCTAACACAACTACTCAGAAGAAAGTCCCATTGAATTCAGTGGAGATTAATCCCAGTATAGAACTGTCTGATTGCATTAAACGGACCTTACTTGTGAGAAACACTTAGGCTGCAATTCTCTCCACATTGACCTTGGAGTGAGTCCCCATTGCCTATAATGGGACTTACTTCTGAGTAGACATGCTCAGGCTTGGGCTGCATATTGAACACACGCATCCCACCGCATACGTAACACTCTTACCCAGGTCTACTGAAATGTATGTTTTAACTGGCAACTTGTTTTTGAATAGGTTTACTGAGTTTACAATCGACCTATTTAAACTACTATACAACAGAAATAATTCCCAATAAGGTCGATCGGGGACCGTGTGCGTTTGCTGGGGGCTTCTATTAACTCCCTCATAAGGCGAGCCCTGCCGACTGCCGAGTTAAAACGAAGGTTCGTCTAATTCAGCATCTCGCGTCGCACAACGGCCAAGCAGATGCCTACGAGGAGCCTACAAGCCCGGCATGAAGGCGACAGCCTTTCCTCCTCCGTGCTTAGGGAACACCATTTTTCTCCCGTTTCTGACTACACGGACAGCCGACCCCCGACATCCCTTCGCCCCGATCAGAAACCGCTGGCTGCCAAGCAAGAGCTGCTTTTACCCACCGAAAAGCACCCTTAGAAGACGACACCAGATTCTCCGGCGACGCTTCCTGGATATCCTACCACGTGGGAGCCTCAAGGGGGCGGCCATGTTCGCATGGCGTCACTCTCCAGCGCCCGGATGCAGCGAATAGCCGAGTGCCTCTTAGAGATCAGCTGCAGGCGCGGTTGCAGTCGGTGACTTTGCTCTACGGTGCTGAGGAAAGAGCGGAGGTCAAACGGGGCGGGGGTGGGGAAGATCAGGATCCGAGATGGATTCATTCTCCCTCCCCTTTTTAAAAATTCAGCGTGCTTATATTTATTTTCTCCTCTTCTGTAATTATTACACTACATTATTATGATTATGATTATATTATTATTATCCATTAACTTATACACAGTCAAAATGATAAAAAGATCACAAATATCGCAGACTGGTCTTTCGTTGGCAATTCAAGCTCTAACCAAGAGCCTAAGAATTGTCCAAGTATCTGTGTAAGATGTATGATGTTCCCAACAACGTAGTTTTTTGTAGGTCAGCCCTTCTTATATCATTGATCTTCAGAGTTTCTAGATGTTTTTGTAGATTTTTCAAAATAGATCCAAGTGCCCCGATGACAATTGGCACTACTTTGGATCGTTTTTGCCATAATCTCACAATTTCAATTGTCAAGTCCCTATGTTTTGTGATTTTTTCAAGTTCTTTATCTTCAATTCGGCTATCATCAGGTATGGCGATGTCTATAAGCCAAACTTTTTTCTTTTCAACCACTGTTATATCTGGTGTGTGGTGTTCTAAATGCCAATCAGTTTGAATTCTATCATCATCATCATCATCATCATCATCATCATCATTATTATTTCATGATCCAAGGTTGGATGGGCAGTATTGCAGCGGGTTAGGGTGGGTGTTGGGCTCATTGTTTAATGCATTTAAACAGAACAATTTTGCCCTTCGTGTTTATAACCGTAATACTGTTTTTATCTCCTTAGAGTGAAAAAGACCCTTTTTTGTTTATTCTAACAGCAAGACTGTGGGGTAAACTAATGTTGTGAGATTGCCCAAAGTCACTCCGTACATGACTGAACAGATATTTCAATTTATGTAAATCAGTGGTTCTCAAGCTTTTTAGTACTGGGATCCACTTTTTAGAGTGACTATCTGTCCAGGACCCACCGGAAGTGGTGCCCTGGCCAGAACTGTCATCATTGTGAGGCCAGAGCTTGCTGCTGCCCTGAGAATGCAGCTATAAGTTGGGTTATTTCTCAGCCATTTTCCAATAGCAATCAGAAAGGAAAAAAGCCTATTTACAATCTTGACACAACCACACAGCCTTCCCCCTTTCCAGAATCCCATCTTCCCATATTTTCAATATGGCTGCTCTAGGTGCTTCGCAACCCAACTGAATTTGACTCACCACCCACTAGTGGGTCCTGACCCACAGTTTGGGAGCCACTGATGTAAATAAATATCACATTTATAAACTGCCTTGCCTCCCAATTGCTTAGGGTAATGTACACTGACACCACAAGTTACTTTTGGTTACTCCAAGTACTTTTGTGTTGCTTTTGCATAAGTGTGATAGTGCTGGGCTGGAAGAGCCAGCTGTTTTGAGATACTATATGCTTTGACTTCCAGGCAGACCTGGATCAGAATTGATACATATGTTAGGGAGAGAGCCCAATCTTATGCTGGGGCAGCATGGTGGGGACAGCGGCAGAGGCTGTCACTGAATCCTGCCCCCCCCAAACCGGATTCGGGTCTTTTTGGTTCTGCACCAGCTAAGTAGCTGGCACAGATCCTAGTAGACCCATTGGGACCACCAATGTTCTACACGGGTTAAGGGAATCAATATTTCCCCAAAGAGCCCTCCAGTGGCTGGTCTGGCTTATAAACTTAAATAATACTGAAATGAACTTAAGTAATTTCTCCTGAGAGCCAGGCTCTCAGTTGGGAGTTGGTTTGGGAGCTGGATTTAGATATGGATAATCCAGGTACCAATCCCCAGCTATGAAGCTTCCTGGGTGACCTTAGGCCAATCAGTATCTCTCAGCCTCACCTCACCAGAACTGTTGTGAGGGCAAAAGGAGGATATGTACACCATCCTGAGTTCCTTGGAGGAAAGGTGGCATAAAAATGTGAAAAATAAATAATACGGAAAACTGAATTTTGGCAGGTGCAGCTTTAGCACCTTTGCGGTTTTGAAGTTCCCCTTTCTGCACAACTAGTTGAAGAAATGCCCCTTTCTCCTACAAGTAGAGGAGGAACCTCACCCCGTCTCTCATATTGAGTCACCAAGATGACATCGTCTTGTCAATAACAGCACACTGTCAGTCTTAATGAACATGGACTGCAGCATTCTTTTAAAGCACTATGTGCTTATGTAGTTCCTCTTAAGTGCCTGCTGTTCTGATCCAGCAAGACTGTTAATGTTCTTAATACAATAGCTGTAGGAATTTAAATGTAACCTCAAGCTTCACCTAACTGCAAACCATGTTATTTTCTTTTCCATTTCTTATTGCTCTGCTCCTCTCACCCCCTCTCCTTTGTTCTTCATTGAGAGAAAAGGCATGTGCAGAGTAATATGATTGGGGAGGGGAACAGAAAGTTCCAAGTACAGCAAACTGTAGGTGGAAAGCACACCACGAGAAGACGCAGTGTGTTATTTTCTCCGGTGTGATCAAGAGCTTTTTGCAGGTTGATCTTGACAAAGAACAATGTAAATTATACACTGGAATAATGGAGGATTTGAATTAGGCATTAAGATAGACAGATGGTCAGAACAGTTAAAGAACATAAGGAAAAACTCTGCTGGATCTGGCCAAAGGCTGTCTGTGCCAGCATCCTGTTTTCTATATAGAGACCCACCAGCTGCCTCTCGGAAACCCATAACCAGGAGAGAAAGGTATACTTCTCTCTTGCCATTGCTCCTCTACAAATGGCATTCAGAGGCAGATTGTCATTGAACCTGGAAGTTGTGCACAGCCATAATCACTAGTAGCCAATGATAGATTTGTCCTCTAGGACTTTGTGCAATCTTTTTTTAGAGCAATAAAAACCAATCACCATATTTTGTGACAGTGAATTCCACAGACTAATTACATGCTATATGAGAAAATACTTCCTTTTGTCATCAGGCCAAAGGCCCATCTAGTCCAGCTTCCTGTATCTCACAGTGGCCCACCAGACACCTCAGGGAGTACTGTACATGAGACAACAAGATGCCTGCACCCCATTGCCACTCCATTGCACCTGACATTCTGAAGTAGCCTATCACTAACAATCCTAATTTTCTTACTCATCAGTTTCATTGGATGACCCTTGGTTCTGGTATTGTGAGAGAGGGGATAAAACTTTTCTTTACCCATCCTCTGACCTTAGCACTGGTATCAAAACAGTGGACCCCACTATTTATTGCTCTCCATTGTAAGAATTGCCCATTCCTACTTTCTGTTTCCTGTTCTTTAGCCAGTTTCCAATCTGAGTTACTAATACTCGGCTTCTTACTGCATGACTGCTAAGGTTACTGAAGAGAGTTTGTGAGGGACTTTGTTCAAAGCTTTTGAAAATCCAAGAAGGTAGCTCCAGCTCCTGGGCAGTCTAGGACAGGGCTGCCCATGAAGCAGGACTTACTTTCATAGAAACCATGCTATTCTCCTTTAGCAAGGCTTATTCTTGCAGGTGCTTAATAATTTTGTATTAAATAATGCTTTCTATTACTACCTCCAGTTCTGGAGAGCTCTAGTCTCTTTTTTTTGGGGGGGGGGGCTCCTTTTTCTAGTCTCTCATGTTGGAGAAGTGCCCTCTTATGTCAAATGTGCCTGTCTTATAACTTTGTAAGCAGTCTGCAAACGCAATCCTAACCTGGAGTTAGGCCAGCCCAGTTAGGCCAGCAAAGTTTGGCTCTGCATCTTTCTTGACTAAAAACAAACATTCACTTCCTGTTTCCTGTTGCTTAGTTTTCTAGTTCGTTGGATTCTGTACCCTCTTTGACATACTGTATAGGGCTACACCAATACATCCTTCCCTGTCCATTCTACAGAGACTCTATCCTGAAATAACAGTATTCCACTGGTTCTCTCCATTCTACCAGGTTCTATTTCACATGTATTTATATTCTCCTTTGCAGCCAAGCACTCCAACTTCCTTCATCTTGGCTGGGAAGATGCATGCTGGTATTTGCATATAAACACCTAAACTGTACATCGGGTCCTTTTAAAAACGTTGCTGTGTCTTTTCCACTATGATGTTTTACTCGCTTTGAGTAGCTGTCCTATCCTACCATATTCTCATTTCCAAATCATACCATTTCCTTCTGGGTGGGTGTTCCTTCTGTCAATCCCCCGGTCCAGGGAGTTGGCAACAGGATGCAGGCATCTTATTGTCTCGAGTGCTCCCTGAGGCTTCTGGTGGGCCACTTTGAGATACAAGAAGCTGGACTAGATGGGCCTTTGGCCTGATCCAGCAGCGCTCTTCTTATGTTCTTATTGTTAAGGATAAATTTCTGGATTCCAAATGTATGGTTCAAAAGAGAGGTTTATTGTCATATTTGCAAATATGGGTGGCAAGCAAATGCCAAAACAGAACAAGCTGCGTACCACACCTTACACAAAATGGGTGCAACAATTTATACTACTGAGGCGGAGTTCCTTACTGTATTTTTCATTGGTTATTGTTCAGCCACCTGGTAGCACTCATGCAGAATAATTTACTTCCCCCCCTCCCTTGCACATGCTCTTCCCCAGGATGCATAGGGATGGCTATTACGCTGACTCAACGCAAGTCTCACTCAAGGTTACAGCTGTGACTTGGTTCTGGGAACTTTTGTCCATGTATCAGTTTGGGAATATGCATAGCCCTCCCCTTTTATCAGTCAGGCCTTGCTTGGGCCTAAAACACATTAACCACTTCTTTGCTCTTTGCTCCAGAGAGAGAGAACAGTAGGCCTTATATTTTAGTGTTGAGGTTCAAAGTCACCATGGGTTTATATTACTATTGATTCATATCTTACATTATGTCTCTTTCTAGAACAGGGGGTGGCCAGACTTGCTTAATGCCAAGAGCCACATATGATAAACATCAAATGTTGGAGAGCCGGAAGAGAGATATTTGAGGACCTACAATATTTAAGTATTTAAGTTCTTCAATATATTTATTCACTGTTAACTTTAAATGTACATTTTAACCCAGTGGATTCTCAGTTTATACCCGGACAGCAGAAGAAGCAGAGAGTGAGAATGCTAAACTCCGCTTCCTGTTTGTGTTCCTCCTGTCGCTTCTTCTAACGTTTCTCTAGCAGCTATGAGTCTAGGTTTTGCTGTCTGTTTCCTTTTCTAGAAAGCTGTCTTGTGCAAAGCATTTGCAAACAAAGAGAGGTGATTCATAAGCCTGAGGAGGGAAATTTAAGTAGGATTTACCACTATTCATGGTTTTGGGTATCCACAGTTGCATCAAGAATGTATTCCTCACAGATATGGGGGATGACTGCACATATGTATTTTTAAAGAAACGCACACGCACACGTGCACACACGCGCACACACACACACCACCTTTCCCAAAGCTAAGAACCTGGTACTCAAAGTTATCCTAGTCCCTCCCTAAAAATGCTTGTTAAGATAAGGAAAAAAAATGAGTGAAATTTCTGCCTATGCATAAATGCCTGGAATAGATATGCCAATATACAAACCATGATAAAAATAAGAACATTACTTAACAAAGCTACCAATTTGTTGCTAAGAAACTGCTGCTTCATCATTTCATTACTGCCATTTGCAGCAACATTTCTGGTTGTTCTTGTCTCTTAGTGTCTGTTCAATGTGAAAAGTATAATGAGAATGTGCACAAAGTCAAGGCTACACAATTTAATTTTTTCTCTAAGCCTTGTGGGGTTCGCTCGTATGCCATTTCTTTTTCCACATTGCATTCAGTATGACATGGAGAAGAGGAACAGGAGAGGTGGTACATTCTTATAAGGACATAAGAAGAGCCCCACTGGATCAAGCCAAAGGCCATTTAGTCCAGCTTCCTGTATCTCACAGTGGCCCACCAAATGCCTCAGGGAGCACACAAGACAACAAGATATCTACGTCTTATTGCCACCCTCTTGCATCTGGCATTCTGAAGTAAATTTCTGAGGTAAAATCCTGAGGTAAATATGAGATAAATAAAACAGAGTCATCTAAGAACATAAGAAGAGCCCTGCTGGATCAGGCCAAAGGCC
>JAJKFI010000033.1:2872794-2895095 GCA_029204185.1 Lerista edwardsae
GTCATCTAAGAACATAAGAAGAGCCCTGCTGGATCAGGCCAAAGGCCCATTTAGTCCAACTTCCTATATCTCACAGTGACTCACCAAATGCCTCAGGGAGCACACAGGACAACAAGATACCTGCATCCTGTTGCCAGTGGCATTCTGAGGTAGTTCTTGTCCTCAAACTGGTTACTTAACTGCTAACATAAGCCTGCTGAAATGACTTACGAGCATTCAGTAACAGCAGCAAAAAGCATGAGCTCAGCAAAGAGCAATTCAGCAATAGCAGATGGATCCATTTGTGTGAGGAGTAACTTACCAAAATCAATGTGGTTCCATTTTCAGACCAACACTTAGGGCCTTTTCATGCTCTGAGTTTGCCCCTCCCCCCATTTTAATATTTGCATGCTACTTACTCTCCTGCAGTGCTATCAGTGTGCTATCCAGTACATGCATCCTCCAGTATCCTGATTCTGTATCCACTGTTTCAATTATCCACGGATACCATGGATACTGGGATGCCTATTAAAAAGATAGGGAAACATTAAACAAATATATCTTTTTTTTGCCCTGCTGCAACAAAACGACTGAAGTTCCTCTACTCCTGTGTCTACAGTTTCAGGTATCCGCAGGGGGAATGGAACCCCAGAATGGAACCCCAGCAGATACTGGGGTATGCCTGTACAGTATAGCTTTACAATTTGTATCTCACCTTTCCATTTTATTGAAAATACTTAGGGTACAATCCTAACCAACTTTCCAGTGCCGGGGTAAGGGCAATGCAAGCCCAAGGTAAGGGAACAAACATTCCCTTACCTTGAGAAGGCCACTGTGACTACTACTCCACTGCAGGATGCAGCACATGTCCCATTGGCACAGCTCGGTCAGTGCTGGGAAGTTGGTTAGGATTTCACTCTCAAGGTGGCTAACAACATAGAAAGTTAAAAAAATGCACTGTGATCCAGGACTGACCCATCCATGAGGCAAGGTGAAGCAACTGTTTTGAGCAGGGAGCTGGGGGAGGCAGATAGCTTGTGGGGATACCATGCACCCCATGTCTCTCCGCTGTCTCCACCAGCAGGCCGCTTCATCCTGCCACCACCTCGATCCTTTTCTTGCTGGAGCAATTGCAGCAGCAGCCCTGGAGAAGTCAGGGGATTACTGTGATGCTGTTCCGGTTGCTTTCAGCTCCCATAACCCTTCCGCAGCTGCCTGTTTTGAAGTAATCAGGCAGTGGAAAAGATGTAAAGCTGGGAGGTTACACATTAGTGTGCACATAGTGGCATCCTGAGAGGGTGGGGCACTACGTTTTGCACGGCTTCGCAACTCACCCTGTATGCTGCCCTGCCCCCTTGCTCTCGGGGCCCCTATCACTGTCCCTCCACATTGTTCTCACCCCTCAGAATGGCCACGAGAGCCGGGGGGGGGGGAATGTACACTGTGAGTTGCAGAGCTGTGCAAATTTTAGTGCCTCCTCTCAGGATGCCACTGTGTGCATGCTTTACATGGGAAGGGAAAATTGGGTGCCACACTGACTGGGCTTTGGCTGGGACTGCTATGATCCTACTGATCCTGTTTGCCAGTGACTGCTGCATTGTTGTGCTACCTGTCTCCAATAAATAACTGTCCTTGCCCCTGTTTTACCTTTGGGAAAGATTGTAGAGATGCCTTATCAAAATTTTCTTAGCATGGGTAATGTGGGCGGCAATGCCCCCCCCCCACACACACCTTCCAAAGCTTGAGGTAAAACTAAAAATGCACAGATGCTTAGGGCAAGTGTAACTCAAACTCACAGTGTCCTGATTGGCAATTGCATTATTAAATTGAGAGTGCAATCCTAACCTGGAGTTAGGCCAGCACAGTTAGGCCACCATAAAGTGCGTTTGGACAACTCTCCGAGTCAGGGAGGTTGGCACATGTCTGTATGCTGGCCTCTCTGACTCTGAGATTGGTCCAAACATACTTTATGGCAACACTTGTGCTGGCCTAACTGTGCCAGTCTAATTCCAGGTTAGGATTGCACTCTGAATGAAGCTACACTACAATTCAGATTCCCCATATCAGGCAAATCAAGTTTGCACCATACAGATTTGAGGGCCAAGCAACATCCTTATGCGTGTCCATAGAGAGTCATGGCCAGTGGCAGTTTTCATTTCAGTACCAGAAACCCAGGCAATGTGTCAGTTTTTAAAAATTCATGTCCTGGACCTTTGGTTCTGAGCAATATTTTGTAAAGGCCTAAATTACCATTCCTTTAAGAGCGCAAGATAGTACACTGTGATTCATACAAAGTTTGTGAAGAACAGTTCTCTGTATTTTCTCCTTGCCTGTTTCCAACATTTCCACTTACTCTGTATTTCCCATCACCTCTTTCCAACATTTCCACTCTTGTTAAGAATACTTGTGTAACCATTTTTCCTGAGGTAACAGGTCAGTTTTCAGGGAGCTGGTTGTGTGAGGATATATACACGTAGTTCCTCACAGCTCCTTCATCAAGTTATCTGTGTGTGGTGATCTCCAGGGAAGTGCTGATGAAGACCATGTTTTCCTCTGGGAAGTCTGGTTCTTCTCCCCATCCTGAGATCACATAGAAACCATATGTATCCCTTTATTATCTACGCGCACACACAAAACTTCTTTGTGCAACACTCAGCAAGATGTCAGAGAATTTGCTTCAGCATGCCATCAGTACCTCAAAGAGACAGAGCACAATCCTAACCTGGAGCTAGGCCGGCACGGTTAGGCCAGCAAAGTTTGGCCGGCACAAGGGCCAATGTAAAGCGCGTTTGGACCATTACATTCTGAGTTAGGGGGGATGGCGCACATCTGTGTGCTGGCCTCTCTGAGTCTGAGAGTGGTCCATACATACTTTATGGTGTTTCTTGAGCTGGCCAAACTTTGCTGGCCTAACTGTGCCAGCCTAATTCCAGGTTAGGTTTGCGCAGTAAGCCACCCAAAGACTGTCCTGTGCCCTTAATAAAGGTACAAAGTTACTGGGAAGTGGTAAAGGCCTATCATTCCAGGCACTCAGTTTTCTTATGTCTTGGGGACAATTTGCATGGCTTCCCTAGTGTGACTTGGGGAATCTTACCATCTATTTGAATCTTAAAAGTAAAGGAGACTGGAACTGGCAAATCTTGGTAGAAAGATGCTTGTAGCATGTCATAATTTTTTTTTTTTTTTTTTTTGCCCATGGCAGGTATCTATATACTGGAAATCTGCTTGTTCCATTGAGATTCTTGACTGTCATAACATGTTAATTTACTTTTATTAGTAAAAAGTAGCAAAGTTAATTGACTAATTAAGTTGTCTGGCACATTAAAAATATAAAATAGCAAAATGCCAGTAAAAGTGTATTTACCTGGGTTATCCATTTAGTCTTATTATTGAATTTGAATTTTGAAATGCCTAATTAAAAAGGCAATTACTCCAGGCCCAGCCTTACCACAAATGAAAAATGGAACAGTTGCTTCAGACAGCAGATTCCAAAATAGACACATGTAGTCTCAGAGCAGCTTGGCATGTTCAGAAAAGAGTAAAAAAGTAAGAGCACAACTGACTCACACTTATAATGTTTGTGCTTCTGGATAATATGCAACTTAGATATCCTGGTGGCCACAAATAATGGCCAGATTTCTGCTAGGTGGGACCCCAAACATCTGCGGCACACCTGCAGACCATTTGTGGCACACCAATGTGCTGTAGCACAAAATTTCTGGTCTAACAAGATGGGATTGACTGGCTGACTCCAGAAAATGCATTTTTGTGGGAGGGAGTCATCCCATCCCATGGTTGTGAGCCTGCTTTGGATTCTAAATGCAATGCAGTGGCTGTTGGCTTGTCATGAATATCCCCTTTTGCCAAGGAGCTTGAGCCTGTGATTGCCATACAAATCCAGGCAGTCTTAGATGAGACTGAGTATCTGGATTTATTTATTTCTGGTTCCAGTCCTGATTTTGGCTCTGGAACTGCCTTGGTTGCTCTGAAGTGTAGGAGAAGTGCAACTCTTGTAATTCTCCTGGACTTAGCAGCTTTCAGTATAATTGACCAAGGCATTTCTGCACAAACTCTCCAGGTTGGAGTTTGAGAGCTGTACATCAGCAATTCCATTCATACCTGAATGGCCAATTCTGAGTGGTAGCGAAAGACTTTGCTCATTACAATACACTTTGGGTATGGGGTTCCACAGGATTCCATCTTGGCTCCCATGCTAAAAGCTCCATGAAATTGCTTATTTAGGTCCCTTGGAGATTTGAAGTGCCATCCATTTGCCAATAACACCCAGCTCTGTTTCTTCTTTCATCTGATTCAGGTGAGGTAGAGGAGGTACTAATGTCTGGGATCAGTAATGGACTGGATGAGGACAAATAAACTGAAGATTAATCTAGACAAGATGGAGGTTCTGTTCATGTTCATCAGATTGAGGAGATGGTGTTTATTATGGATGGAATTGCAAGTCCGCAAATATAGCAGGTTTGCTATCTAGAGGTGAGGATAAATCTACTATTGTGTTCGGAGGTCAAGTAACTTCTATAGCACTCAGAGCCAGTGGAGTCACTAGAGTTTGTGTCACCTGGTGTGGGAGGTCAATGCTTCCCCCCGCCAATGATGGATCTCCTCCTCCCATACAGCAACTTTTATTTATTTAACAATAGTACAGGTCACCCAACAAATTAGTAACCAACAAAAAAAACCATGGCCAATTTGATGACACTCACACAATTAAAGTTCTAGTATTAGCTCTGATACATGAAAATGAGAACTGACATAATAATGATTTTTTAAAAATTGCAATTTTTACATAAAAAGTTGTATTTTCAGTTTTTTGGCCATAGCTTTTGATAGAATAAAGATATTACACTCCGGTTTTTTCATAGAATTCCTCGTGAAATTCTGCATCCTTTGCTATATAATATGATGGAGTTATTCTGTAAAACTGCAATTTTTACATTTAAAAAGTTGTATTTTGGGGTTTTAGTTTTTTGACCATAACTTTTGATGGAATGAAGATAATGCACTCTGGTTTTTTTTATTGAATTCTGGGTGAAATTCCATATCCAACGGTGTATAGCATGATGGTATTATCTTTTAAAACCACAATGTTGGTCCCTGGTAGTGTCACCACCCCACACGTGCGCGTCACCTGGTGCGGCCGGCCCCCCGCCCCCCTCACAATGCTACTGCTCAGAGCACAATCCTAGGTGCTCTTCGGGGCCAGCACAAATCTCTTGTGTTGGCCCAGGAGTGTTGCAAATGTGCTATAGTGTTTGCGATTATTCAGGAGTTGGAGAGGACGATGCATAGATGTGCACCGTCCTCTCTGTGTTGATTCCTGGACCTGCTTTGGGAAGGTAAGGCTGACCTAGGAAAGCTGGCACAGGGGTGGGGGGTGGATGGTAAGTCATGGGCATATTGGCCCAGGGAGGAGGATGGGATTGGCCCTGCTGACATAGGCCAGATCCAACCCCCTGGCCCTGGCCCATTCGCCCTTCCCTGGACCCTTCGGAGTTGTGTCAGCCATTTTGCTGGTGCAGCTCTGAGGAGCCCTATTTGGACTGCTGCCACACAACACGGGATAAGGGGGAAAAATTCCCCTTATCCTGGGTTGTGCCTCATTCAGCCCCAACCGCATGCTGGTTGCAGGCAAACTGGCCACCCTATTCCAGCACGGGTTAGGATTGGGCTGCCTGAAACTTCTTCCAATAAAGGCTGATGCACCTGATATGACCCTTCTTGGATACAAAGCCTGGTTATAGTTATTCGTGCCTGGCAATTTTCAGATGAGGCTTTTGCAATGCATTATATGTGAGACTGCCTTTGAAGACATCTTGGAAACCAATTAGTGCAGAATACGACTGCTAGGCTACAAGGAACAAATCTTGCCCAAATGTATACAACTGTTTTTGTTGCTGGTCTATTCCTGGGCACAAGGCAAAGTGCTGGTGATTATCTTTAATGCCCTAAACAGCTTGGTACCTGGCTACCTCAATTACTGTTTTGCAGCTTTCAGAATCCTGCGATTTTCAGCCCAGTTCTAACCAACTTTCCAAGGCTGAAGCAACTGCAATGCAGCCGATATAAAGGAATAAATATTCCCTTACCTTGAAGAGGCCTCTGTCACTGCCCCTGCACTGCAGGATGCAGTGTGTGTCCTGTTAGCATGGCATTGGTGCTGGAAATTTAGTTAGGATTGGGCTGTTTAAAGCTTTCCTCTAGTCTAGACCTTCCCATCTTCTGAAGTTCGGTGGTTGGTGACCAAAGAAAGGATTTTCTCAGTGGTGGTGCCCTGAATATGAAATGCTGAAACTAGAAGTCTTGCCTGACTCCAAACCTGGTGTTTTTCCGACATACTGGCAAAGCATGTTTGTCCAGCATGTTAACTAGTTGATTTTCAATTTTCATTTATGATTTTTTTTTTACTGGCTTGGATTTTATTCTCTAGTTTTAACATTCTAATATTGCATTTCTATATTGTATACAGCAGTGGTCTCACACTTTTTAGACCAAGACCCACTTTTTAGAATGGCACTCTTCTGGGGACCCACTGGAAGTGACATCATAAAGCAGGAAGTGCCATCAGTGCGATGTAATCAAATGACACTCCTGGAATGCAAACTGGCATTCTTGGACTGCAGCAATTGCACAACCATGAAACGTCCCTGACAGAAAGCAAGATTAGGACTAAATATGATGTAAAAGCACTCAAACACTGAACACTCACAAAAGGAATACAGCAAGGTCTGCAGCTTCCAAGATGGCTGTTCCCAGCTTTCAGTGACCCACCTGACATCAGGTCCCGACCCACAAGTGGGTCCCGACCCACTGTTTGAATAACACTGGTAAACAGTATTGTTTTTGTCAGCTGCCTTGGGGGCTTCAACCATACGAAGAGTATACGCATTTAAAAGGCAAGGGTCAAAAATAACCAAAATGAAAGCTAGTTTGGCCGCCACTGTAAATGTGGTGGGTACTGCTGTGGGTACAATCTAGATCTGCAAAGGTGTGGTCCAGCTTGGTTGCTCTCAGAACATGACTGGGGGGTGAAGCTGAGGCCCAACGTGGCAGAACATTTCCCAGAAGCCTCAGCGAGAAGCACTGGTTTTAAGACCCATGCTCAGTCAGCGGGATCCTCCACAACGACCACAACGTGTGGAAAGTGGATATGCGATGAAAATCTAAGACGACACAGACACGGGCAATTCTCTTTGAAGGACCCGTGATACTCGGCGCCCTGGGGTCGCGTGCGCGTCGGTTTGGAGCAGCCAGGCCAGAAGCAGCAGCGCGTTCTGATATTGCTGCGCTCCGGCGGCCTTTTTTGCCCCGCCGAGGCCGCTGTAGCGGCTCGTTGCCCTGGCGACGGGCTTCGCGCTGTCACTACCTGCGGAGGCGAAGGCGGCTCCGGCTCCCTCGTTCTGTGCACGGCGGCTTTGGGGGAGGGGAGGGGGGGCTCCTCGAGTCGCGGGGGCGGAGAAGGGGGCGCCGGCTGACAGGGCGCGCTCTCTTTGGCCGCGGGGGAGAGAGTAGCCCACCTGGGCCCATGAAGCCGAAGCCCTCAGAGGGGCCCTGAGTGGCCCCGGTGCTGTCACAGCTCGCCCCCCCGGCTCCCCCTCGCCCCTTCGCCTCCTCCTCCGCTGGAACTCGGCCGGCGAGGGGGCAGTTGGGCTCCGAAGACCCTCCCACCCTGGCCCACCGCCTAGTCTTCCCTGGCCATCTTCCCCGCGGGGTGGGGAGCGAGCGGGTCGGGAAGCAGAAGTGCTCCGAGGGGAGAACGGAAAGCGGGAAAAAAGAGCCTTTTCTCTATACAGGTTGCTTTTACCACATCCGCTGCCCACCCCACGCCCTCCTGGTGGGTTCTGCTCTCCCATTCGTCCAGCAAGGCAACCTGCCCCATGTAGCCATCCTCCTCCCCTCCCAAGTGATTCTTCGCCCCCACTTCGGCAACCTGATAATCCCCACCCCGCAAAGAATCTGCTTCCCATTCTAGATCGCCTGCTCATAGCTCTTGGGGGGAAAATAATCTTTAATCCCGTAACGCACTGCAAGGTGATTTGCTAACTACGCCCGACCCCCCCCCCCCCTTACTAATTTCTTCACGAATATTTCTTTTCCTCCTTGGGGAGGGAATTGGCACGTTCTTCTTTTCCCACTTAGACCCTTCGTCTCTTTTATATTCGTGGTTTCTTGTGGGTTTCGCCTGCCTCCCCGATCCTTGCGTAGAATCCAGGGTCTGCTGCCTGGACCTCCTTCCTTGTGCCAAAGAGAGGAGAGAGAAAAAGTTGCAGCCCCAGATCTAGTCCCTCTGCTCTGCTTTTTCCATCTTCAAGTAGGAGCAAAAGGAAAAAGAAGGCGTTGGGGAGGGGGAAGGACGGGGGAAATGTTGGTGTCTCCTCCTCCCTGGAAACACTGGAGGGGCTGAGGCGTTAGTGAAGCAGCAGGAGAGAAAGTTTCCTTGCCGGAGCCTGGGCTGAGCGGCGAGTGATGCTCTTAGAGCAGCAGCAGCAGCACCAACGGCGGCGGGCTGTGCTGGTGCCGCATTGTGTTTGCTGAGGCTCCTCCTGGGTGGTGGGGGCTCAGTAGCGTCCTACGAGGAGGAGGAGGAGGAGGAGGAAGCAGCAAGAGCAGCAGCAAAGCAGCCTCTACTCGCCCACCTCCATCAAGACATCCCTTAAACAAGAGGGTGTTGCGTGCTTTCTCTCCTTTCTGGCCTCAGTGCAATGTGAAGCTTGCACTACCCTGGTTTATCAAGGGCTGAAGCTTCAACCTAGTACATGCATCCGATAATCATCTTCTCCTACAAAATGGATTTTAGCCAGAACAATCTGTTTGGTTACATAGAAGATCTGCAGGAACTTACTATTATTGAAAGGCCTGTACGCAGGAGCCTAAAGGTAAGCATCTATCTACAGAATTTATCTATTACTCCAATCACATGCTGTCAAATCCAACTGCAGTTATTTCAGAAGGGAATCTGTTAAATGAATAGTGCTGGCGTCTGATATGCAGGCTCAGCTTAATTGAAAAGATGTTTTGCACAGATGCTGAGCATTGAATTCCTCATAGCAATAGCATAATTCTCTCTGAAATGAAATTTTAGATTCAAAGCGGGGAAGAGTTGGCAAGTTTTAACTTGAACAACAGTATGGTTATATAATTTGGGATTTTGTTCATTCTTGGTTGTGAAGCTGTAGTTTGTTAGATAAAAGGTATTCCTGATTAAAAAGTGAAAAGAAAAAAAAACACCAGAGACTTCAAGGATTAAAATCCGAGGCCTGAACTCAAATCTTCCCAAAACAGTTCATAGACTTCAAGGAGACTGTTCCAGTGAAAGTGACTTAAAAATTACAAAACCTTTCAGTCTGATGCACAAACTGAGGAAGGGGACAGTCGTAGAGCACATGCTTTGCATGCACAAGGCCCCAGGTTCAGTCCTTGGCATTGCTAATAAAGGATCTCAGTAGGGCTGGGAAAGACTTTTACCTGAGACTTTAGAGAGCTTCTGCCAGTTGGAATGGACAGTACGGGGTTAGAAAAATCTAATATCTGACTCAGATTAAGGAAACGTCATCATCAATTAAGCAAGAGGACTTCATTTTTCATTGACCTTTATTTAATTCCAAATATTCTAGTTTAATTTACTGGTATTTCAGGCACAAGCTACAAATGTAGCTGTCATCTCTCAAGCATGCTTATTCTGGAGTAAGTCAGTCTGATTGTGATGATGAAGTATATTTATGGTATTTGCTCTAGATGGGGGTGAAGGTATTTGCTAACAGATTAAAGCCTGAACCCAAAATATTCATAATGTTAATTTGTGTTTCACACTTGACAGACACCAGAAGAAATAGAGAGGTTAACAGTTGATGAAGAACTCAATGATATTGAAAGGGCTGTTTATCTACTCAGGTATTTCTTGTTCCCAGAACAATATACTATTGTGGAGTTTTTCCTGATCAAATCTTTTTATTCAAATGTTTCAGTTTTCATGCTTTGTGTGTCCTTGATTTTTTTTTGCACCATAATACAACAGAAAGATTTTTTTTTTAAAGTATGATGCAAACACCCTATTGATTTGTATGAAATAGCACCGGGTTGGCTCTTGTACAAATACATTTGGTTGGCAATCTGTTGGCTTTTTGTTATGGCTCTCCACTGAGCTGTCCTGCCATTGGTTTTTAAGGTTCACCAAACTGAGTGGTAGTATTAGCAAATCATAATAATTGATTGCCTTCATGTATACAGTATAATATTCTGTATGTTTATGCAGTATTTTATCTTATTGCTGCTTCAGAGATAATACAGGAAGGAACTTTTAAAGAGATCCTTCTCAGGCCTAAGAAAAGAAAGGCTGCTGATAACATTAATGATATTTATCCAGATAAGGTACCCCCCACCCCATTTCCTTGCAAATGCTTACTTGCAAATATGTAACTATTTTGAACATTAACTTTTTGAATCTAGGATTTCTTTTGACTTTGCTGCAGATGTCATATTTGAAGGAGATGCTGTGCTGAATGATTTTGATTTAAATGTGCATTTTTGTACAATGCTCACTAATTTGAAGTGCCAGCTGTAAGCTTCCTTTCAGTTTGATCAGCTATTTTTACTGCTCTCTAGAGCCACATTTGTCTTGTTCTTTTAAGATGTAGTTCATATTCTGCTAATATTGTTTGTTTGTCACTTTTAAGGCAGCATTCACCAGCCAGTAATGCATTTGGTAAGAATTCTCATGTGGTACTAGGCGCTGACTTGCCTTGCTCCTCCCAGTTTCTCATCATCCAAATCTTGGTTGAAAGCACTTGGTGTTTGAATTCACCATGTCCCCTTTTCAGTGCTGCCACATGTATAAATTCTACACTGTTTGCTCAAATATCTGAGTATCATAAGATTAGATTAGATGGCCTTCAGGCTGTTTGGCTGCATTAAAGAAATGCTAAATAGGATAATTTTCCAATTTTTCCCCCCATGGAAACTTCTAGTGCAGCCTGTAAATAAATTAGTTCATTAGCTAAATGTCTTCAGTAATTCAAAGGAACAAATGGCTGTAATTTGTTATTTCATGTACTTTTGGAGATTCAACCAGGGATCTGAACCTGCAATGTAGCCTAGTAAGTTATGATGGAGTTTTGAGCTCTCTTGAGGTCCAGCTGGAAATAATAGTGGCTCCTGTGGTGATTATTGATGAAGGCTGCAATCCTATACACATTTACTTGAGAGTAGCTCCTATTGCACTCAATAGGACTTACTGCTGAGTAGACATGCCAGGGATTGGGCTGTAAGACTATAGTCCTATACACACTTATGTAGGAACAAGGCCCATTGAATTCAATGGGACATCTCAGTAGGGTTACCAGATACAAATGCCTATACCTTTAATCATTGTATAAAAGGGGGAATTTTGGCAGGTGCAGATTTTTAAACTTCCATGTTGAGCTGCACCTGCCAAAATTCCCCCTTCTATACATTGCTTAAGGGTATAGGCACTCTGTCCCGATTTGTATCTGGTAACCCTACGTCTAAATAGAAATGCCTAGGATTGCTCTGTTAGTGCCTAATCCTATCCAACTTTCCAGTGCAGATGCAGCTGTGCCAACAGGGCATGGGGGAGTTACAAAGGCTGCCTCAAGATAAGGGAACGTTTGTTCCCTTGTCTCAGAACTGCACTGCGGGTGCATTGGCACTGGAAAGTTAGATAGGATTAGGCCCTCTGCTCGCTTTGGCAGTACATATACTAAAATTGGATTTGTCCTTGAATTATTTCATGAAGCCTCTGGATGAAGCTGAAGCTTCTGGATTAGCTGGATATTGCACAATTACATAGTTATCATAAATAACTGATAACTTATTTATATAAACAAATTCTTCCATAGCTGATAAGGGATAAAGTTTGCTAACAATTCCTTCACTTTTCTTGTTACATAGTTTTTCAGAGTTTAACTAGAGGAGTAAGGTATTCTTTAATCCCATACTGTCCAATTTGTGTATGTCATGAATGGCACAGGGCTGCTGCTGACCAATCTGTGCAGTTGTCCACTCTGGAGGGAGTCATTAGTGACTCATTGCCCATTCCCTTTCCTTCTGTAGTATTTGGGTAGTCTGGAGTTGCAAGGTAAGCTTTCTGCCTCATCATGTGTCCTAATAGTAAAACAAGTGGCTGCCTGTCTATGAGAGTGAGGGAAGAATAATGCAGTTGCTCTGGATACGTGTGTAGTGTGTGTATGTGGGCTTCAAACATTTCTTAAATAGTCTTGTTATGAGAAGATTTGCTCACAATTGTTCATACAGATTAAGCATTCCCAACATTCATCTTCAAAGCTCTTAACTATTTGTTTCTCAGTTTGGTTTTGTATCCTTCACTTTCTGATTTTCTTCTGCTCTACCATATAGTTTGTTTAGCTGGATTTACATCATTTCATATCGTGGGCCAAATAGCATGAGTTGAGGGCCAGAAGTGACATCATTAAGCAGAAAGTGATGTCATTAAGCAGAGGATGCCCAGAAAGAAGCACTTTGTAGTCATGTAGAAACTCATTAGCTGCAAATGATAGAAGAGAGAATGTGCAAATAGAAATGATATTTTCAAGGTATGAGAGAGTACAGTTATTACGTGGTCCAGATAAAGAGCTTCCATAGGCTTTTTTTGAACTGCGGGCCCTGTTCTAGTTGTTGTTGTATTATTGCTAGAAAGCAAGTTAATTCAGCTATCCTTTCAAAGGATGTGTTCTGTGGGGTACAGCATTGGATGAATATTTGATTTTTTAAAAATAACTTCTTTCTTTTGAGATATATAGGGTGTGTTGAAATGCATTGCAAACCTGAGCTATCCCCTCCCCATTCAATCTCAAGTTTGCATCCTGTTTTATTTTGAAATTCTGACTAAAATAAATCAGGTTTCGCAAATCCTGGTTTGTTCTAAATCAGTGATGGCAAGCCTTTTGGGCTTGGTGTGTCAAAACCTCAGAAAATGCTTGACTCTGTTGGTGTGTTACCCCCCCTTCCGAAACAAAAGAGAAACTATCCTTTATATTCATTTATTTAAACAAAAATTATAGTCCAGTCATTTGTGGAACTATACAATATATTTTATAAAGAAACATCAAATAATTACAAAAATGAAAAATGAGTAGAAAAAACTCAATTTTTGTCAGTTTTTGTGAATGCTGGTGTGTCACCCCAAATGTTATGGCGTGTCACCTTTGACATACATGTCATAGGTTCGCCATCACTGTTCTAAATCATAGTAGAAAGCAGAATCCTTGTTCCCTTTGTGTTCTCAGGGAAGGGGCAAACACATGCCCAAGGCTGGAGGACATTGTACAATGCCAGGATTTAATCATGGCCTGACATCTGAACAGCGGCGGCATTTAGCCAGTACGCTGGGCGGGAGGAATGGGTGAGCGGCAGTGGGGCGGGGAAGACGGCGAAACGGAGCGGTAAGCTACGGGCGAGCTGCCGCTCACCCGTTCCTCCCGCCCAGCGTACCGGCTGAATGCCGCCGCTGCATCTGAACCTGTCCATAGTAAAATAACGGTAGTCCGGGGTGGAACCCAAGCAATTCTCAGAAACTCAGGCCAGCACTAGCTCTCTCTTTTGAGAAATGTATCTGCTTCTCTGTGCATTTTCTTTTTTTACAGTCAGTGTGCTGGCTTTATCTTCCAGTTTGTCAATTCATAATTGAACATAATTGAACTCTCTAAGCCTCCAATTTCAAGAGCAAAACAGAGACAACTAAGCTGGGTGAAGGCAGTTGCAATTTAGCTCCCTAAATAATATTAAAAAAGTATACCCCAGTCAGGGCCAGCTTTAGGAGTGGTGGGCCCAATGTGGGGCATTCCCACAGGGCCCCCACTTTCCCCGCAGGAACCCCCACTCACCCAGACAAGCGCTTATGGTGCCATGTACAAAGTGCGGCACCTGGAAATAATTGGTAGTGACATGATGACGTCACCGCCAACTGCTTCCAGCAGGCCCATTTTGGACAATGAATGGTTGAGAACGTTGGATATGAAACGTGTGAAAAGGGCAGCCTGATCCTAAGACTGCGCCAAACTAGAGTGTTTGCAAATGTGCTGTACAGTATGTTTGCGATGACTCTAAAGTAAGCTGTGCTAAAAGAAAGGCCTACACTGTCCTACCTGCACCGTATCTGAGCCCCTGGACACTGGGGGAAGTAAGTAAACACTGAGCTGTGCAGGGGCTGGGGAAGAGTGTGGGGAGAACGTCCTGGGGCGTGTTTTGTGGTGAGGGAGAGTGGCGTGGAGTGGGGATGGACCTGGGAGGTGAGGTGGGATAAGCGGAGGCCTCCTCCACTGTGCACTTCCTGGACCTAGAAGCCTTATTTGAGGCTTCTTGCACTAGCTAAATAGCTGGCACAGATCTGACTAGCCCCATTGGGCAGGCTGGGACATTAATTGGGGTAAGGGGAAAAATATCTCCAGCCTGCTCCTAATGAGCACCAGATACAGTGGAGGTCATTTGGCTCCGCTGCGCTACTGCTAATTACGACTGGGCTGTGAATATGTTTTTTTTTAATGGAATGCATGTTGAATGTTCCTTTTAAAAATGATTTTGCAGATTGTGTCAATTAGTGGGCATATATCTGATGAGACCCATTGGGCTTTACACGGAGTAAGGGAACAAACATTCCCTTATCCCAAGGAGGCTCTGTTGACTGCCCAGCCCAGAGGATACAGCGGCGGCCATTGTAGTGCTGCTGTTCCTTCGGCCTCTGGGGCAGTTTAGGATTGGGTTGCCTGTCACTTAGTGACCTGTTCCTATCTTCGGCAATAACAAAGGGCCCAATCCTATCCAACTTGCTAGCACCAGTGCAGTTGCAGTGCAGCCCAAAGGTAAAGGAACAAGTTTTTCCTGCTCCCCCTACTGCAGGATGTAGTGAACACCCCATTGGCATGGCTGCATCAGTGCTGAAAAGTTGGATAGGAGTGGGCCACAAATCACAACAATTTAACTGCATGAGGGGAATTCTGTATTTTATTAGCCTTTCTTTTCTAGCTTCATAAATTTATCTAAATTAAAATTAAAAAATGTTTTGATAAATGTACTTGCTGATATTTTAAATATTGTCCTTGCTGCATTCCCAGCACATTTTAACCATTAGATTTGTCAAGCTACTCCGACAGACACTGTTGGTTTACCTTAGTGAGCAGTTAATGTCATGGCTTTGAAAATATTTTTTTTGAAAATGTAACTTCTCATAAAAATAATTTCATTGGCACATTTTTTAAATCTAAAATTGCAAATAGTTATATAAATCCATGTTTCTTCATGGTAAATTCACTAATAATATTCAGTGATACTCAAATGACTTATATACACATAATTTAATTGCGCTCTAAACATTACAGTTTTTAACTTAAAACTATCTGGTATATTTAATAGCCATTGGGAAATAAGAATTGCCTTTAGGTAAGGAATTGTATAAAGAATTGTACAAAGGTAAGGAATTTGCCCTTTTCAAATTAGTTTTACGCTGTCTCTGAACATAGGCAAAGTAGGTGGTACAAGATTATGGAACGTGGAGTCACATTTGATTAAGAGGGTGTGTGGGCAGGCAGAAAAGTTGCAGGCTTATTTGCAACAGCCCAGTAATGTGTGACAGCACATCACATTGTGCAAAGCTGCAAATCATGAGTTTCGGCAGTGCAGATGGGGGATTGGATTGGGCAGGAAGTCAAGGAGATTCATTAAAACCAGTGGTGTCATCCAAATGATTTAGGAACAGGTACTCACTTTTGATTGGCACTTGTCGGAAGTGACATCATAAGCAGGAAGTGATGTGGCAGGAAGTTAGGTCATAGCCGGAAGTGATGTCATGACAGGAAGTGAGGTCATAGCCGGGAGTGATGTCATGATTGTTGCCATGGATGTGATCATGTTTGTAATAACTTCAGCTTGTGGTTAGTGTTGATTTAACTTCTATTGCTTTGCTTTCTAGAGATGTGTATATACATATTTTGCTTCAACTGTTCCCTGGTTAAATAGCAAGCTAGACTGTACTAGATTGTGAGCCCTTTTGGGACAGGGAGCCATTTAACTTTAATGTTAGATGCAAGGAGCCGGCAAGGAGCAGGAGGGAGAACGGGCGCCCACGTGGTTGCGCGGCCCGGTGGGCGCCCGACCAAGTGCTGGGTCGGCCAGCAAGGAGCAGGAGGGGGAACGGGCGACCAAAAAAAGGCCACATGGGGGCTGGGGCTGGGGGGAGGCTGCAGGAGGAACCGGGATGCTGGATCTGTGTGGCTGGAGGGAGCGGAAGCCCCAGGCAGCCTACCTTCTCACACTTGCTGCCTTATTCCCGGGTCTCCTTTGCTGCTGCTGCTGCCGCTGCCTCCGGTCCTCTCACTCCGCTGCTGCCGCTGCTGCCGCCACCACCACACTGCCTGCCTCCTCACAGAAAGTGCAGGCAACGGCTGCGGGCGTGTAGTACGCATGCGCAGCTGCTGAGCCAATCAGCCAACGGGGCCAGCTTCGAGTGGGCAGGGCCAGCTCAACTTCTAGGAACCGGTACTCACGTAGTGGTGCGTAGTGGGTGCATGACATCACTGATTAAAACCTCCAGGATTGCTTGCTGTAGTCATCTGGAGATCATTGCTGATTTCTGGAGATTCCAGGCCAATTCTGGAGGATTGGCAACTCTAAGTTAAGTGGAGTAGGGAGTGGGCAAGCTTGGGGACATGTTTATAACCAAACATCTGCACTGGCCCTTTGTATTTCTTTTGCTACACCAAACAAATTAGGTTTATGAAGTAATATTTAACAGACTGTTTGGACAGAGGTAGCCTTGTGGAAGTGTACTTAAGAGTACTCTAGTATGTAGAGAAGCATATGAATAATAATATGTATTATTTCTACACTTTTTGAGTTTTAAAAATGTTTCTCATGCATTATCTCTGCAAGCCTAGAGAGTATGGCATGCCTAAGGGTACTAGCAGTGTAATCCTATGCGTGTTTACTCAAAAATAAGCCCCATTGAAGGTACGTATAGAATGGCAGCCTTAGAAATTTTTTTTTTGTATTTTTTTTGTTTCTAATGACCTTTCTAGTTTTGTGCTTAGATGCTGCACTACATACATTCTGTATTACACTGTATTCATAATTTTTCCCTGAATAGTGATTATACTTTCTACTGGCCTTCCTTCCTACATCCAGTCCTTATAATTGCTAGAAAGTTAGAAAGATGTGAACATGTCATCAGGTAGTATTCTGATCTGAAAGCTGTTTTTCAGTTCAGAAGTTTTTTTTTATCAGGGAAAGTACATAGGCTAGAATTTCTCATCATTCTTTGATTTGACCTTCCTTTCTTTTACCTTCTTATCAGTTAACTGTTCCATATGTATTTTCAAGAATGACTTGAGCCTCTCAGACAATCTAATTGGAGTACCAACATGTCCTAATAAGACTCGCTATTTGGGCTTAGCCTCTGACTCTGCAGAGCCCCAGGAGATTTCTTTTTGATGATCTTTGACTTTTTTTCCCTTTTCATTTGCATTTCTGCCTTAAGATCTACTGAGGGTCTTGTTTTAAAAGAATACCAGAACTGTGTTTAGAAAGAAGCCTCTTGGGTTATTAATATGTAGTCTTAATAACGGATGTTGGAGCAGGGGAAACTGTTTACTGCTCATGGTGCATTTATTCTTGTGAGGAGTAATTAGAAATGTCACTCAAGCTAGTGAAGGAGAGTCTAAGAGGATAGTTATCTAGTCTAACAATTTTATTGTCGAAGATCAAGTCATGAGTATCGCGCATCAAATTATCCAAATACTGTGAGTAGGACTACCTGAATTCCTTCTTTCAGGCCTTATAATAATAATAATAATAATAATAATAATAATAATAATAATAATGAATTGTCTTATGTGGAAGTTCTTATGCATTGGACAGCCCAATTCTCACCTGCGCTACATGGCTACATGGCCTGCGCTGTAGCCAGTGCAGGTTAGGAAGTGGCTGGAGGTCTCCTCAGATAAGGGGATATTTTGCCCCTTACCTTGAGAAATGCCACAGCCAGCTTTATGGGACTATTTGGTTCTCGGCCAGCTATATAGCTGGTGGAAGTCCCAGCACCTTGGTGTAATGCTAGCTGGGCCAATAAGCGGGGTTGGGATATGGCAGAATAGGCCTTCACCAATTTTGTCCCCTTTTGGGCCTAATCAGCCCCGTTCCCACCTCCAGACTGCCCTCCAGCCATTCTCCCAAAATGGTGCACTGCTCAGTAACATACGTAACTCTGCTAGTGGCCAAGGGTGTGGATACAGAGCCAGCAGGGTGGTGCAGGCTTCCCCACCAGCTCTGCCTACTCATATGGTATGGCAAGTGTGCTTTACAACATGCTCATTAGACCTTCTGCCAGCACAGGGACCACTGGTGGAGAAGTGACTAGGATTGCACTGTGAGGCTTCTTCTTTCTTTGAAAAGAAAGGGTAGAAATGCAATCAATCAATCAATCAGTGTGTCCATTTTTTCACTAAAGGCAATCCAGGATGGCTTGCAAAAGAATATCAATGTAGCATCAATGTAACATAATAGCATGCTGCGATCCTGCTGACTAGGCCAAATATTCTGATCCTGCCAACTGTGTCAAATGTTCTGACCCGTGGCAGTGGCCATGGACTGGAGTTTCCTTTGGAGCAGAGGAAGGCGCAGGTCTGGCCTAAGGCTGACATAAAAGAGCTTTATTGGTTTTATTCTAAAACATAAGAGCATTAACTTACAGGAGCACCTCTAGGCTTCCAGAGGCATCTCCAGGCATAAGTTTCAGGCATAAATCTTGCACACAGCCATGGAACTTCCAATTATCATCAGACAGTGTTTCAGACGTCTCTATGGAGGACACAGCCTGCCAGTGTCCAACGAGGTCCAAGAGCATTGCAAGGTGGTCACCAGGAGCAATGTAGCCTTTACATTACCAAATACAGAGGCGTTTATAGTCTAGGTGCTTGCTTATTAGGAAATCAGTGCTAATTGGCAGAAACAAACTAGTTGTCAGCACAGTGATATATCTCCCAGGTTTTTTTTTTTCTTATTATGTACCTGTGACAGATAATTGGTAAGCTGATAACAAGCAGGAGATGTTTTTATCATCAAAGGCATCTTACCAGTCACATGCCATAGATAACAGGGTGGACTTAAGCCAACAAGGAGGTTAACAGAAGATGTCTCCCCATTAAGAAGAAGGGTACCTGGCTGAATTGGTACGCATAAAACACAAACATAATTCAGGCCTTTGATGTGGACAGCAGCATCTTATCACCCGATTCTCATAATAGTGGCCAAGGGAGGCAGCTGAGGTCTTTGTTTTGAGTCCAACTTCTCATGGGAACATCTCAGTGAGCATTCAGGTGTCTCCCAGGGATTGGAGGACACACAGAAGATGGTTGACAGGCACACAAGATGGAAAATAGTGGCTAGGCGTTGCGCTGGCCATTCCATAGTAATATTAAAAATGCAAAATAGTGTAATAAAATATTGTTCTACATCAATATTTGTGTGAGAGAGGTGCATGATATAAATGAGGGCTGTATGAATCAAAGCATTCCTTGAGGGGAGAAAGTGAATAGGGCAAAGGGAATACATGAAGCTGCTAATAATGACTCAGACCTTTGGTCTGTCTAACTCAGCAATATTCAACCAGTGTGCATTGGGTGTGCTGCGGATGGCCCATAAGTGTGCCATGAGATTTTATGGGAGGGTCATTTATTAGCAGGGCCATTGGGGAATGGGAGCCCCCTACCAGCTGCATGGTGTGCCTTGTCAGTTTTTTTTAAAACTGAATGGTGTGCCTTGACCATTTTAGCACCTTCTCAGTGTTCCCTGAGATGTAAGGTTGAAAACTGCTGGTCTAACTCATTGATCTCCTGACTGCCAACAGCTCTCTAGAATCAGAATAATCCAGTCCTTTGGACTGGAGATGCCAGTGATCAAACTTGGGGCCTTCTGCATGCAAGGCATGTGTTCTATAGATGATTTATGGCCCTTCCTCGTAAGTCGGTCCTTTCCAAATAGGAAAACCCTCTACATTGGCTGGGCAAGCAAAAGAAGGAACTTCATACACTGTGTAGTAAATCTATGAAACTCATATCATGAACATACATGGCTTACAAAAAAGGAACCTGCCTTTGTTTTCTCTACGCCTGCTTTTATGTTCTATATCTAAGACCCTGTTCCAGGGTGTAATTCCATTTTAAAGGGAGGCATCCAGATATATGTAACGTTCATGCTCAACCAGATATGATAATTATAGAGAGTAGATACGCAAATGACATTTGAAAAGGCATTTATGGAAGAAATGGCATTTATGTACGGCTTCCAGCATCTATGTGTGGTGAGCCCCATTGTCTCAGCCGTGAACCATATTCTCCCAGATCCTGAAAGCATAGTGGTCTGGAATAGCCTTTCATTTTAATAGCTGGGAGATAGTCAAGCTAGAACATGCAATGTGAGAAATGAAATATTTTGTGCTTGTAATTGTCAGTTTTCACACTGGAGAGAAATTAATTACGGCTTCAGAACAAATACTGTTGAACCAGAGAAGGAGGAGGAGAGTGTGAAGGACTGGTATATATGCAGTGTACATACATTGAAAGTATTAATTACGTTGTCATGCAGCCACAAAGATTAAACATTTGGCTTTAGGAGGAAGGGCAGAGAAGATGCTGCTAGTATTGATGTAACTGAGCTTTTGGACGAGGGAGCTTTAGGGCTCATATCAAGCAGTACAGTGGATGAGTCATTAGCTCATGGTTGCCTGTCTTGAAATTCTACTGGTAATTGTAAATAATACAATGCTTTCAATTTTTGGTTATTGCATTTGTTTCCACGTTGAGCTGAGAGTGCAGTAAGACTGTTCTACTTCTTCTAGTTTGAGATAAATGGTGTATACATAGACATAGCTGTATATACATATATTTTCATAATTTGGATCAAGAAAAAAAGATTATAGGAAGAGAATACTTAGAGAAGTATGAATAGAATTCTGTCTTGTCTGTTTAAAATATCGTTTTGTGATACTATATTCTCTATTCTGTTACTTTTGATACAGTTCCTAGCTTGAAATAAAATAAATGGCTGAGTAGACTGCTCACCTGCCCATGCCCTTACCGCAGAGAAAGAGGATGTCTCCTCAGGGGATGCCCCAGCCCCTGCAGTGGGGGTACGTGAATTTTTGCCTGCAATTGTGCTGGCGGAGACTAGAGCAACCCCACGTTGAGCTGCCTGGCCTGAAGTGGGGCATAGGACCCGGTGGTGGAAGCCACCACTAGTCCCACCCCTATGTGGGCCCGATCCTCCCCTCCCCCACCCAGTTCTGCCCCCTCCCCCCCTCCTGAATCCACTTATTGGTTGCCAGGACTGCTGGAGCGCCAGTAGCCCTTCCTAACTAGTTCTGACCCAATGCCAGCACTCCTGCTACGACATCTGGAAGGGAGGATCTCTCTAGGCAAGGTGTCCCACAGTCTAAAAGGCCATTTCCCATGACCCCACTGATTGTAGATGGCAATAAGATGCATAAAAAGGCCACCCCAGTTGATCGGAGTGAATGGGTAGATGTGTGTAGGAGTAGACAGTACCCAGGTCCTGGTCTAAAGCTGTTTATTGGTAATAATCAATAGCACTTTGAACTGAGCCTAGAAATGGGGTCTAAGGGAAAGGAAGTAGAGTTTATATATCATTAATGAGAGTTGCTGTTGACAACACTAATAGTTGTGTGAGCATGGCAGAGGCTCCATACCTCGTTTGGAGCTTTCTGTCTTTTCCTTACCATCTTGACAGATGGCTGCTGGCTCCTTCCAAGCACCTGTGCAGTTTGTATTTTCACAGCACGCAGAGTTTGTATTTGTCAGCCTCTCCTTGCTTCATGTAGCTGATAGTGGCATTTCATGAAGTGTTTTTTACCAGTTTGGGAATGCAGCAATAAGTTGGGTTATTTCTCAGCCATTTTCCAAGAGCAAAGTGAATCAGAAAGAAAAAAGCCTATTTGCAACCTTGACAGAAGCAAAATAACCACACAGCCCTCTCCCTTTCCAGCATCCCATCTGCCCCATATTTTCAATATGACTGATCTTGGTGCTTTGCAACCCACCTAAAATTGGATCGAAACACACTGGTGGGTCCCAAACCAAAGTTTGAGAACTATTGGTCTATTTCATTCTTTTGCTTCTACTGCTCTCTCCTTCTCCCATCTTGTTTAGTATCTCAGCCTGTCAGCATTTTTTTTCTTCCCCATTTTTAGCACCATGCATCACACTTCAATCAATCAATCAATCAATCAATCAATCAATCAATCAATCAATCAATCAATCAATCAATCA